>CM035439.1:73786805-73791805 GCA_020310875.1 Ceratopteris richardii
TATGTATTTTTAAATGTATATTTATATGTATATATATATATATACATATATGTATATGTATATGTATATGTATATGTATATGTATATGTATATATATATGTATATGTATATGTATATGTATATGTATATGTATATGTATATGTATATGTATATGTATATGTATATGTATATGTATATGTATATGTATATGTATATGTATATGTATATGTATATGTATATGTATATTTATATGTATATGTATATGTATATGTATATGTTTATGTATATGTATATGTATATGTATATGTATATGTATATGTATATGTATATGTATAGGTATATGTATATGTACATGTACATGTATATGTATAGGTATATGTATAGGTATATGTATATGTACATGTACATGTATATGTAAATGTATATGTACATGTATATGTATATGTATATGTATATGTATATGTATATGTATATGTATATGTATGTGTTTATGTATATGTATATGTATATGTATATTTATATGTATATGTATATGTGTATATTGATGGGGGAAGATCTCAACCCCTAAGCAACGATGAAGCACGAATGACCTCCACAGGTATCCTTCTTGGACCTCTGCCCACCAAAAATGCTCTTACTCAGAGCTTATGCAGAGAACTCCAGTGAGCTTTTGTAGACCTGTAGTAGACACCAAGGGCTTTCCAAATAAACAAATTTCACTTGAAATGGATGCTTACACAAAGAGAAACAATGTCTACAACATGAGCTAGTTGAATGCTTACAACTGCTAGTCAAGCAGGGACCTCACTTCACTCCAGCAAATTTTTCTCAGAGATTATACAGAGAATGAATCTCAAACTTGATTCAACTTTAGAGCACTCTAATAGCTACCTAATGACACCAAAATCATAGCAAATGGATACATAGAGAAGGAGAACAAGCCCTTACAACAGAGAGCAAAATATTTCCAACAGAGCCTACACAAAGAGAGAGATATCAATCACACAACTTCACTAAAATGAATGTTGCTCCCAGCTTAGTCCGAGAATGCTCTAGAGAATTGGTAAGCAAAAAATAGGCTTATATAGCTATCCAATGAGACAAGAATTACATCAAATGGATACCATATGAGGGAGAACCAATGCTAACAACTCAGGGGTAGAGAGTTGCAACACTGCCTGCGCACACACATAGATATGCCTACTAAAAGAAAACAAACAAGCAAGCAAGGGGGTTGCTTAAGCAAGGGGCTTGCTTATCACAACTCCAGCACTTAGTGCTCACTTTACATGAGCTAAAACTCCAAGAAGATGGCCCAAAAGAAGTCGGGATACATGCTCCTTTTATAGTGAGAGGTGTGCCCCTAAAATCTAGGAACTACCTTTACAAATCAGCCTCCTAACTTGGAGGAATTATTTGAGATGACTTGGGGAGTGGTTGAGTGAATTTTCTTGATGGAATCTCGTGGCTTTTGGCTTCCTTTGATTGCTCCACATGTCCATAAAAGATTCCCCACGAATGTTTAGCTTGAAGCTTGACTTTTAACACTCCCCCTCAAGCTTCAATTCTTCATCCTCATCCAAGCTCCTTCATGTTGATGCATTGCTTGAATTTTGAAATCTTCATCCCATCCAAAGCCTTTGTAAACATGTCCGCAACTTGGTCCTTGGTACCAATATGATGTACTGAAACTTCCTTGGATATCACCTTTTCCCTTATGAAGTGATAGTGCACTTCAATATGCTTGGTTCTAGCATGATAGACAGGGTTCGATGCTAGATGAATGCTACTCATGTTGTCACAAAAAATTGGATATGTGTCAACCTGCAAAATAAGCTCCATAAATAACTTCTTAATCCACATTAGCTCACATGTGACTTGAGCCAAAGCTCTATACTCAGCCTCGGTGGACAATAATGCCACCGTGGGTTGCTTCTTTGAAATCCATGAGATGATCTTGCTACCTAGCATGACTAGGTAACCACTTGTACTCCTTCTATCTTCCTTCGAATCGGCCCAATCGGCATCGGAATAAGCTTTGACCTGCATATCATCATCAAATGAGTAGAACAATCCTTCATTTATAGTGGCTTTGAGATATCGCAACATTCTTCTTGCAGCTTGCAAGTGTGTAGTCCTTGGACTATGCATAAATTGTGATAACACTCCAACTCCATATGCTATGTTAGGCCTGGTTATTGTGGCATAATTGAAAGAGCCTACAATAGATCGATACAAAGTTACATCCTCTAATGGCTCTCCATCATGCTTAGCTTTACATTAACTTCCATGGGATTTGAAATAGGCTTGCAATGTAGCATCCCAAACCTCTCAAGTAGGTTTAGAATATACTTCCTTTGTATGAGCATAATACCTTCTTCTTTGTATACAACTTCAATGCCAAGAAAATACCTAAGATCTCCAAGATCAGAGATCCTAAACTCCTTTCCAAGCTTTGCCTTAATCTCCTCAATGCCCTTTGTATCATTACCTGTAATGATAAGATTATCTACATACACACACATGTAGACCACAAGTTCTCCTCTTTGTTTGATGAAGAGAGATGGATCCGCCTTGCATTGATTGTAACCACATTTGATCAAATAGTCCACCAATCTTTGGTTCCAAGCCCTTGGAGCTTGCTTTAGGCCATAAAGTGCCTTCTTCAACCTACAAACATGATGTGTGTTGGCATACAAAGCAACAGAGGAGTCATGCACAATACGGCAACAAGGCCAAATCATCTTTTCCCATGGATTATTTACAACTCAAGTGATTTTAATCACGACACAAACATTGTAAATCCCGTTTTTGGTAGAATAGACTCCATTTTGTGCAAGCCGAGGAGTCCTCGAGCTTGAGGAGTATTAGAACTAGCAACATATCAATTTTCATAATTTTTAGACTCTGTTTGAGCCCTCAAATAGACTCTAGAACCTAATTTTTAACTAGGCCGGACACTAGGTCTGGACAAGACCAAAGCTAGTTAGAAAACTATAAAAAGAGCTAGAGGGCTCATTTTTGAGGGTAGATTGTTTGTGAATTGAGCTTATGTAAGAGACCTTTTGATTAATGCAAAGAACTCCATTGTTCCTCTCCTTGTTCTTGCCTTGTGTGCGCGTGTGTGTGTATGTGTGTGCATGCTTGTGTGCTTCTCACTCACGCACTTTGTGCCTTCACTTGCTCATAGTCTTCATACTAGTCCTCACATCTCCACGGATTGACAATTATGAGGTGAATCTTCTCACGTTGGTACTCACCATTGTGCTAGAGTGACACCAAATTTGGCGCTGTTGCCGGGGAAAGAGCTTCGAGGACGAGCGTGTGATGGTAAGACGTCGAGTTGAGACATTGGAGTTATAGGTACTATCCTTCTTTCTCTTAATTTTTCTTCATTTTTTCCTTACTTTCGCATCACCATCATCACCATCATCATCTCCACCATCTCCCACCTCCATCTCCATCTCCACAAAAAATTTCAGTTTTTTGGTCATATTACACCCCCCACCTCATTTCCCTCATTTCATTGTGAGAGAGAGCGAGAGAGAGCTTGCATGCTATCTGTTTTTGGTGTGTTTTTGAGCTTTTGTTGCAGGAACTTGCTGTACCACCTCCTCTAGCAGTGTGCGCAGGTACGACAGACTCTGCACAGGTCCCGGGATGACGACCTCTGTCTATCGCGACAGACAGAAAAACTTAAAATTTTGTGAATGCATGTTTGGCACGGTAACCTACACCATTAGGGCACTCTAAATCACTAGAAGTTTCTCAAAAATTTGCGTTTTTTCAGTCTATCGCGACAGACACCGTCTATCGCGACAGACACTGTCTATCGCGACAGACACCATCTATCGCGACAGACAGAGACCCACGATAGACCCCGTCTATCGCGACAGACCAAATCACGACAGACGACAGACAGCGTCTATCACGACAGACACCGTCTATCGCGACAGACCAGTCTATCGCGACAGACACCATCTATCGCGACAGACCAAATCACGACAGACGACAGACATCGTCTATCGCGACAAACACCGTCTATCGCGACAGACACCGTCTATCGCGACAGACCAAATCACGACAGACGACAGACAGCATCTATCGCGACAGACACCGTCTATCGCGACAGACCAAAATTCCACGATAGACACCGTCTATCGTGACAGACAGAAATCCGCGACAGACACCGTCTATCGCGACAGACCAAAATTCCACGATAGACACCGTCTATCGCGACAGACAGAAATTCGCGACAGACACCGTCTATCGCGACAGACCAAAATTCCACGATAGACACTGTCTATCACGACAGACAGAAATCCGCGACAGACACCGTCTATCGCGACAGACCAAAATTCCACGATAGACACCGTCTATCGCGACAGACACCGTCTATCGCGACACACAGATATTTTTGGCAAAAATTAAGGGGTAAATTTTTTGGAAATTTAGGCTAAACTTTGGGCATAGTTGCACTCTCAAATACTCATACACTTGCAAAGGCCTTAGAAAAATGCATTAAAACCCTGAAAGGTTCTGTTTGTCTAAGTTAACCCCCTAAACCCTGAACGGTCATAACTTTTTCATACGAAGTCCATTTTTTGAGCTCTAGGGCTTGTCGGAAAGCTCGTGGCATATACTACACGCCCTCAACTGTTTTTTTAAGAATAATGCGTTGATTTTTAGATAGGATATTTGGAAGTTGACACACAGAGGGGTAGAAACACCAAGGGAGCTCTAGAGGAAATTTCTAGCAACAGTTCCTTTGGTTTCCTCCTTGGTAGCAATCTCTAGCATAGTGGCCAAACTTGCCACATATGTAACATCCTTCGCCATCTTGATTCTTGTTTTGTTGATGTCGTCCTCCTCTTCCTCTTGATCTTCCTCTCCCTCTTTGTGATGAGGTGCCTTGGTCATGTCCTTGATTTCTTGAGTGGCCTTGCCTTCCTCCAAACCTTCCTTTGCCCCTTCCTTGTCCTTGTCTTCCTTTGCCCCTTTGATTACCTGCATAGAAAACT
>CM035439.1:73799305-73804305 GCA_020310875.1 Ceratopteris richardii
GGATGTGATGGCTGGGTACAATCAGAAGATCAAGTTGGTGCTGCTAGACCTGCTTCACACCTGCCCTCTTTTCTCTTCAGATATAGTTAGGAGACTCCTTGAGCTTCCAAATGACACCAAGAAACTATATATGTGCTTTACAAAATGATTGAGTAATGACCAAATCAAAACAGATGACTTTGA
The DNA here is from genome assembly GCA_020310875.1 of Ceratopteris richardii. Classification (NCBI taxonomy): domain Eukaryota; kingdom Viridiplantae; phylum Streptophyta; class Polypodiopsida; order Polypodiales; family Pteridaceae; genus Ceratopteris; species Ceratopteris richardii. The sequence continues at coordinate 73,799,489 of CM035439.1, forward strand.
ACCTTCACAACTCCAAAAACTTTCTATTTTTGTAATGATACCTGCTCAGTCCTAAGCTCAGTGTGTCCAGCACACTTGCAATTGGTTTAATTCCTTCTGGGAGTATTAAATTAACTTAACAAGCTACCATTAGCAAGTTAAATCACTCCAAATAACAAACTATACACTGAGTATGATCTTTAGCAAAATCAGAGACACCCCCGACTTTTTAGGAACTACTCAGAAAAATACCAGTGTCTGCTTCGACTGAGATTTCTCCCAATTGGCTGAATAGAATCACTTGAAATTTTGTAGTGTTGTAGAAGGCTTTGAGCTGGTGCAAATGAGCCCGGGATCATCCAATTTGGTTCAGTAGATCTTGAGATATGCCCTGTTGAAGTTGACAGACTTTGAGGTGAATGACTCAGAGAATACAGAGTTAAGAACTATGAGTATTTGTATTGAAACTATCAAATGTACATTCCCATTGGCATGTAAGGTGATGCCCAATGGTACTCAGAGGTGTAGGCTCAATAGTAGCTCTCACACACTCACTAATTTGCTTGGATTAGCCTCGGGGAGTGAGCTTTATGCCCGCGACTTTTACATTGACTTTTATAGGAGTTTTAAGTGAGTTTGAATTTCAAATTCAAATATAGGCTCCCTCAAATCTCTCAACTAATCACATGGAGATATTCTCTCCATTCATAACTTCTAATTTCCACGACTTTTGAATGTAGGTGAGATTACAAGAAGTCATATTGACTTTTTACATAAAGTAAAATGTAACTAAACATAGGCATGTGTTCCTATGGTCTTCCTTCAAATGAAGTCTTCATGAATTACTCCAAGCTCTTGTGAAACCTTCAAGGTTGATATCCAATGCTCTTCAAGGTACAAGACAAAGCCAAGTGTTAAGGCTTGTTTTGCACCAACAGCTCCCCCTCAAGCCAAACACTTGCTTGAGTCTTCATCTTTAGTCTTCAATGATATCCTGCAATCCTATCATGGATTTAAACCTGCATAGCTTGCTCCCATCCAAAGATTTTGTAAGCAAATCTGCACATTGAATATTAGTGGACACATATGATAATTGGATTTCCTTGCTAAGTAATTTCTCCCTCACATAGTGGTAATGCACCTCTATGTGTTTTGTCCTAGCATGATACACAGGATTAGCTGCTAGGTGAAGTGAACTTGTGTTATCTCCAAATATGATAGGTGGCCTTGTATATAGGCCCAATTCTGAGTATAGTAGCTTCAACCATATGGCTTCTTGAGTGGCATTGGCTAGCCCTCTGTACTCTGCCTCAGTAGATGATAGGGCTACTGTGGGTTGTTTCTTGGATGACCAAGAAATTGGTTTATCACCTACAAAGCATATGTAACCAGATGTACTCCTTCTGTCATCCTTGCAACCTGCCCAATCTGCATCTGAGTATACCTTGATGTCAATGTCTGATGAATATGGATAATACAAACCATGATTTTGTGTTCCCTTTAGGTACTTTACTATCTTCTTGGCTGCCTCCAAATGTGGTACTCTTGGTTTGTGCATAAATTGGCTAAGTACACTAACACCATATGATATATCAATCCTGGTTAAGGTAGCATAATTGAGACTACCTACCAAACTTTGATAACCTCTAATATCCTTGAGTTCTTCTCCTTCATGTGCACTGAGTTTGTGGTTGACTTCCATAGGAATGTTTGAGACTTTAGCTTCCTGCAAATTAAACTTCTTGACCATGTCCTGAATGTACTTCTTCTAAGTAATGAATATACCTGAATTTGTGTAGACCAATTCAAGCCCTAGAAAGTACTTCAATAATCCAAGATCATTGATCTTGAATTCCTTCATCATTTGACCTTTGATGTGTCTAATTCCTTGAACATCACTTCCTGTAATAATGATGTCATCAACATAGACACACAAGTATATTACCTCTGAATTGTTCTTCTTTATAAACAATGAAGTATCTGCTTTACTCATCACAAATCCTTGATCCAAGAGATAGGTTGTCAACCTATATTTCCATGCTCTAGGTGCCTGCTTCAATCCATACAGAGCCTTCTTCAAATTACACACATGATTTACCTTATTGGGATCCTCATAGCCAGGTGGTTGTGACATGTAGACCTCTTCAGATATCCATCCATTCAAGAATGCATTCTTTACATCCAATTGGTACATGTTCCAATTCTTGGATGCAGCTACACTTACCATAATTCTGATAGTTGGCATCTTGGCCACAGGAGAAAATGTCTCCTCATAATCAATGCCTTGGGTTTGTGCAAAATCCTTGGCTACCAACCTAGCTTTGTACCTGCTTATTGTACCATCTGAGTTCCTTTTGAGTTTGTAGATCCATCTGGATCCTATCACCTTCATGGAGTCCTTCTTGGGTACCAAGTCCCAAGTATCACTCTCCTTGAGAGCCTCCATTTCTTCATCCATTGCTTCCTTCCATTCTGGTTTAGTAATGGCTTCCTCAAATGTACCTGGTTCTTCACTTAAGATATCCTTTGCAAGATATACAGAGTGCTTGGTTACAAGTGAAGTATCATACCCATACCTAATTGGTTTCTTCTTTTCTCTTGAAGATCTCCTCATAGCTTGAGTTGAGGATTCTGGATTGTCTTCAAGTTGCTTCATCTTCATCTTCCCTTTGGATTTCCAAGCTTTGAATTCTTCAATGTTGATGGTGTCTTCATCATCTGAACTTGTGTCCTCATTCTGAGTTGGTTCTTGCCTGACAAGCTTTGGAAAGTCTTCTTCCATATCATAAGGTAGGCTAACTTTCCTGCACTCATTATCATACCATGAATCATTTTCATCAAAGATGACATCTCTGCTTACCTTGAAGCCTTTATTTGAGGGGTTATAGAACCTGTATCCTTTCTGATTCAAATCATAACCAATAAAGATACACTTTTCAGCCTTAGGGTCTAGCTTTCCCCGTACCTGTGAGGGAATATGCACATATGCAACACACCCAAAGATCTTGCAATGATCCAGAGATGGTCTCTTACCATGCCAAGCCTCATAGGGTGTCATTCCATCAAGTGTCTTTGATGGCAACCTGTTGATTAAGTATGTGGCAGTAGATACACTTTCTGCCCAAAGATAATTTGGTAATTTTTTCTCATTAAGCATAGACCTAGCTGTCTCCACAATGAGTCTATTCCTCCTTTCAGCTACCCCATTTTGTTCAGGTGAGTACCTTGTGGTAATCTCCCTCTTGATGCCTCTTTCCTGCAAGAACTCTTCAAAGTCATTGGAGAAGTATTCTCCACCACCATCTGACCTTAGCCTCTTCAAATGTCTACCTGTTTGATTCTCAACTAATGCAAGATATCTTTTGAAACAATTAAATACTTCATCTTTATGTTTCATGAAGTACAAGACAGTCCATCTGCTATAATCATCTATAAAAGATACATAGTACCTTGATCCAGATATGGATGGCTCCTTCCTTGGTCCCCAAACATCTGTATGCACCAATTCCAAGTAGTCTTCATGCAAAAAACCTTTTTTGGTATATGGCAATCTGTGTGACTTACCAAATTGACAAGCCCCACACTTGTATATCATGTGTTGCTTGGATACATTAGGTATCCCAAGCACACATTGATCCCTACTCATTTGCTTTATGGTCCTCTCTCCAATGTGACCTAATCTCTTGTGCCACATCTCCAATTCTGATAGAGTTTGGTCCTTGTAGTTGTATAATGCAATGTTCTTAGTATCCTCAAGCTCAAAAGTAAATAGTCTACCTGATTTCTCTCCCTTGGCTATCCTTCTGAATCCATGTCTTGGATCCTGCACATATGCACCATATTGAGTGAACCTGACCTGTAGACCTTTTTCAACAATCTGACCTACACTCATCAGATTCTTGGTGATTGTTGGAACATACAATACTTTGCTTAGCAAATTTTGATTACCATCACTTGTTTTGACATTACCTACTTTAACCACTGAATGTTTAGTGTCATCACCTGTCTGCACTTGGTGCTTGCCTTTAGGTTCTTCCAAATCAGAGAGTAAGGCAACATTCCCAGCTACATGGTTAGAGCAACCTGAGTCAATATAGAACAAATGGTCATCATTGATACCTGATTTAGATGTCATGTTCATAATCAACAAGGAATTATCTTGATCCTCTGCATAATTGTTGTAATCCTTTCTGTTCCTGTATCCTCCTTGATAATTGCCATTGTGATTGTAGCTATTGTTGTAGTTATTGTTGTAATTATTGTTGTAGACATGGTAGCCTTGAGATTGATTGAATCTGCCTCTGCCTTGGGAGTATCCTCCTCTTTGGTGACCTCTTCCTATTTGATTCTTGTAGTTCTTGTAGCATTCATCTGTAGTATGGTTAGACAAGCCACAAATATTGCATGGAGATTGATTATAGGGTCTCCCCCTACCTGACTTACCTCCTCTGCCCCTACCTCTAGATGATCTACCTCTCCCTGCATAGTTTGCTTGGGAGGTGGATCCTTCTTCATCAACTTTCTTACTTTTACCCTTGTCTTTAGTCTTCTTATCTGTATATAGGGCAGAGGGATTGTTACCTTTTGATTGCTCTCCATTCTTTGTGATCTTTGCTTCATGTGTGAATAGTTGTCCAATCAGAGTTGTTAGATCAGGTGCTTGGATGTCCATGTACAAGTCCATTGCAGTAGTAAAGCTTTCCCACTTGTCATCTGCTTTGAGTCCATTGATCACTTGTCTGACTATTGTTCTTCTTCAATTTCTTCTCCAACACTTGCAAGTTGATCTGCAATGTCTTTGACTTTGGTGACAAAATCTGAGACACATTGTTTTGATT
>CM035439.1:73809305-73829305 GCA_020310875.1 Ceratopteris richardii
CATCGCGACAGCCCAAAATCGGACCATCGCGATTGGCTCACGCCATCGCACTTGTGACCATCGCGACGGTTCACTTCGGACCATCGCGATTGTCCACCTTTGACCGTTGACCGCGCCATCGCGACGGTTCATTTTTCGGACCATCGCGACGGTCCATTTCCACGCCATCGCGACGGTTCATTTTTCGGACCATCGCGACGGTCCATTTCCACGCCATCGCGACGGTTCGTTTTTCGGGCCATCACGACGGTCCATTTTCACGCCATCGCGATCGTTCACTTCAGGCCATCGCGACGGTTCGACCTCACGCCATCGCGATCGTTCACTTCGGGCCATCGCGACGGTTCGCCTTTTCGCACCATCGCGATTGTCCAAATTCCATGCCATCGTGACGGTTCTCTTGGACCATCGCGACGGTCCCAGACCATCGCGATTGTGCACCCCCATCGCAAATTTTGGGCTCCAATTTTTGACCAATTTTGAGGGTATTTTTGAGAAATTTTTGGACCATTAGACTCATAGGAGACCCCTTAGCTCATATTTGAAGGAAAACTTGATTGTCAGTTTTTACCCCCCAGGCCTGAACGCTCATAACTTTTTCATCCGAAGTCCGTTTTTTGAGCTTAATAGCTCGTTAGAAAGCTCGTGACGAGTACTACGTGACCTCAACTGTTTTTTTCATAAAGAATACATCTATTTTTGGATAAGCTATTTTGAGGTTCACCTAGTTTGGGACTAGGAAGCCAGGGGGCACACATTGAAAATTTGGGCAAAAAGGGAAGGGACTAAAAGGTGTATATACTCAAGTGTTTGATCATCTTGTGAATTGGTCTAATATTGGAATTTTCCAGGTCTAGCAAAGGCAATCAAAGGCAAGCAAGTAAGGCAGTGAAGACAGTAAAGCTTGGGAAGCGCAGCTTCTTGGGCATCAGAGCAACAGAAAAGCTGACTCGAGGTTGGAAGATTACTCAACCCCCTCAGTCAATTCTTAGCTTAGGCTAAACGGTAGTTGTGGATTAAAGACGATAGGAATGCCTCAAGTTCAAGATACTTAATTCTTTCAAGTTTAAGACTACAAGTAAAGGTGTGTGTGACGAAAACCTAAAGGAAAGAACCTAAGTCTGACGGAACGAGAACTCAAAACTATAACGGAAAGTCGAATTCTTGACGCATATATTAAGACAAGAATCCAAAGAAAAATAAAAATAACTAAGAAAGTAATAACAAAGAACCAGTAACGATCTAAGTGTGTGACTTAGTGAGCAAGGAAGGAAATTAATGAACCTTAGATCGGGCAAACATATAGGTAAGTCGGACCGACGAAGCCTTAGATCATCAGAGGCTAGTGTAAGAACTACTGCACGATCGTGGGCTCAGCAATTGAATAGTAATTACCCCTATGAGAGCTCAGATACTAGCGAATCAGAAATGGCATTTAGCACAGACAGACCAGAAGGAGGGTCTAATGTAGCATACTTAGAAAAACTTGAAGGACCCTATAGAACGCAATTAGAGTTTCTCCGAACCAACCGACTAGGTGCTCGCATCTATGAGGATGGTTTGCGAAGGCAAGTGGTGCAAATGCACAACCCTGATCAACCAATTGGATTGGAAAGACCAGTGGTGAAATTTGAGAGAGATGCGTACATAGACAAAGAAGGAACCATGTACGTCCTAAGTACGCAACCAAACGACACTAATGAGTTTGGCACAATTCAATTAGAAACGGAAGCGAAATTTCAAGGAAAAGAACCGTTAGAAGAACCTAGAACACCTAGAGGGAAATCCGTATTAACAAGAATACTCATCCCAGAATGGATCCCTCAAGATAACAGGAGCACCAAGTTGTTTGTAAATAAAGAGACAGATGAAGCCTTTTGGAGGTACAGAAAGGAACACCCTGGTGAGATAGGCATCATTACAATCTATGAATTCAAGGACCCAGATACACCTGGAAAGGTTGTATACCTGGATGAGACTTCAGAAAGAGTCTTCGTGGTGCCTGAGCGCGCTAAAAACACATACACATGGAGAGGTGAATTGATATTCCCTCCATCTAGAACGAACATGAATACAAGTCAACAAGGGGCAGGAACATCCTCAGCCCATGGAAATCAAAGAGAAGGAAATAAAGAGAGACCGGAAGTAAGCTTCACCAATAGAGCGGATAGACAAAGAGATCATGGAATACCAGGCGGTAGAGATGATTTTCCTCTACCTAGGCCGCGTGAACACGCAAGAGTATTGAGACCCACTCAATTAGTGAAATCCATGAAGAATTACTTTGATGGGACAGGAGACCCCTATGACCATGTCGCAGAATTCAAGCAAGTACTAAGAGCAGAACAAGTCGAGGACATGTTCACGCAATACAATGCATTTGGACTAACGTTAAAGAATACCGCTTTAACTTGGTTCCAACCATTGCAACAAAGGCAATTTAGAGACATCCATCACTTTTTAGAGTCATTCATCACAGAATTCTCTAAAAGTGGGATTAGACACGACACGTCTTCGTTGATTCATAGCTTTAAACAAACCCCTCAAGAAACAGTAAGACTGGCAGGACGTAGGTTCAGACAATATGTTGAACGATGTCCAATGCAAGAGCTACCCTCACAAGCCAAACAAGTATCATTGTTCCTAGATGGCTTGTTGAGCTCTAAACTACGCTCTTATGTGTACCTAAAAGAACCCAGAACGCTAGAGGAGTGTATAAGAATATGTATAGACATCGAGGACAACCTAGGAGATGAATTAGAGCTCTCAAAGGTCTATAAGGACTCAGATTGTTCTTCTCTAGCATCCACAAAATTGTCTAATTCGATAGAGGACCTAGCAGAAAAAGTGGCCCAAAAACTAGGAGTTTCTAGCAAACAGGTGCCCAAGCTACCAACTAATGTACGTTGTTACACTTGTGGTGGAAATCATTTGGCAAACGTGTGCCCCAATGCACCTCAACCTCAAGCCAACCCTAGTGGCCAATATTGCACAATTGAGAGAAGATACACGAATCATACGGCTCAGGACTGCCCATACAACAAACAAACCGTGAGACAGAACTACCCGCAAGCATACCCACAGCCAGGTAGGTATCAAGGCCAATATAATGCTCAACCTTACTACTACAGGCCTCCTCAGAACTACCCATACCAGGCTCAACAGAGACCTCAACCCGTCTTAGCTCAGCAGCCACCCCCACCAGCGAATGTCATCTCAGTCAAATACGCTGCTGCAAAAGAGAACCTAAGTAGGGCCTTAGTGCCTTCTTCACCTTTGATCACCAAAAGTGACCCGAACTCAAACAGTTTTGACTCTACTCATGTAACTAGTCCACCAGCTTATTACATGGAGTCACCAAAACATGTGGAGACATATCATTATGATAGTCCACCAATGGAACCTAGTTGGGAGCCAGACTATACCAACGTGATGTACGCAAACCCAAATCCGCGGCCCCAATTGAGACAACAAAGACTACAGGGCCCTAGAGGACCATGCTTTAGGTGCCAAGGAGATCACTTTATAAAGGATTGTCCACATCCCCCAATAGCAAGGCAATCACAGTACTATAACATCCAAGGCTTTTGTGCCGATTGTGGCAAAGAGCACATAATCAAAGATTGTCCTAAGAACCCAGTTAACGCTTCGAATGTGACACCGATCAATGTGATAGGTATTGTAAACAACGCAAATGGATCCAACCCTACATACGTGCCTATCCAAGCGATAACCAGAGCCCAGGCGCTCTTACAAAACCAACAACTTAATCAAGAGAAAGTAGCCGGAACTAGTGAAGTTGCAGAATCGAGTAGTAAAAAGACGAAATCTTGGAAAGATTCTAGAGAAAGGATAAAGAGAAAATGGAGTAAAAAGATAAGCGAGTTGGAAGGAAGTCTAAAAGAGTCGAGAGCCAAAATACAAGAATTGACTTCACAAGAATTGAATCAAGAAGACCCAGCTCAAAAATCAGGATCCGTTTTAGCGGAACCCATACCCGAAGATCTAGACATGATGTTTCGTGCATATCAGGCTAGAATAAAAGAGGGACCTCAAGTCACGGAAATGAGTAAAAACTACCCTCGAGCTGATCTAGAAATTGAGAGAACTAAACTTTGCATGAAAATGGTAGAACTAGCACAAGCTTTGTTCGACGCCTCTAAATATCTTAATTGGAATAACATGGCAAAACCGGAACTACACTTTCAAGGACTAATGGAGAGGCTAGAATACTTGATAGAAAGCAAAGAGAAAAAGGATCAGCCTAGGAACCCTATTGTCTCAGAGACACAGGAAAGGAATGCACCATCCCTGTCTCAAGTACCCAATACAGAAAGTCAAGACAACTTGTCTTCCATACATAGGTACTCACACGAATTTTTGAGGGAAATACAAGAAGAGAAATGGAGAAAAGAACAAGGAACTCATCCTCCTATTCAAGAAATAGACGACTTGCAGGAACAATTTCCCCAAGACATTCCCTCTATATATGATGATGTAGAGGTGGAACAACTGAGTGAACCCACAGGATTTGAATCTAATTCTTTACAAGAATTACCTCAGTTCACAGGACCTTGGGAAGCTAAGTCTATTAGTATGAGAGCACCCACCATAATAGTGAGGAATGAAGAATCAGTGATCCCTAGGAACACGGATGTGATCAAGAACACTAAAGTACAGTGTAATCTCACTCTGGAGGAATTGTTAAAGGTAAAACCAGAATTGTGGAAGCACGTAGCAAATCAATTCCCTGAGCTTGCTACCACACCCTCTCAAATAGGATCACATAAGAAGGTACCAGAGATACCCGTGGAAAAGATTGGAGACGTAAGCAAAGGAGAGGAAGGTAACACATATCTTCCAATAACCCATCAGGGCTACACCACAAAAGCCATCTTAGATTCAGGAGCCGGAGTAGCCATCGCTACCACCGCTTTGTGGAAACGTTGGGGTAAGCCAGCACTCAGACCTACTAGGATGAAACTACAAATGGCTGATGGACACATAGAAAAACCATTAGGCTTACTAGAAGGCATATCTCTCACCACTTGTGGTGTAGAATTTGAGCATACTTTCACCATTTGTGACTTTGCAAAAAATCGTGCTTATGAGATGATATTGGGACGACCATTCATGCGTCAGTTGCAAATTGTACAAGATTGGGGAACTAATTCTTTGTACTTGCAACATTTAGGAGTGACTACTAAAGTCAATCTTAAAGACTATTCACACAGAGATGTACCCCCAATACAATGGAATACCATCCATAAGACACCAGTAGAGATAGAATCCGTGCACTCTTTAGAATCAGATCCTTCTTGGTTGCATGAGGATACCCATTTATGGATGTGTAAAGTAGCCAAACAAGAGGAAGAACGATTAGAAACAAGGACCTTAGGTGCAGAACAACATCCACGAACCCTTCAAGATCCAGCCTACGCACCTGTAGTATTCCCAGACGAAGAGTTTGAACCCCATGGTTGGGCGGAAATTCTAGCAACCATGGATGTAGCCATCAATGAAGAACAATGGACACCCCACTGTGACGAGGATGGCTATGACATTTCAGTTTTCACGATAGAGCCAATCATGTGCGATGCAATTTTGGAAGAGTGTGAACCGAACACTGATGCATTTGAGGATGCAAGCGATTTTGATTTAGAATCAATTATCATGGACCCACCCTTTGCATCAGAGGAAGAATATTTCTACGAAGTAGAGACTCACACTCAGAGACACGAGGAAATTACGAACGAGGTAAGGTTAGCCACAGAAGTAACGAACAAGAGTGAAGGAAAGAAAAGAAAGAAGAAAGCAACCATGTCAGAAAAAGAAGTTTGAAGTACCCGAGAACTTCAAGAAATACGAAATCGAAGATAGAAGAATCATGGTACGAATGCCTAATAGAAAGGCGAATGACGGACAAGTATATGATAACCGAGAGAAAACCAAAAAAGTAATAGTTGCCATAGAAGGAGAAGAAGAAAAATGCACATACATAGGGCATGATTTGACGACTAAAGAAGAAGAAGAGTTAGTTGCCCTATTGCGCGAATATAGAGATGTTTTTGCTTGGAGTTATAAAGATTTGAAAGGAGTGGATCCAGATATATGTTCTCATAGAATAACTATGACTCCAGATGCAAAACCGACAAAACAGAAACCTTACACGTACAATGATAACTACGCTGCGAAGATTAAAGAGGAGATAGATCGCTTGATAGAAGCAGGATTCATTTACGAAATTGAGCACACCGAATGGGTATCCCCCATTGTGGTTGTGCCCAAGAAGAATGGAAAATTGCGTGTGTGTATTAACCTTAAAAAAGTTAATGCCGCCACGATCAGAGATAGTTATCCTCTTCCTATCACGGAACACCTATTGGAAAGAGTTGCGGGCAAGGAAGTTTACAGCTTTCTTGATGGATTCTCAGGCTATAACCAAGTAGCCATTGCTCCAGAAGATCAACACAAGACGGCTTTTGCCACTGAATGGGGCATATTTGCATTTCGTGTAATGCCATTTGGCTTGACAAATGCACCCGCCACTTTCCAGCGACTCATGTGTCATGTTTTCAAGGAATTCTTACGCAAGAGCTTGGAAGTTTATGTCGATGACTTATGTGCACATTCAAATGTAAGGCAGACACATATCCCAGAGTTAAGACAAATATTTGACAAATGTCGAGAATATCAGGTTTGTTTGAACCCAGAAAAATGCGTTTTCATGGTCAGACAATTTAAAATTCTAGGACACATTGTGTCAAAAAATGGAATCTCTACGGACGAGGAAAAGGTGAAGGTAATTGCAGAATTACCTAGATCAACTAATGTGAAAGAGATACAGGCATTTATGGGCCATTGCGGTTATTATAGGAGATTCATACACATGTATGCAATCATAGCCAAGCCTCTGTACTCTCTTTTGACCAATTTTGAGTGGACAGATGAATGTGAAAATTCATTCAATGAACTTAAACGACGCTTGTGCTCAGCACCTATATTGACTACCCCAAATTGGAGTAAGCCATTCCATGTACATGTGGATGCATCCAATTACGCCATAGGATGTGTGTTAGCACAACCCACGAATGAAGGTAACATAGATCTCCCCATAGCCTACGCTAGCAGACAATTGAACGCAGCAGAAAGAAATTACACCACAACGGAACGAGAAGGATTAGGGATGATCTACGCGGTAAAGAAATTCAGGCACTACTTGTTGGCCAACAAATTCAAGTTCTTTACAGATCATCAAGCCCTATTGTACTTAGTCAACAAGCCATGTAACATAGGACGACTAATACGTTGGTTTCTATTACTCATGGAGTATGATTTTGAAGTAGTAGTTAGGAAAGGAAAGACGCATCTTAGAGCCGACCACCTTTCAAGATTAACCTCAGGAGAAGCTCCTCAAGGAGTAGCAGATGAATTACCAGATGCATACTTGTTTAACCTTGAGATAGCACCAGAATGGGCTAAACCTATAGTCCCTATTCTGACATATGGACCCAAGAATCCTAGGATAAAAATCAAAGAAGGAGAGATTACCAAGTCTCAGAGGTACCAAATAATGGCAGGAAGCATATATAAACAGGATAATCAAAAGATTCTTGCTTGTTGTGTAGATGAATCAGAACATGCGAATTGGTTGCAATTAGCACACATAGGTGCACTAAAGCAACATCATTCAAAACATCGAACATTACAGACTCTGCATAGATTGGGAGTATATTGGCCTACGATGGAAGCAGATGCCTACAAGTTGTGTAAGGAATGCCATGTTTGCTGTGGAAGACCACCAGTAGAGCATGCGACATTATATCATGTGTCTCTCACACCAGACTGGAGTGAACCATTAGTGACATACTTGAGGACGAATGCATTCCCTCAAGGCATGACCTTAGCTCGACAACGTAGTCTAGAGCAGGAAGCTCACGACTATTCACTTATTGGCGATAATCTATACAAAAGAGGACGAGATGGATATCTAAGACAATGTGTTCATGAGAGCGAATATCTTAGCATACTAGAGACTGCACACCAAGGTGTTGCAGGAGGTCATTTTGGACCCGATAGGATAGTCAAAGCCATTCTCTTTTCAGGATTATGGTGGCCCACTCTTCACATGGATGCTCATACCTATGTAAAGAGATGTGATGTGTGCCAAAGAACTCAGTTTCCTACTCGCAGAGATGAAATGCCATTGAAACCCATGATGGGCGGACGTGCATTTTCTAAGTGGGGTATAGACTTTGTAGGACCCATCAACCCCCCTGCAAAAGGTACACATGCGGAATACATTATTGTTGCCACAGATTATCTAACCAAATGTACTGAGGCAAAAGCCACAAAAAAAAATGATGCTCACACGACTGCAAAATTCTTATTTGAAAATGTCTTTACAAGATATGGATTGCCTATAGAGTTAGTGAGCGATCGAGGCACTCACTTTCTAAACCAAGTCATTGAATATTTGTTACAGGATTTTATGGTGATTCACAAGAAATCTGCACCATATCATCCTCAGGCCAATGGTCAGGCTGAAAGCACTAACAAGATACTTTGTAACGTACTGACGAAACTCGTGAACAACAAACGTTCAGATTGGGACAAACAGTTACACCACGCTGTTTGGGCATATCGAGTGGCCTACAAGACCGTACTCAATGCAACTCCCTTTCAGATGGTTTTTGGTCAGAATGCAGTGCTTCCTTTGGACTTCTTGATACCGACACTTAAGGTTGCACAGGAACATCAGTGGACCGGCCATGAATTATCAGCGAGAATATTGGACTTGGAACGATTAGGAGAAACCAGGCTGAAAGCAGCAGCAGGAATATACGCAGCGAAGAAGCGACAAAAAGCATATTTTGATGCACATGTGAAAGATAAAGGCCTAAAAGAAGGAGATTTAGTTCTAGTGTATACGCTGAAACAACACGCACGGAAGTTAGAAAAGCGAGGTTATGGACCTATGATCATTAACAGACTTTCGACTAGTGGAGCAGTACAGTTAGCCACCTTAGAAAGGAGATATAATGCCTAATTACATTAGTGGCTTTAGAGTCAGGTTATATCAAGAACCTCTTACTGAGGATATGCTTAGACGACTCACGTTGGCAAAGAAGCGTAAGGAGGAAGAAAATAGAATACGAGCTGAAGCTCAGGCAGAAGCCATAGAACGCATTAAGCGCATGAAGCTAAGAAGACAAGGACTAGGGAGAGAACATTATAACCATCTGGAAACATCACCCAGATATCCCATGGCCATGTGTCAAGTAAAGTCAACCACTCATCCTAGCATAGTGGACAGAAGACCATTCATTACAGTTAGGCTAGAGCACGGCAACCCTTGCCAAGAACTCAGGGCTTTAATTGACTCAGGTGCTGCGACTAGTGCGATTAGATGGTCCCACTATAAGGATTCAGGAATAGAAATGCGGCCAATTGAGGCATACCTCATAGGCCTAGGAGGCATGGAAACCCCTTTCATGGGTGAGGTGGACCTTCCTATCCTCATTAAGGATGTTGTTGGATGTGATGGCTGGGTACAATCAGAAGATCAAGTTGGTGCTGCTAGACCTGCTTCACACCTGCCCTCTCTTCTCTTCAGATATGGTTAGGAGACTCCTTGAGCTTCCAAATGACACCAAGAAACTATATATGTGCTTTACAAAATGATTGAGTAATGACCAAATCAAACCAGATAGGTTTGAACCTTGATAAGTCCAAAAAACTTGCTATTCCTGTAATGACACCTGCTCAGTCCTAAGCTCAGTGTGTCCAGCACACTTACAATTGGTCTAATTCCTTCTGGGAGTATTAAATTAACTTAACAAGCTATCATTAGCAAGTTAAATCACTCCAAATGACAAACTATACACTGAGCATGATGTTTAGCAAAATCAGAGACACCCCCGACTTTTTAGGAAACATACAGAAATATACCAGTGATCACTACGATAGCGATTTCTCCCAATTGGCTGAATAGATTGACTTGAAATTTTGTAGTGTTGTAGAATGCTTTGAGCTGGTTCCAATGAGCCCTTGATCATCAAATTTGGTCTAGTAGATCTTGAGATATGCCCTGTTGAAGTTGACAGACTTGGAGGTAGTCACTCAGAGAAAACACAGAGATAATGACTATGAATATATGTATTGAATCTATCAAATGTACATTCCCATTGGCAAGAGATGTAATGCACAATGGTACTCTGAGGTGTAGGCTAATGAGTAGCTCTCACACACTCACTGAATTTCTTGGATTAGCCTCGGGAAGAGTGTAACTTAACCCGCGACTTTTTACATTGACTTTTTATAGGAGTTTTTGAATGAATTTGAATTTGAATTCAAATTAAAGCTCCCTTGATTCTCTCCACTAGACTTAGGGAGATATTCCCTCAACTAGATCATCTAACTTTTCCACGACTCTAGTCTAGTAGGTATGATTACATTGTTGATAAAGTCACATGGACTTCTACATGAGATAAAAGTAAGAATCAATAAGACTAGGTTCATATGATTATTGACTCTTGTGAATGTATCATCCAAGGGTCCAATCTTTTATGCTTTCCAAGGGTTCAATAGTCCAAGCTTTATGTTGGGTCTTCAAAGGCACACAACAAAGCCAAGTGTTAAGGCTTGTTTGCACCAACAGCTCCCCCTCAAGCCAAACACTTGCTTGAGTCTTCATTTTTAGTCTTCAATGATATCCTGTAATCCAATCATGGATTTAAACCTGCATAGCTTGCTCCCATCCAAAGCTTTTGTAAGCAAATCTGCACATTGAATATTAGTGGACACATATGATAATTGGATTTCTTTGCTAAGTAGTTTCTCCCTCACATAGTGGTAATGCACCTCTATGTGTTTTGTCCTAGCATGATACACAGGATTAGCAGCTAGATGAAGTGAACTTGTATTATCACCAAATATGATAGGTGGCCTTGTATATAGGCCCAATTCTGAGTATAGTAGCTTCAACCATATTGCTTCTTGAGTGGCATTGGCTAGCCCTCTGTACTCTGCCTCAGTAGATGATAGGGCTACTGTGGGTTGTTTCTTGGATGACCAAGAAATTGGTTTATCACCTGCAAAGCATATGTAACCAGATGTACTCCTCCTGTCATCCTTACAACCTGCCCAATCTGCATCTGAGTATACCTTGATATCAATGTCTGATGAATATGGATAATACAAACCATGAGTTTGTGTTCCCTTTAGGTACTTTACTATCTTCTTGGCTGCCTCCAAATGTGGTACTCTTGGCTTATGCATAAATTGGCTAAGTACACTAACACCATATGAGATATCAATCCTAGTTAAGGTAGCATAATTGAGACTACCTACCAAACTTTGGTAACCTGTAATATCCTTGAGTTCTTCTCCTTCATGTGCACTGAGTTTGTGGTTGACCTCCATAGGAATGTTTGAGACTTTAGCTTCCTGCAAATTAAACTTCTTGACCATGTCCTGAATGTACTTCTTCTGAGTAATGAATATACCTGAATTTGTGTAGACCAATTCAAGCCCTAGGAAGTACTTTAATGATCCAAGATCATTGATCTTGAATTCCTTCATCATTTGACCTTTGATGTGTCTAATTCCTTGAACATCATTTCCTGTAATAATGATGTCATCAACATAGACACACAAGTATATTACCTCTGAATTGTTCTTCTTTATAAACAATGAAGTATCTGCTTTACTCATCACAAATCCTTGATCCAAGAGATAGGTTGTCAACCTATAGTTCCATGCTCTAGGTGCCTGCTTCAATCCATACAGAGCTTTCTTCAATTTGCAAACATGATTTACCTTATTGGGATCCTCATAGCCAGGTGGTTGTGACATGTAGACCTCTTCAGATATCCATCCATTCAAGAATGCATTCTTTACATCCAATTGGTACATGTTCCAATTCTTGGATGCAGCTACACTCACCATAATTCTGATAGTTGGCATCTTTGCCACAGGAGAAAATGTCTCCTCATAATCAATGCCTTGGGTTTGTGCAAAACCCTTGGCTACCAACCTAGCTTTGTACCTGCTTATTGTACCATCTGAGTTTCTTTTGAGTTTGTAGATCCATCTGGATCCTATAACCTTCATGGAGTCCTTCTTGGGTACTAAGTCCCAAGTATCACTCTCCTTGAGAGCCTCCATTTCTTCATCCATTGCTTCCTTCCATTCTGGTTTAGTAATATCTTCCTCAAATGTACCTGGTTCTTCACTTAAGATATCCTTTGCAAGATATACAGAGTGCTTGGTTACAAGTGAAGTATCATACCCATACCTAATAGGTTTCTTCTTTTCCCTTGAAGATCTCCTCATAGCTTGAGTTGAGGATTCTGGATTGTCTTCAAGTTGCTTCATCTTCATCTTCCCTTTGGATTTCCAAGCTTTGAACTCTTCAATGTTGATGGTGTCTTCATCATCTGAGCTTATATCCTCATTCTGAGTTGGTTCTTGCCTGACAAGCTTTGGAAAGTCTTCTTCCATATCATAAGGTAGGCTAACTTTCCTGCACTCATTATCATACCATGAATCATTTTCATCAAAGATTACATCTCTGCTTACCTTGAAGCCTTTGTTTGAGGGGTTATAGAACCTATATCCTTTCTGATTCAAATCATAACCAATAAAGATACACTTTTCAGCCTTAGGGTCTAGCTTTCCCCTTACCTGTGAGGGAATATGCACATATGCAACACACCCAAAGATCTTGCAATGATCCAGAGATGGTCTCTTACCATGCCAAGCCTCATAGGGTGTCATTCCATCAAGTGTCTTTGATGGCAACCTGTTAATTAAGTATGTGGCAGTAGATACACTCTCTGCCCAAAGATAGTTTGGTAGTTTCTTCTCATTAAGCATAGACCTAGCTGTCTCCACAATGAGTCTATTTCTTCTTTCAGCTACCCCATTTTGTTCAGGTGAGTACCTTGTGGTAATCTCCCTCTTGATGCCTCTTTCCTGCAAGAAGTCTTCAAAGTCATTGGAGAAATATTCTCCACCACCATCAGACCTTAACCTCTTCAAATGTCTACCTGTTTGATTCTCTACTAATGCAAGATACCTTTTGAAGCAATTAAATACTTCATCTTTATGTTTCATGAAGTACAAGACAGTCCATCTGCTATAGTCATCTATAAAAGATACATAGTACCTTGATCCAGATATGGATGGCTCCTTGCTTGGTCCCCAAACATCTGTATGCACCAATTCCAAGTAATCTTCATGCATAAATCCTTTCTTGGTATATGGCAACCTGTGTGACTTACCAAATTGACAAGCCCCACACTTATATATCATGTGTTGCTTGGATACATTAGGTATCCCAAGCACACATTGATCTCTGCTCATCTGCTTTATGGTCCTCTCTCCAATGTGACCCAATCTCTTGTGCCACATCTCCAATTCTGATAGGGTTTGGTCCCTATAGTTGTACAAGGCAATATTTTTAGTATCCTCAAGTTCAAAGGTAAACAATCTACCTGACTTCTCTCCCTTGGCTATCCTTCTGAATCCATGTCTTGGATCCTCCACATATGCACCATGTTGAGTGAACCTGACCTGTAGACCTTTTTCAACAATCTGACCTACACTCATCAGATTCTTGGTGATTGTTGGAACATACAATACTCTGCTTAGCAAATTCTGATTACCATCACTTGTTTTGACATTACCTACTTTAACCACTGAATGTTTAGTGTCATCACCTGTCTGCACTTGGTGCTTGCCTTTAGGTTCTTCCAAATCAGAGAGTAAGGCAACATTCCCAGCTACATGGTTAGAGCAACCTGAATCAATATAGAACAAATGATCATCATTGATACCTGATTTAGATGTCATGTTCATAATCAACAAGGAATCATCTTGATCCTCTGCATAATTGTTGTAATCCTTTCTGTTCCTGTATGCTCCTTGATAATTGCCATTGTGATTGTAGCTATTGTTGTAGTTATTATTGTAATTATTGTTGTAGCCATGGTAGCCTTGAGGTTGATTGAATCTGCCTCTGCCTTGGGAGTATCCTCCTCTTTGGTGACCTCTTCCTCTTTGGTTCTTGTAGTTTTTGTAGCATTCATCTGTAGTATGATTAGACAAGCCACAAATATTGCATGGAGATTGATTATAGGGTCTCCCCCTACCTGACTTACCTCCTCTGCCCCTACCTCTAGATGATCTACCTCTCCCTGCATAGTTTGCTTGGGAGGTGGATCCTTCATCATCAACCTTCTTGCTTTTACCCTTATCTTTAGACTTCTTATCTGTATATAGGGCAGAGGGATTGTTACCTTTTGATTGCTCTCCATTCTTTGTAATCTTGGCTTCATGTGTAAAGAGTTGTCCAATCAGAGTTGTTAGATCAGGTGCTTGAATGTCCATGTACAAGTCCATTGCAGTGGTAAAGCTCTCCCACTTGTCATCTGCTTTGAGTCCATTGATCACTTGTCTAACAATTTGCTCTTCTTCAATCTCTTCTCCAACACTTGCAAGTTGATCTGCTATATCTTTGACTTTGGTGACAAAATCTGAAACACATTGTTTTGATTGCTTCCTCAGAGTTGTAAACTCAATCCATAGCTGATTCTTTCTGGCCCTTGTGCTTGATGAGAAGTATGTTGACAAGGTCTCCCAAGTCTCTTGGGAAGTCTTACAGTTCCTAACATGAGGTAGAAGGAAATCAGAGATAGAGTTTAGAAGATATGACCTTGCCAAAGCATCTTTAGCACACCATTGATTAAGTCTCTCATGCTCATCTTTTGTAGGTAGGCCTCTGGTTTTGAATGAGGGCAACTCCTCATCTCCTGATATGTATCCATACAAGCTTCTCCCTTGTAGATAAGTCTTCATTCTTAATGACCATGCCTGGTAGTTATTCCTATCCAATTTGTCAATAAAGGAAGGGAAACCATCACCCATGATTACCTTGTTTGCTCTGATACCACTGTTGGATGTGATGGCTGGGTACAATCAGAAGATCAAGTTGGTGCTGCTAGACCTGCTTCACACCTGCCCTCTCTTCTCTTCAGATATGGTTAGGAGACTCCTTGAGCTTCCAAATGACACCAAGAAACTATATATGTGCTTTACAAAATGATTGAGTAATGACCAAATCAAACCAGATAGGTTTGAACCTTGATAAGTCCAAAAAACTTGCTATTCCTGTAATGACACCTGCTCAGTCCTAAGCTCAGTGTGTCCAGCACACTTACAATTGGTCTAATTCCTTCTGGGAGTATTAAATTAACTTAACAAGCTATCATTAGCAAGTTAAATCACTCCAAATGACAAACTATACACTGAGCATGATGTTTAGCAAAATCAGAGACACCCCCGACTTTTTAGGAAACATACAGAAATATACCAGTGATCACTACGACAGCAATTTCTCCCCATTGGCTGAATAGATTGACTTGAAATTTTGTAGTGTTGTAGAATGCTTTGAGCTGGTTCCAATGAGCCCTTGAGCATCAAATTTGGTCCAGTAGATCTTGAGATATGCCCTGTTGAAGTTGACAGACTTGGAGGTAGTCACTCAGAGAAAACACAGAGATAATGACTATGAATATATGTATTGAATCTATCAAATGTACATTCCCATTGGCAAGAGATGTAATGCACAATGGTACTCTGAGGTGTAGGCTAATGAGTAGCTCTCACACACTCACTGAATTTCTTGGATTAGCCTCGGGAAGAGTGTAACTTAACCCGCGACTTTTTACATTGACTTTTTATAGGAGTTTTTGAATGAATTTGAATTTGAATTCAAATTAAAGCTCCCTTGATTCTCTCCACTAGACTTAGGGAGATATTCCCTCAACTAGATCATCTAACTTTTCCACGACTCTAGTCTAGTAGGTATGATTACATTGTTGATAAAGTCACATGGACTTCTACATGAGATAAAAGTAAGAATCAATAAGACTAGGTTCATATGATTATTGACTCTTGTGAATGTATCATCCAAGGGTCCAATCTTTTATGCTTTCCAAGGGTTCAATAGTCCAAGCTTTATGTTGGGTCTTCAAAGGCACACAACAAAGCCAAGTGTTAAGGCTTGTTTGCACCAACAGATGTGACCATGACGGCGAAGCTACTAGTGTGCCATGATGACGACCTGATAGAACCCCTAATCCTTGGCCAAGATTGGCTATACGATCACTCAGTGGACCTAAATCTTAGACAAGGCTCCTTACAGGTTGGAACCTTAGAGCAGAAGCGAGTGATACCGCTTGACTTCCCTAACCGTATTCCGACTGAGGTTTGTAACCCTAGACCCTATGAAACGCATGCGACGGAAGACCGGAAGATCTTGGGTCAGACCAGTCACGTTACGTCTACACCAACCCACTCGGGCTTGGCTATGGACAGTTGTCAATCAGAAGGACGACAGGAGATCTTCCCTGGGACTTCCTGCAAACTAGAAGAGGCAGCTACCCATCCGCTAGGGCAGATGGACACAATCAGCGGTCAGGTGGGTTGCATCAGCGGCCAAATGAGCACGACACCCTGCGGTGCTCATCCTTCCAAACTTGTTGCGGACTGGCCTAGATTAAAATTAAAGAACGAATCACTTCCTAATGGGCAGGTCACGCAAGTGTTGGATCTCCCTTCTTTTCCAAAGCAGAGCGTCCATCCGACCTCTCAACCTCAACAACAACAGAGTCACCCACGACGAAGGAACCCAGACCGACGGCAGTATCAGAAGACACAACAAGGAAGGCAGTTTAGGCCACCCAAAGGAAGCGGCACCAGACAGATATGGGTGCCGAAAGGACAAAAAGCACCGAAGAACTCCAACCAAGCAGAGATCGACAAGGAAAAGGCAGAACAGAAACAGAATCGGTATCCACCATCCCCTCG
Source organism: Ceratopteris richardii (assembly GCA_020310875.1). NCBI lineage: Eukaryota > Viridiplantae > Streptophyta > Polypodiopsida > Polypodiales > Pteridaceae > Ceratopteris > Ceratopteris richardii. Next base: position 73,826,181 of record CM035439.1, read on the forward strand.
ACCTTCTTCTACAGGTTCGAGCATTCGACAAATTTGGATCGCCAAGAAATACCTTATCCATAGACCCACACCCACGCAGATTTGGGTACCCAAACCATGTATCGTAGCTCAACCCTTAAGCCATGTAATATATACCCCTCACAAATCTTTCCATCCCTCAATACCACCACACCCGATACTACCTTTTGCCCCTCATTAGAAACCCACCACCCACTCAAAGACTCTTAGGAAATGGATACCAAAGCGTGTCCAATCGTCTTCCCCTAACCCCATGTCTGACAAAACTACCCCCCCGACTTACATACAACCTTGTAATAAATCACTAACCTTTAAACCTTGTATAAATTCACCCACCATCATAACACATCACTCATAATCTCATCTCATCAAGGAATGTATGCATGATCCGAAACATGTAGGTGTCTAGAGACCTGCACTAGTGCTGCAAGAAGCATTGCATCCATCACATCACAGCACTTGGCTACACGGGTTACGCATCAGTTATGGAAAGGGATTGCGGTCTCACTTTAATGGGATCATAATTAATTTCCATGCTAATGTGTTAATCTTTTGTAGCAGATCTTTCTCATTAACACACCAGTCACCATGCAAACCGACGAAGGACCATCAGGAGCAGGCCCCAGTGTAGCGGCAGTGCCCCTCAACGTGTTACGAGCAGAATCCCACCCGACTGCTCCACCGCCAGAATTCCAAGGATTTCCAGGGCCCATGCCGATCGATAACCCACCTATGGGCTACACAGAAAAGATACACCGTAACTCTCACTGGTTTCAGGGACTTGCAGGACCCTTAGCGGACGCGGATTTCATATTTGAATCTAATTTGACATTTGATGACCGCACTTGGGGAAAATACCAATTCTTCTCCAGAGAGTTCGAAGCCCTACAGAACACCCAGGACTTAACTCACGTTTGGGCCAGAGCCGGCTTCACGGAGTATTTCAGTGATCCGCTGCCCAAACCTGACTTTTACAGGTGTTATTATTTAATCACTACTTTGATGGCCTCAGAGAATAAGGATATCCCAGGAACTTTTATTTTGCCTTCTTTAGTGGATGATCCACCCTACAAAAGGTTTTACCTCTCAAAGGATTTAATCAGAGCGGCCATCAAAATTCATGGCACCCACACACCCACAGATCGAGAAAGATTAATTCCATACCCTATGAAACGTGGGGATGTCACTAAGTGGGAGGAGATCTCAGCAATTACACCTGAGCTGTCAAAGCCGCTACGGATATGCATGCAACACTTCACATTCCCCGCTCAGGACAGATTTACCATGCCCCATAAAAGAATATGGTTTGGATTGTACTTAGCGTGTACCGGACCTCAGACTGTTGATCTGGCGAGTTGGATCATTGATCAAATGTATTTGGCACAACACAGATGGGAACGAAAGAAAGTGCTTAATGGATGTTGTGCGCTGACAAGAATTGTTTATATGTGCTTGGCCTATGACTTGCCAATTGAACGTGCATTAACAGGAGAAGAGCTTAAGGCATTCAAAGGAACGACGAAGAAAGCCAGGAAGCCCAGCAGAGCACGGGCAGGTAAGCGCATGCGAGGTACCATTCCTTGCCATCAAGTGCCAGAGTCACCATCACCACAACCCTCTCCAGAGCGATCACCGACAGAAGCCGCTCCCACAGTGCAACCTATTCGCATAAGGTTGTCTAGACCAGTGGTCACGGAGGGCACTACTAGTACCGTTACACCTCAGGCAGCTGCAACCACAGAACCCACCACCACGACAGCAGAAGCTCCCACCACTATTGGTGCGGAAGCCTTTTCTTTCCCAATACCACACATGGAGGCAGAACCAATAAACACAACATTTGATTTTGAGATGCCGGATGCATTCTCAAATGAGTTCCAGTTTTCAGAGGCACAGATGTTCTCCCAAGAATATGAACGCCCCAGTTACCCTACCACACCGCGGGATCTGCCACAGGGACAAGTTGTGTCTAGCTCTGATGATGAACGAACAGCCACAGATGACGAAGAAGGTGACGATGAAGCCAGCCAGGGCACGCATGATTCCCAAGAACAAGGACAGACAGACGGCCAAGGCCAACAAACTGATGCACACGATGACACCAGCACGCACGAAGAGGAGACTTTCGAAGCAGCAGCTTACACGCTGGCAATCAAGAAATTATATCGTACGATGGAGAAAGTCTGGGCACGGAAGAAATTGACTGAAGAAGAGAGCCAGGCCCTAATCGAACAAGAACTATTCTCCGGAGGATTTGAAGAAGTCTACATCAGAGGGTTCAGAGAACTGGTCCAATCCATCGGCCCGGTCGAAGCACTGAGGTATTTACAAAGGAAGCCACTCCCCCAATATGACCCTCGCAGAGTTCGCCTGCTATCGAAGCCCGGTGAATATATTCGAGTTCCGGTAGGTGCTCAATCATCCCACCAGGCACAAGATGCACGCCTACGGCCGGAAAGATCCTTCACCGAAGAAGCTATCCTAGTCGATTCCCCGCCACGTACTACCGTTGTACATACTACCACTATCCTTGAAATAACATCCACACCTTCTACTCCTCTCTCACCTCATGTTTCACCAACCCATCCTGTATCCCCTGCAAACCCACCTGCTTCTCCAACAGCCACACCAGTCCACGGCAACATAGCCACCGCCTTTGCCCTGCCCATTCATGCCACCATGCCCGTACCCACCCCACCTCATCTACATGTTAACCCCTTCACCCCTTCATCCTTCCCTTCTTTTCCCCCACCTTTAAGACACCCTTTCACATTTCTAACCCCACTAACCTTCTCACCAGTTTCACCTCCCCAACCCACTATAACCCCTATTTCCCCTTTTCACCAAGCTGCTCCAGCCATCCCCCCTGTAAATTACTCTACATTTGTAAATCCCGTCTTCACACCTACACAACCACCCACATACACACCGCTTTTCACAGTCACCGCACTTGACACGTCCAATGACATGGACATCTCACCACCCACCGCACCAGCACCCACTCCACTCACAGCACCATCATATTTAGGTACGTCACAATTTTCCACGATCACCACTGCATCCACCTTCCCAACCCCATTTCCCATTCCCGCTGCATCTACTTCCAC
>CM035439.1:73846085-74156085 GCA_020310875.1 Ceratopteris richardii
TCTAAGTTAGAAGGTAAGGAAGCTATGGCTAAAAGCATTTAGCAAAATAGGATTTGTGTTGTGAGAAATCAACTTAAGAGTTGACCATGTCAAAGTCACCATTTTTGGAAGATAGTTTTGACATACCTTTGATCTTAAGGATCAAATTAACGTTTTAAGGATTTTTTTTAAGAACTAATGGTTGATATGATTGTGCAAAGGTAGTGTGGATTTGTGCATTGGTTTGAAGAAATCTGAAGATATGTGCAGGTATTGAAGTCAATTTCTGAAGCAGACTTTCTAAAGAAGGATTTCTTCATTCAGAGAAGTGTAGTGAAAGTTTTGATAAATGAAGACAATATTTGTAAATTTTGATCCAACTGATATAGAAGTGTTCTTTGATCAATATAGATCAAACCTTTGGAGATTAATAGGTCTCCAACAGTGGTATCAGAGCTAAAGTGCAATACAAGTGAAGTAAAGGCATTGAAAGTCCCGACTGCTGCAGATATTGAAGTTCCTTCTATTTGAAGGTGGAGAAGGACAAATTCTTGCAGATAACTTGCAGAAGTACAAAGTACGAGTTCAAAGGATCAAAAAGGATTGAAGCTTCATATCAAAGGTACACTTTATTATCATAAATCATAGTATTGCAGACACAGAAGATCAAAGATGGAGAAAGCTTGCAGATTGATAAGCTAGATAGGGAGAACTATCCAGCTTGGTCCATGAGGATGGAGGCATACCTCATGAGCAAGGATTTGATGGCATTCATTACAGAGAAGAAGAAAAGCCTGAGTTTGCAGATCCTAGTATTCCAACCAGGGAAGAGCTTGCAGATTTGAAGACCTGATGAGAAAGGATGCTCAAGCTAGGAGCATCATTAACATGGCTGTAATGATTATCTTCTACCTCACATCAGGATTGGAAAGTGCAACAGATGTGTGGAATGCTTGGAAGAGCATTTCCAAACACAACCAAGTCTAGGAAGTCCTCATTATGGGCAGACTTTACAACTTTCAAGAAGAAGAGCTCACATTCAATTTCTGATTATGTGGCAAGGATGAAGGATATTGCAGATAGCTTGGGAGCAGTAGATGAAGACATTGAAGAGGATAAGTTGGTAAGGCAAATACTTACATGATGGAGAGTGTTAATCTCCAAAAGAACAAGTTGATCTTGAATTTAGATCACCTCTATATCAAGATCAACTTTAGACTCCACCTAATTTAGAGAATCTTCACCAAATTATCAGAAAATTGATTATTCTAAAAAATTCAATTTCTCAGAAAAGTCTGCTGCAGATTAATCACTCATTGACTAATCAATTCTGTAAAGTTTTTGATAAACTTTGTACAACACTTCGCCTTGAGATTGCGCAACTTTATCAAGTTAAATTTCTCAAAATGATTGAGTATACTTTGAGAAATCATACAAACAAGATACCTATGTGTAAAACACCTTCTCTGCAGTAGCGACTTTGACACCTGTAACTTCTTAGCACTGGTTCTCACAATGTCGAACCTGTTTGATCAGATCTTTTAGCCATAGATGGCTTACCTTCCAACTTAGATTTTAAGCCCTCACTTGTGTAAAACTTTACACCACACACTGAGAAATCTTCATTTCTCTGAACATGAAATCTGCGCCAGTTTTGTCGACTCTCAGAACATCTTCACATATGAATGTTCCTAAACAAAATTCTCTCACCTGATTGCAATTAACCTCTCAAATTCTAGCCATAGATAGATTAGCTATGGACTTAGATAAGTGCAAAAGGATTCCTCAAAAGATTAAACACAGAAGGAGAATGGGAGAGAAGATCGACGCGCAGAAATCTACACACATTTTCTTCTTCATTACTTTTCATGCATATGGTTGATGATACATACAATGTTCATCACCTATCACCTATTGTCTTCTCTATCTGATCTATATCACTCTCTCTTACTACGAATACATATCTGTAGATATATATACGAGTCTAACTCGTCATCCTTTTCAAAATACATTGAACTATTTACAAGAGTAATATACAAAAGAAACATTTTTGATTCAATTCTCTTCCTTTGAAAATAATCTTCATCCTTCCACATATCTTTTCACTTTTGGTCTTCATGTAATCACTTATTGATGATTGCTCTGCTCCAACAGCTCCCCCTCAATCTTCAATTGTGATTACCTGCATCTTCTTTATTCCTGCCATATCTTTAAACCTCTGCAACTTAGGTCCATCCAAACTTTTAGTCATCATATCTGCAAGTTGATCTTTTGTAGGGTGTGTATGACTTCAATTTCCTTCTCAATGACCTTCTCTCTTAGGAAATGATACTGTATTTCAATATGCTTAGTTCTAGCATGAAACACAGGATTAGCTGCCAAGTATAAAGAACTCATGTTGTCTCCACAAACAATAGGAGTACTTTGAACATCATCAAAAACTTTCATAAGTGTCTTTAGCCATATTACCTCCTTTGCAGCTTCCACCATACCTTTATATTCTGCCTCTGTAGATGACAAAGCAACTGTATGTTGCTTCTTAGAACACCATGAAATCAATTTGTCTCCTACATAGCACAAGTATCCATGTGTTGATCTTCTATCATCCACATTACCTGCCCAATCTGCATCACTATATATCTTCACTCTTGTATCAGAAGTAATCCATAGTACAACCCTTCTCTGAGTGTACCCTTGATGTACCTAAGTACTCTTTGTCCTGCAATCCAATGTTCCTTTCTAGGACAATGCATAAATTGTGAAAGCACACCAACTGCATATGACAAATCAGGCCTTGTCAATGTAGCATAAATCAAGCTACCAACTAAACTTTGATAGAGTTTCATGTCTCTGAACTCTTCTCCTCCAAACCTAGACAATTTATGGTTCACTTCCAAAGGGTGTAGGTGCAACCCTGCAATTTTCCATTTTAAATTTGGTTAGCAAATTTTTAAGATACCTTTCTTGGGTCACATATACTCCATGTTGAGTATAAGAAATCTCCATTCCCAAAAAGAATGATAGGTTCCCCAAATCACTGATTTTGAACTCTTTCTCCATCTGCTTCTTGATCCATTTGTATTCCTTATCATTTGTTCCTGTAAGTATTATGTCATCAACATAAATACAAACATAAATGAACCCATCTTCACTTGCTTTGACTAGCAAGCTACTATCTGCCTTTGATGCTTGGAATCCAAGATCATTTAAGAATTTTACAAGCCTGTAATTCCATGCCCTTGGGGCTTGCTTTAATCCATACAAAGCTCTCTTGAGCTTACACACATAATTTGGACTCACTTGATCTTTGAACCAATCTGGTTGCTCCATGTAGACTTCATCTGAAATGTAACCATTCAAGAAGGCATTTTTAACATCTAATTGAGACAACTTCCAACCTTTACAAAGCAGCAATTGCTATGAGTGTCCTGATGGTTGTCATCTTTGCCACAGGACTATAAGTCTCATCATAATCCACTCCATATGTCTGTGCATATCCTTTCACAACAAGTCTAGCTTGTACCTAGACACACTTCCATCTGCAAATCTTTTAGTCTTGTAAAACCCACTTACAACCAATGATTTTCTGACTATTAGGTTTAGGAACCAAATCCCATGTTTGATTCTCTATCAATGCATCATACTCCTCTTGCATAGCATCTTCCCAATTCTTCTTCCCTTTGGCCTCTTCATATGTAGAAGGGTCTTCATCTGCTTTTACCAAATAAGCATAATCTTTAGTAGTTAAGAATGAAGTGTCATAGCTATACCTTGTAGGTTGCCATTTGTGCCTAGATGATCTCCTAACTTCTGCACTTCTTGAGGTCTCTGGTTCATCACATTCTGGATCAAACCTTGGCCTCTCTTCAACTTCAATCTGCACTTCATTACTCTCACTTTCATCAAGTAATTGAATCTTTGCTTTACCTTTTCTTTGATCCACTACTTCTTCATCATCTGCATGTACATTATATTTACCTGCATACCAAGTACCTTGCTCATCAAATGTAACATCCTTGGATACAACAAATTGCTTTGTGGATGGACTCCACAACCTGTATCCCATTTGCTTATCATCATAACCAATGAATACATACTTTTCTGCCTTAGGCTCCAACTTATGCCTCAATTGAGATGGCACATATGCATATGCCAAGCATCCAAATATTCTGCAATGATCCAAGGTAGGTTTCTTACCCCACCAAGCTTCATATGGTGTCATACCCTGCAAAGCTTTACAAGGCAATCTATTAACCAAATATGTAGCTGTATTAACACCCTCAGCCCACAAATAATTTGGGCAATTCTTCTCTTTCATCATGGACCTTGCAAACTCAACAAGAGTCCTATTTCTTCTTTCTGCTACCCCATTTTGTTGAGGAGAGTACCTGCAAGTAACTTCTCTCTTTATACCTGCATTCCACAAATAATCATTGAACTCATTTGAAAAATACTCTCCCCCTCCATCTGACCTTAGTCTCTTCAATTTTTGACCTGTAATCCTTTCTGCATATGCATGATAGTGTTTAAATGTATTAAACACTTCTGACTTTTCTTTAATCACATAGATTGTGATCCACCTGGTAGCATCATCAACATATATGACATAATATCTTGAACCATTTATACTAAAGTCCTTTGAAGGACCCCACACATCTGTATGCACCAATTCAAGTCTTTCTGAATACATAAACCCATGCTTGGAATAGGATTGCTTATGAGCCTTACCTAATTGACATGCCTCACATCTGTATGTCATGTGTTGACCTGCAATGTTAGGCAACCCAAGCACTGAATCATTGTTAATCATTTCTTTGATACCTCTTTCATTAAAGTGTCCAAGTCTTTTGTGCCAAAGATCCAATTCTGACACCTTCTGCTCTCCATATGTGAACATAGCATGTCCAACATTTCCTTGTACCTTCAATGTGAAAAGCCTTCCTTCTTTCTTTCCTGCAATAACTTGTTATACCCTTGACTAGGGTCTTCAACATAAACTCCATCATTGGTGAACCTTACCTCATATCCTTTTTCCACAATTTGACCTACACTGATCAAATTCTTTGGAATTGTGGGAACATAAAGTACCTTACTCAGAAGAGTGCTCCCATCCTTAGCTTTGACTGAACCAATTGACTTTACCTTATGCTTTGTATTATCACCTGTCTGAACTGTATGATTAATTGCATTATGATCTAGGTCAGTCATCAAAGCAATATTTCCACTTAAATGATTACTACATCCTGAATCAATATAGAACACTCTCATGTCCTCATGTGAGGTTTCACATGTATTCATAATGAGAGTCGAGTCCTCCTTCTGATCTGATGCATAGTTGTAGTAGGTGTTATTATAGGATTGATTTTGGAAGTTTCTTCCACCACCTCTTCCAAAAGAATTCCTACCACCTCTACCTCTGAAGTTTCCTCTCTGAAATCTACCACCTCTTCCTCTTTGATTAAAGTTCTGATAATTACCATTGTTTTGATTATTGTGCCAACAATCATGAGATAGATGATTGGTCTTACCACATATCCAACAAGCTCTTGCATTATCTTTGTTGTTTCTGCCTCTTCCTCTACTTCTGCCATTTCCTCTTCCTCTTATGAAATTTGCTTGGTTTGATGTACCTTCTTCTTCAACTGATTGTTGCTTCCCTTTGTTAGCTTTCTTCTTGTCTTTAGAGTACATTGCATGACCTGCACTCTTATCAACATCTCCTTTGACATCATTCTCAAAAGTTAGCATATGACCTAACAATTGATTCAAATCAGGAGTAAAGTGATCTAATGAAAGTTCTGTAGATAAAATGAAGGGCTTCCACTTCTCATCTCCTCTTAGCCCTGTGAGTATTTGTCTTACCAATTTGTCTTCTTCAATGTCTTCATCCACTGCACCTAGAGAATCTGCAATGTCCTTCATCTTTGTCACATAATCAGAGATTGATTGTGAGCCTTCTTCTTGAAAGTAGTAAATTCTGCCCATAGTGAAGCCTTCCTTGATTTGGTTGTATTTTGGAAATGCTCCTCCAAAGCATTCCAAATGTCACATGCACTTTCAAGTCCTCTAATGTGAGGAAGCAAATAGTCATTGACTGCCATGTAGATTATGCTCCTTGCTTGAGCATCCTTCTTCATCCAATTCTTCAAGTCTGCAAGCTCCTCCCTAGTTGGAACACTAGGATCTCTGAATTCTGGCTTTTCTTCATCTCCTGTGATGTATCCTATCAGATCTTTGCTCATAAGATGAGCTTCCATCCTCATAGACCAAGCTGGATAGTTTTCTCTATCCAACTTTTCAATTTGGAGACTATCTCCCATCCTTGCTTCACCTGTAGTCTCAAAACTTTAGACTTTACAAGGAATAAATGTACCTTTACTTCGAGTCTTGCTTCTTCTGATCCTTCTGATAGCTTCAATGTGTTTTCCTTCAAGTTTTCTTCAACCTTTATCCTTCTGCACCTTCAAAATGTAAAGATTTGTACTTCTGCAATAGTCGGAGTCTTCTTCACTTCAATTTTGACACAACCTGCTCTGATACCACTGATGGAGAGTGTTAATCTCCAAAAGAACAAGTTGATCTTGAATTTAGATCACCTCTATATCAAGATCAACTTTAGACTCCACCTAATTTAGAGAATCTTCACCAAATTATCAGAAAATTGATTATTCTGAAAAATTCAATTTCTCAGAAAAAGTCTGCTGCAGATTAATCACTCATTGACTAATCAATTCTGTAAAGTTTTTGATAAAACTTTGTACAACACTTCGCCTTGAGATTGCGCAACTTTATCAAGTTAAATTTCTCAAAATGATTGAGTATACTTTGAGAAATCATACAAACAAGATACCTATGTGTAAAACACCTTCTCTGCAGTAGCGACTTTGACACCTGTAACTTCTTAGCACTGGTTCTCACAATGTCGAACCTGTTTGATCAAGATCTTTTAGCCATAGATGGCTTACCTTCCAACTTAGATTTTAAGCCCTCACTTGTGTAAAACTTTACACAACACATTGAGAAATCTTCATTTCTCTGAACATGAAATCTGCGCCAGTTTTGTCGACTCTCAGAACATCTTCACATATGAATGTTCCTAAACAAAATTCTCTCAGCCTGATTGCAATTAACCTCTCAAATTCTAGCCATAGATAGATTAGCTATGGACTTAGATAAGTGCAAAAGGATTCCTCAAAAGATTAAACACAGAAGGAGAATGGGAGAGAAGATCGACGCGCAGAAATCTACAACATTTTCTTCTTCATTACTTTTCATGCATATGGTTGATGATACATACAATGTTCATCACCTATCACCTATTGTCTTCTCTATCTGATCTATATCACTCTCTCTTACTACGAATACATATCTGTAGATATATATACGAGTCTAACTCGTCATCCTTTTCAAAATACATTGAACTATTTACAAGAGTAATATACAAAAGAAACATTTCTGATTCAATTCTCTTCCTTTGAAAATAATCTTCATCCTTCCACATATCTTTTCACTTTTGGTCTTCATGTAATCACTTATTGATGATTGCTCTGCTCCAACATTACAGGTCTGAGAGGAGATGAGAAGTGGAAGCCTTTCATATTGTCCATAGAATTGTCACTTGATCACTTTACTCCTGATCTTAATCAATTGCTACATGCTAACTTTTGAGCAGGACATTAAGGGAGACAATGATAGGAGTGCAAGCCAAGCTATGTACTTCAAGGACAAGAAAAAGAATGGCAAAGGGAAGCAGTCAACTGATGATGAAGGGATCTCAAGTCAAGCTAACTTTACAAAAGGAAAGATGAATTTCAGAGGTAAAGGAAGAGGAGGTAAGAACAAAGATAATACTAAAGCTTGTTGGATTTGTGGAAGAACCAATCATTTTGCAAATGATTGTTGGTATAACAATCAAAATGGAGGAAATAATAATCAGAGTTTTAATCAAAGAGGTAGAGGAGGCAGAAACCAAAGAGGCAACTTGAGAGGAAGAGGTGGTAGGACATCATATGCTAGAGGAGGTGGAAGACGTTTTCAACCTCAGTCCTACAACAACAATTATTATAACTATGCATCAGATCAGAAGGATGATATGACTCTTATCTTGAATGCAGCTCATGAATCTGTAGGAGAAGATCAAAGGGTGTTTGATATTGACTCAGGATGTAGCAATCATCTGAGTGGCAATATATCACTAATGACTGATATGGAAGCAAAGGTGAATGGACAATCAGTTCAAACAGGTGACAACACCAAGCACAAGGTGGAAAGTATTGGATCAGTGAAGACAAAGAATGGAAGTACACTCTTAAGCAAGGTACTTTATGTTCCTACTATTCCTAAAAACTTGATAAGTGTAGGGCAAATTGTGGAGAAGGGATATGAAGTCAGATTCACAAATGATGATGTCTATGTGCAAGATCCAAATCAGGGATATAGAAACATTATTGCAGGTAAAAAGGAAGGAAGGTTGTTTACTCTCAAAGTTTAAGGTAATGTGGGACATGCTTTGTTTACTTATGGAAGTCAAAAGATGTCTGAGTTAGACCTATGGCATAAAAGGTTAGGTCATTTCAATGAGAGAGCCATGAAATGTCAAGGAATGATGTAGTGCTTGGTTTGCCAAAAGTTGAAGGGCAACACATGGTGTACAAGTGTGAAGCTTGTCAATTAGGTAAAGCACACAAAAGTTCTTACAACAAATTAGGATACAAGTATTCAAACATGCTTGAGTTAGTTCATACAAATGTGTGGGCTCCTTCAAGGGACTATAGCATAAATGGATCCAGATATTATGTGTTGTTTGTTGATGATGCAACTAGATGGATTACTTTATATGTAATCAAGGACAAATCAGAAGTGTTCAAGACATTCAAGCATTATCATGCTTATGCAGAAAGGATTATAGGACAAAAGCTCAAGAGGTTGAGATCAGATGGAGGGGGAGAGTATTTTTCTAAAGAGTTTGATGATTATTTGTGGAATGCAGGTATAAAAAGAGAAGTAACTTGCAGGTACTCTCCTCAACAAAATGGAATTGCAGAAAGAAGAAATAGAACTCTTGTAGAGTTTGCAAGAGCAATGATGAAGGAAAAGAATTGTCCAAATTACTTATGGGCAGAAGCTATCAACACTGCAACATACCTTGTGAATAGGTTACCTTGTAAAGAATTGGAGGGAATAACTCCTTATGAAGCATGGTGGGGTAAGAAACCTACTCTTGATCATTGTAAGGTATTTGGATGTTTAGCATATGCTTATGTTCCTTCACAATTGAGACATAAGCTAGAACCCAAAGCAGAGAAGTATGTGTTTATTGGGTATGATGATAGACAGATGGGTTATAGATTGTGGAGTCCATCCACAAAGCAATTTCTTGTTACCAAAGATATTACATTTGATGAGCACATGGTACACAGGGTCAACAAATGATTATGCAGATGACAAAGAAATACAAAGAAAAGGGAAGACAAAAGTAAGTGTGTATGAAGAAGATATTGATGATGTTGATTATAAAAGAAAATTGCAGGATAATGTTGAAGATGGGCCAAGATTTGATCCAAAATCAAATGTGGCTGAGACTTCAAGAAGTGCAAAGGTGAGAAGATCTTCAAGGGAAACGAAAGAGCCTATCAGGTATAGCTATGACACATCTTTCTTAACAACAAAAGATTATGCTTACATTGTGAAGGTAGAAGAGGATCCAATCACATATGAAGAAGCTAAAGGTAAACAGAATTGGGAGAAGGCAATGCAAGAAGAGTATGATGCTCTACTTGAAAATGAAACATGGGAGTTGGTGCCAAGACCAAAGAATCAGAAGGTCATTGGATGTAAGTGGGTGTATAAAACAAAAAGGTTTGCAGATGCAAAGTGTCTAGATACAAGGCTAGACTTGTGGTCAAAGGTTATTCCCAAACTTATGAGGTAGATTATGATGAAACCTTTAGTCCTGTTGCTAAGATGTCTACAATTAGATCATTAATTGCTATTGTTGCTTGTAAAGGATGGAAGTTATCACAATTAGATGTGAAGAATGCATTTCTGAATGGATACATTGCAGATGAAGTGTACATGGAGCAACCAGAAGGCTTCATGGATTCAATTGGATTAGATTATGTGTGTAAGCTCAAGAGAGCTTTGTATCAGTTGAAGCAGGCTCCAAGAGCATGGAATTACAGGCTTGTTAAGTTCTTGAATGAATGTGGATTTCAAGCATCAAAGGCAGATAGTAGCTTGCTAGTGAAGGAAAGTGAAAATGGATACATATACATGTGTATTTATGTTGATGATATTATTGTCACAGGTACAGATGCTCAAGGAATCAATGAGCTTAAGAAACAAATAGGGAAGGAGTTTAAGATAAGTGATTTGGGAAACTTATCTTATTTCTTAGGAATGCAGATTGTACATACTCAACATGGAGTATATGTTACACAAGAGAGGTACTTGAAGAATCTTCTGGTCAAATTCAACATGGAGGATTGCAAGCCTTCAAGTACACCATTGGAGGTAAATCATAAATTGAGCAGGTATGGAGGTGAAGAGTTTAATGACATGAAGAAATATCAGAGTTTGGTAGTTAGTTTAATCTATGCTACCTTGACAAGGCCAGATCTATCATATGCAGTAGGTGTGTTATCACAATTCATGCATTGTCCAAAGAAGACTCATTGGATTGCAGCTCAAAGGGTACTCAGATATATCAAAGGAACCCTAAGTGAAGGTTTGTATTATGGATTTACTTCTGATACAAGAATCAAAGTGTTTAGTGATGCAGATTGGGCAGGTGATTCAGATGATAGAAGGTATACTCATGGGTATCTTTGTTATATTGGAGATAAACTAGTTTCTTGGTGCTCAAAGAAGCAACATACAGTTGCTTTGTCATCTACAGAAGCTGAGTATAAAGGAATGGTAGAGGCTGCAAAAGAAGTAATATGGTTAAAAACCTTGTTGAAGATTTTTGGAACTGATCAGAGTACTCCAATTATTTTTGGAGACAATATGAGTTCATTGTATTGGCAGCTAATCCTGTTTTTCATGCCAGGACTAAGCATATAGAGATTTAGTATCATTTCTTAAGAGAAAAGGTACTTGATAAAGAGATTGAAGTGATGTATACTCCAACAAAAGAACAAGTTGCAGATATGATGACAAAAATCTTGAATGGACTTAAGATACAAAGATTCAAGGAGATGGCAGGAGTGAAGAAGAATGGAATAATCACAATTAGTGATTGAGGGGGAGTTGTTGGAACAAACCAATCACAAATTGCTGATTACAAAGAGTTTGAAGCAAGCTCATGATCAGATTGAAGTGGAAGAAGACACTTGAGAAAGTGAAGAGATCTCAGAAATGAAGTTTGTATACATATGTACATTACAGGTGGAAATTCTTGTAATCTGAGTAGAGATAATCCTTAGGATGATAAGGAGTAATGTAATAGACGTGGGATGAGTCTAGAACCATATGTATATAAGTCAATGATGTAAAGAAACATATAGGAGAGTCATTTGAAGACAAGTGTCTTAGAGATAGATGTGAAGAGAGTCATCTTCAGAAAATAGCGTCGAGCATTTCGTAGATTTCTCTCAGTCTAATCATGTGGATCAGAAATCCTTTTGTACACATCTAATCTGGAAGCTAATGAAGCTATGTTCAAAGTTTCATGTTCTAATTCCTTTCCTATTGTGAGAATGATCAATAGGAACATTTGTATGTAGAATCTGCAGATAGACTTCTCAGAGTCGCGCACTTTTCCGTGTCAATGTTTTGCTTAGATCTCAATGCATAGTGTAAATTTTTTAATGATTCAGCATTCAAAATCTAAGTTATAAGGTAAGGAAGCTATGGCTAAAAGAATTTAGCAAAACAGGATCTGTGCTGTGAGAAATCAACTTAAGAAGTTGACCATGTCAAAGTCGCCATTTCTGGAAGATAGTTTTTGACATACCTTTGATCTTAAGGATCAAATTAAAGTTTTAAGGATTTTTTTTTAAGAAATAATGGTTGATATGATTGCACAAAGGTAGTGTGGAGATTTGTGCATCATTGGTTTGAAGAAATCTGAAGATATGTGCAGGTATTGAAGTCAATTTCTGAAGCAGACTTTCTGAAGAAGGAATTTCTTCATTCAGAGAAGTGGTAGTGAAAGTTTTGATAAATGAGGACAATATTTGTGTAAAGTTTGATCCATAACTGATATAGAAGTGTTCTTAGATCAGTATAGATCAAACCTTTGGAGATTAATAGGTCTCCAATAGTATAAGCGTCAAAAATTTTGGTGCTCGTATCGGTGCCCATATCGGCACCTGTATTGGGTGTGCTATCGCATATACCAACGACCATGTTGGGAGTACCGTCGCGCATACTGACGACCATATCTGCAGAAATTTTTTAGGGCAAAGTGTGTTGTCTCTTGCTAGAGCAACATTACCATGATGTTGTTTAACAAAATACAATGTACTCAAATGGCAACCAAAATATAATTTCAAAAAACAAAATACTATCAGACACAAAAGAGATGAGTAAAATGTACCATGAACTATGTACAAAAAAGTTATATATTTCATAAATGAAGCATGTACAAGAGTGTGGAAAACCACTGTCATATATGAGGCAAATACAAAATGTGGCAAACTAGTGTCATATATGAGGCAAATACAAAATGTGGCAAAGCACTGTCATATAAGAATCAAATACAGAATTTTGGTGCACCACTGGCATATATGAGCCAAATACAAAATTGTAGCACACCACTGCCATATGCATGCACAGAAGGATTGAAACATCTATATCAGCAGTCTTGCAATAAAGAACATTCATGAAATGAGATAAATTGACATGATATATACAAACAACAAGTAAAAACCAAGTTTCTAAATTCATCACCTCATCATAGATGCTCCCATGAAATGATTGCACCGCATCCCTCCAAGTCCTCCAATAGGGCAATCAATCCATGAAGATATCTATAAGCCTTCTCCGTTCATGTTGGAGGACGACCCATTGCCAGCTCGTGCAACAAATATACAAAACGTTAGATGAACATACATGGCATGCTTAACACAAACAAATTCAGTAAACCAAATGATACTTACAGATTCATGACACATAGTATCATATCCGCCACTGCCCAAATGTGATGGTCGGACCGTATCTAGACATGTGGCTGTGACATCTCGTTGTTGGCAATATTGATCAGGAGTCTACTATTGCTCGTCCTGAATCATATCCCACTCCTCAGCATCTAACCATACAGGCTTTGGTAAGCGTGATGTGAAAGCATCATGAGCCTCTGATTGTTGATGGGACATAACTTCACGTGTTGTGTGTTGAATCCACCTGAACTGCCAAGAGGATGTCCATGTGCTGGTCAGAACTCCTGATAGATCATCTCTATGATGTAATTTTTATGATCTTTATCTTGCGCACTCCATTTCAACATGATAGAGTGTACAAACTATATGGAGCAAAGTTGTAGTATATGATGATGCATGGCCTTTCCGGCCGCATCCATCAGTGGAGCACCATCACGAATGCTATACACCTTGGAGTCATCATGTTCATGAGCACCCCAAGGTGTACGTGGTGTTCCACATGGCGTATCACGTGGCATACCTACATCTCAGGTACTTGCTCTAGGAGTAGAAGTGGGCAACAAAATATCCGTCACACTACCTCCAGAACAGCCACCTCCTCTAGAGCTACCTATAGATCCACTCCTAGAACCTCCTCCTCCATAGCGTGACCTCGACCTATAAGACGGTCCAACACCTGTACCGCGTTGAGGTGTGGAACACACATGTCTACTACTAGAGCCACTAGGGGATGGCTGAGAAGATGGTCATGGTGGAGTCATAAAGCTAGGAGACATACCTCCCACATAAGTAGCACCGCCCCCAAGAGTGACGTCGGTAGGAGTGACGCCGACAAGAGTGAGGCCGATAAGAGTGAGGCCGATAAGAGTGAGGCCGATAAGAGTGAGGCCGATAAGAGTGAGGCCGATAAGAGTGAGGCCGATAAGAGTAAGGCCGGTATGGAGCAAGGAACTAATTCTATAAATGGTTCTGACATATGCATTGATAGCCTTGTCTGTCAAACATGCCATTATTCCTCACATTCACCCTTGCAGAACAACTAAGGATGCTTGGCATACACTTACCACATTGTACGAGGCTAGGAATGCAAATCGTGTTGCTTACCTCCAAAAAAAACTAGAGAGTGAGCACATGAATGAAGGTGATTCTATGGATAATTTTTTGACAAAGATCAAAGACTTGAAGAATAGTTGATTTTTGTTGATGAAGTTATACCAGATAGCTCACTTGTGCAAATCGTTCTGAATAGTCTTCTTGATTCATATCAGAGTTTTGTTTCTACTCTTTGTTTGATGATGGAAGGCAATCCAAATGCCTTTTCATTTGAGGATTTAGTCTCTATTCTATTGCACGAAGATCAGTCTAGGTAGAATAGGTCCATTATGCATGTTGTAGATCAAGCTTTCTTGGCTAGTCAAAAGGGCAAAGGTAAATGGAGCTCATCTACTATTGAGCAGCTCCACATTCCAAGAAGGAAGAAAAAGATGAGAAGAAATCAAAAAAGCAAAAATTCTTTTGTAAGTACTATCATGGACTCTCCAAAATTGGCTGAAAAAGAGACAAAGAAAAAAGAAGCTAGAATGGTTGTTGCAGAGGCCTCTACACAAAAAATAGAGTCTGCTAATCTTTTGCAAAATGAAGAATAGTTGTTTACTACTATTTGTAGTTTTGACCCATCTTCTCTTGAATAGTGTATGTCTACAGTAGACTCAAATGCTTGGTACTTTGATAGTGGGGCAACCAAATATATTACCTCGCAGCGCAGTTTCTGAACTTCACTCGAGCTTGCCCCTACACTGAAAATACTATCACATGTGCCAAGAACTCCTCTTATCTGGTCATGGGAGTTGGTAAGATCATTCTAACTACTTCTGATGGTAGTTCTTTTACATTGTCGGATGCTTTATTTGTGCTAGAGATCAAGAAGAATATGTTATTAGTTTCTCCATTAGCCAAGATTGGCTTCGTTGTGAAATTTGTTGATGATAGATGTATAGTTCATGATATGTCAAATGGCGACATGATTATTACTTTTGGCATTCAATTTCATGGCGTGTATAAGCTCATAGACTATGAAAAATCTATGAATGATTTAGCATGTGCAGTACATGATTCTCAGGCTATGTCAGATGCAAAGCTTTGGCATGCACACTTTGGTCATCTGAATTTTGCTAGCTTGCTACACCTGTAGAAATCTGAAATGGTGTCCTCTTTTCCCAAACTTGAGGAAACCAAAAAACATGTCTATAAAGGTTGTATTTTGGGCAAAATGGAGCATTCCTCCCTTCCAAAAGATGGTTCAGTTGGAGGTACTCAAAAATTGCAGCTTGTTCACAATGATGTCTATGGTCCTATGCAAACACCCTCTTTTGAAACTATCTTTACTTTGTGACTTTCATTGATGATTTTTCTAGGCATGCGTGGGTATATCCACTCAAAGCAAAGTCTGAAGTATTTATGTGCTTCAAATAGTTTTGGATTATGGTGAAAAATCTATCAGCATGTAAAATGGGCATCCTCCATTTTGATCGAGGGCGGGAATATATGTCTTCTGCATTTAATGCATTTCTGGTTGAACATCAGATAAAACATCAGTGTACAGTGCCATATACACCTCAACATAATGAAGTTGCTAAACTAAAGAACAGGTCTCTCATAGAGATGGTGAGGCGTATGATCAAGAGTCAGGCTTTACCACATAGTGTTTAGCTTGAGGCTGTTATATGTGCAACATATGTGCTTAACAAGTGTCCCACTAAAGTGTTGTAGTATATCACTCCATATGAGGCTTGACATGGTCCAAAGCCATCTGTTGCTCATCTGCATGTTTTTGGTTGTTTGGCATATGCATTAGTACGTGAATAACAACGTAGAAAATTGGATGATAAGGCAGTGAAATGTATTTTTGTTGGGTATAGCTTTGAAAGCAAAGGCTATCGTGTGTATCGTCCACAGACTAAATGCGTCTTGGTTAGCTGTGGTATTTTTTTTGTGGAAGATGCTATTCAGCCATTACTTTCACGTACCAAGGAGACATTTGTTGGCTCGAAAGACATGTATCATACTTTGCTGCCTCTTTTTATAGGTGGACAATCTAGTACTGGTCCTAATGAGGCAACTTCTCAGCCTTTACAAGTTTCATCTGATGATGCAAATCATTCCATTTCTCATGGAGATGTACATGATGCACTTGTTGATGAGAGAGATGATATTGAGGAGGCAAAAAACTATGCCAAAATGGCTAGTGAAGACTTTGTGTGATACCAAATTAGATGCATCTTTATCATATTGTACTCGATCAGGATCTCAAAGTGCCTCTTTTGCCTCAAATTTCTATGCCATGGCTCCCTCTAGTCTATGTGATGAGAATAAGCCTGTTTTGTTTAAAGAAGCACAAAATTCTGAAAATTGGATGCCTACTATGCAATCAGAATATGATGCTACCATGAAAAATGGTACATGGCCTTTATGTGACTTGCCTCTTGGCAAGAAGGCCATTGGCACAAAGTGGGTATACAAGCTGAGCCGTAAGCCTAATGGAATAGTTGACAGGTAGAAGGCTAGGCTTTTTGCAAAGGGTTATGTGCAAGAAAGAGACATTGATTTTGATGAAACCTTTTCACCTACATGCCGAATGACTACTATTTGTAGCATTTGTGCACTTACAGCTCATCATGTTTGGAATTTACATCAGTTGTACATTAAAATGGCATTTTCAAATGGTGACTTGCATAAAGAAGTGTATGTCTTTTCAGCCTCGTGGCTTTGTGCAAAAAGGGCATGAAAACGAGGTGTGGAGGTTAAAGAAGGCATTATATGATTTAAAGCCAACACCACGTGCTTGGTATGAAAAGATACATGCCTATCTAATTACACATGGTTTTGAAAATAGTCCAACTGAGAGAACCTTATATGTTAAGCATGCAAGTGATGTGCTTCTGATCATTGTTGTGTATGTTGATGACATGCTGCTCACTAGTCCTCATGAGAAGCATATTGCTGATTTTAAGGCTGATTTGCATGCCTCATTTGAGATGTCTAATTTGGGGAATTTACATAATTATTTGGGCATTCATTTTATGCAGGTTGATGGTAGAATAGTGTTACGTCCTAATGCCCACGAAAAAAAATGCTTATTCAAGTCCTTATTTTGCTCAAACCCCGTGGAATTGGTCCACTTGGATTGTTTGGAACCCACAATGATCTCGCAATGGATTCTTCTTATGGCTATGCACTAGCTCGTATGGTTCCCGGCAACCGCACCAAATGAATAGGCTCTTCGCCCAAGGAGAAATGTCTTCACATATGCTTGTATTTTGCCTAGTTTTCTTGCACTATGTCACCTTCTTATTGCACTCATCCTCATATCTATTCTCATTTAGGATTCCCCTCTTCCTCACTCACTTTTTCACACTCTCGCATACAACCCGTATCCACAAGCACACATTCATGCACTCTCAAATTCTCACACACATTGTCAAACCTTCCCTTCCGCTCACACTCCTTTACCCTACTTCACTTTCTCTTCCCCACTCCCCTTTTTGTTTTACTCTCTTCCACACACACACACTCGTTTGTGCACTTTACTTCTTCCTCTTACACATACATACATTCATACACCCACACGCTTACCTTTCAACTTTCAGGTTCACTCACACACTCACATTCTCATGCCAACATTCAACTAGAACCACATACACACTCACTTCCTTCTTCTCATACATGCAACCACACACACACCCGCACTCTTCCACATATGCTTACATTTTGTTTTTGTTTTTGATGCATAACCAACTGCAGAATGAGTTGAGATAGAAATTACAGGCTAAGTCAGAGGACAAGACTTTTTCTACCATTGTCAAAAAGTACCACTACACAGTACCGACCAGATTGCATAAAGCAACTATAACCACGATATAGATCGCCAGTGACCCAGTAGACGTTGTGTCTGAAGCCATTTTTGTCTGCTAAACGATCCTTCGCTTTCCAAGAAATGTCCCTTCCAAGGCTGCAGTAGTCATCAGATTCGGATGATGCACTAGCAACACTCATTTTTCGAGGCAGAAGGGAACAGGTATGGAAACTTCCGCTTTAGACCTGTGGAATAGCATCGAACATCCTAATCAAATAGCAAGTGAACAAAGACAAGAAAGACTCGAAAAACCACCAAAAAATCAGCGAAGGATTCTTTAATATCCAGATGACAACTTGAGGAAATGTATGCGCAAGTCAAAACTGGCCGGACTTCTGCGAATGCGCCCGAGCGCAGGCGAGACGTGAAAATAAACAGACATCAAAGAGCGTCCGATAACCTGTAACACGGCCTTTCTTCCTCATGTATCTAAAACGTACGACCAGAGAAATGACCTTTCAAGTCAAGGCATAGGTCCCCTCCATAACCACTTTTTTGAACAATTTTACCATCTAAAGAGACCTTGAATATGCAGTCACCTGCTGTATGCATGACAAGTAAGAAACCATTTGGGTGATAAACAATTCCATTCACTGTTACAAAGCTTATGAGCCAATGTTTGGGCTTCACAGCAAACGCCCCCTCTGCTGTCAGAACTTCAAAGCTGGAACCATCTGAAGTCACTTTCCATATGAGCAGAAGTACAGCATCAACCAACCTTCTGATAGATGCGCACACACTTTCCGTTCCTTTCTCATGTGCTCGAATAATTTCCAGTAGCTTTAATCAGTTAAACCACGGGATATAAGCATAGATTTGCACGCCATTCTCCTCCCCTGTCTCTCTAAGAAAGATCACGTCTTGTCTCGATGGATAATCGAGCCTCCTCTTTATTACAGAAGCTCCTCAGTAACAGCACACTGCCCTCTCGTTGAAGACCTCCATTTTTTTCTTTTAGCAGTGCTCTGTCCTCTCCACACTGCTCTTCCTCGACCTGTTCACGGGTCTTCCTTCTACATTGTGTTATGATCGCCAAGAGCGTTCTGTTGCCTTGATTCTTCCCAAAATCTGAGAAAGAATAATCCCCTTTGCTAATCCCCCGTCCTAGTTCTTGATCCGTCCCTTCTTTTCCTCGTCGAAGCCCAAAATAGCAGCAGCCTCATAGCAAGAAGAAGCCCCTCCTCCACATACCCTCTGTCGAAAAGATAAGGTATCCCTTTTCTCCTATATCCCGGGACACCAAGAACTCAAATGTAGTCATTGAGCTTCAGCACATATGCAACCAAACGATCTGAAAAGAACAACCAATAAAAGAATTGTGTGCACTTCCATTCTGTATTGACTCTGAAACATCTCCATTATTTGTTCCTCCAAACATGTTGCACTCCAGTATGCCAGAATAATATGCTACACCACTGTCTCAGCACAAGCACCTTTCTGATCAATAAGAGTGCCAATTTGTTCGCCCATTTACATCAAGTTTAATGTGTCCATTATTGTCTCCAGCTGAAGTCTCCATAATTATGTAGTCGTTAAGGCATCTTTGAGAGAAACCACATCAGGACACCAGGCTGGGTGGCACTCAAAGCTTAGACTTACTGCAGTTTGTGCCTAGTTCTCTCATACAAGAGAGAGAAACAACATTCTGTCATGCTCTATACTCAAAGAAAGGTGCAGATGCCGATGCTAACGTTTCGAATTGTTTCAAATAGCGGAGAGGGAAATTAACCGCATTCCACTGCTTAAGCCTGCTCTAATCCTCCTCAACAATCACACACAAAACTCTGTCACATAATGGCATGAGGTTTCTACATTTGGGAGCTCGTTGCACATCTCCTTGAAAAGTGAGCTGCAGGATGTGTACCAATTATTCTGTTTGCAAATTGACACGACAATAGTCCAAGTCACCACATTTTTTCTTCAAGTCCCCTGAATATTTTCATTGCATCATCAACACTGCCACACTTGCCATACATAGAGATAAGTGCATTTGCAACCAATACATCATTTCCAAGCAGAAGTTTTGTAGACATGAGTGCAATCTCCTTTCATGCAATTGATTAACTCTGCAAGTACCTGCAATCAAACAATATTTTCCTGCCAAATATAAACATATTAGTGCATAAAAATCAACCAAATTGTGGGCTAACATACTCCCCTCTTC
Organism: Ceratopteris richardii; assembly: GCA_020310875.1. NCBI lineage: Eukaryota > Viridiplantae > Streptophyta > Polypodiopsida > Polypodiales > Pteridaceae > Ceratopteris > Ceratopteris richardii. The sequence continues at coordinate 73,866,244 of CM035439.1, forward strand.
TTAATTGCGAAGTCGTCCTCGACGAGCGATATGCTACCTGCACTCCAGTTCCAACATGTGATCATCACTCAATCAAATACAAAGCTTTACCTTGCATACATACTCTCTTCTCTTCCTCGATGTAGGATCTGCAATCACACTCATACAATCGTCGGTTAGTACCAAAATCCAATCATTCCACTTACCATCTTTGTCCATCTTCTCGCATCTTCCTCGTCATGTTCACCTGTCTGCAAACTCATCAAACATATTAGATCATTTGTCATCAAACTTTAATATCTACAACCAAAATGAAAAGACAATCATATCAATCATCCACATCACACGTATATAATCAACACACACATCATGATCCCGTATCACACATGCATTCTCGTCACGCAAAACACACATGCAAGCAAAAAGCCCATCCACATTCCCTCTCGTCGCTCTTCTAGATTGTTCGTTCAACACGTCATGAATCTCTACTCCACATATCAACACACTTTCTACACACACCATCAAAAACCATTTCCGAGTTCTGTTTTCGATACTTTTCCCGGTCACACGATCGTTTTGCTGATCCCTCTGTCTCATTTCTAACCGGGTTCTCTTGCCAATTTCCCATTTCCTTCCCCACCTAGGGTTTCCACTACCCGCTTGCCTTCCTGTCTATCTCTCTGTTTTTCTTGCTCGTCGACTAGATCAGATGCTAGGTCACCACCACCTCTCCTAAATTGATGGACACACGACAAAGACCACTCAAGCCTAACACGAGCTCACTCTAACAAGATCACTCATCGTCGACGCGATTCCGAACTTCACAAGTCATTGCACCACCTAAGAGCCAAACTGAACACTTCCGGAAGGTTTGCAGACAAACAATGCAACTAGCACGATTGGATCCCTCAAGTCCAAGCTTTCCATAGACACATCGCAACCAAAACCCTAGCCGAGCTTAAGCTTCAATTTGACATGTTTCATCGGGAGTCCACACATAACCCAAATCCCCACAACACAAACACATATATTCCCATCCGAGCATCATGCTCTCTCACCTCTCTTATGTCCCCCCTCGGGCGAGGAATTCTTCTCATTCATTTTTTCCACAATTTTTTCTCTCTTTTTTCATCATTTTTTTTTTCATATTTACTCACACTTGCCGGCCTACGCCGAAGCTGGATGCGACTCGTGGACTCGACCACCCGATCGAGTTTGTTCCACCCATCTACCAACCCAACGAAGCGCGCGACACACAGACAGCTAGCCCTGTGCGAAACCGACGTCGGTTCGTGGCTTTGACCACCCGGCCAAAGTGAGTCCACCCACCTATCAGCCCACATAGGCGCGTAGCCACACTCACACATACACATAAACATATATTTTTTCTCATCTTTTTTCATTCCCGCATCTCGAGAATTAGGAGACAAAAGAAAGGACTTTTTCCCAACCCAACCAATCACGACACACACACATATATCCCCTCATGGACATCCCGATGAGACATATCTCCTCTCTGCTACTACTCAAGCCGAAATCAGGCGACTAATGCCATGGTCAACTTTTTCTCTCGAGACCCGCACATACTAACCACCTCGTCGACCTGAAACCTCTGAAAGTGTCACTTCAGTCCTAAGTGTACAACAGACTTGGTCCATCCGTCCTCACATCTCAGACTCGTAATCCGCAAAGCAAACCCTAGTCAGACTACAGCCGTCCTCACCGACATCCATTGCCTCATCTATTTCTTTTCATCTCCAACCTTTGCCTCGCAGAGCTTCCACCTGACTCGACGAATGACCTCAAAAATTACCATTGCTCATTGTGCTCCTCAATGTTTCAAGCTTCGCCGCTAAGTCCCTTAATCCTTGTTTGTTGTGCTCAATATCACTCTGATATTGGAACAAGTCACAGTCGATGCCTCGGAACCGATTCCATATTTGCTCCATCTCTTTATCCTCTCTCACCCTTTTTGCAGATTCGAGGGGAACATCCTCCCTCTACTCAACTCGAACAGTTAACTTCTCGACTTCCTCTCTAATCGATCTTTCCTCCCAAATCCTACTCATATTTTCTTCATTTAGATCATCTACCTTCTTCAACAATTCATTCTTCATTTTTTCTAATTCCATTCCGAATGCATCCAACCTATCCAACACCACTTTCAGCTCTTCCTCCATTTTTCCTGCTTTCGGGTCCTCTACCTGTACTCGCATCTCATCGTCTTTCCGATTCATCCACCTACCGAGCTTGCTACTCAGCTTTGCATTCTCTTTTTCTACCCGTCCAACTCTCTCATCACTCTCTGCTTGGACACGTTTCATTCTTTCTAATTCCAGGTGGAACTCTTCCACTACCTTACCCACTTGGTCACTGTATTGACAGATTATGCTTTGTACCTTCTCGATTTCATGCTCCATTCCCTCGACTCTCCTCATTAGGTCATCCTCGTCTCTTGAGAGTTCTCCTTCGATCGCAACTCCAAAGCAGTCGGCTACCATCAAGCCGGATCTCAAGTCCCAGACCACGTTTTCACTCTCGGGCTTCACAAGATCTTGCCTCCAGCTTTTGTTTACTCTTTTCCACTCCTTGTTTTCATTTTTCAACATCCGTACTTGCTTTTTCCAAGTTCCTAGGACCTCGGCCATTTTCACTTGATTTTCCACTAATTTCTCTATTTTGATCCTCTCGTTATCTCGCTCTACCCGAAGCAAATTGACTTGACATTCCAAACTCTTCACAAGTTCTACCAAGTCTCGATCATGAGATCGAGTGTCCTTGCTTTCACTTGCTCTCGCAGTCTCCGTTGACGAAGTGACTCCACCTTTGTCAACTTCCACATACAAGGAGGATAAGCACCTATCTGGTTCATTCGTTGCGACCTTTAGGTCAATCACCTCTTTTGAGCCACACACGTGCTCGCATAGTCTCTTTTTCCCGCAGTCCGCACATGTGGGGACAAAATCCAACGGGGAGCATACACGAGGGCAATATTTGGCTATATGCCCAATCTGCTCGCAACACCAGCATCTCACATAATTTGATATCGGGCCAAATCGCCACCCTCGGTTCACATGATGTCTCATGGTCGGACGAGAATCTATCCATCTCCTATTTTGTCCAAAATTCGGTTGCCTCATATTGGCATTCTCCAAACCACATGCTGGCCTTTGTTGAGCCATTTCTTTCATGAAGGTCAAAGCAGATTTGGGATCGACTTGGCTGTGCCACACGATTGGGGTACCAAGCGAACTCGTAGCACTCTCAATGAGATGTGCTAAGCCAATCCCCAGTAGGATCGCCAAAATGTTACGTCCTAATGCCCACGAAAAAAAATGCTTATTCAAGTCCTTATTTTGCTCAAACCCTGTGGAATTGGTCCACTTGGATTGTTTGGAACCCACAATGATCTCGCAATGGATTCTTCTTATGGCTATGCACTAGCTCGTATGGTTCCCGGCAACCGCACCAAATGAATAGGCTCTTCGCCCAAGGAGAAATGTCTTCACATATGCTTGTATTTTGCCTAGTTTTCTTGCACTATGTCACCTTCTTATTGCACTCATCCTCATATCTATTCTCATTTAGGATTCCCCTCTTCCTCACTCACTTTTTCACACTCTCGCATACAACCCGTATCCACAAGCACACATTCATGCACTCTCAAATTCTCACACACATTGTCAAACCTTCCCTTCCGCTCACACTCCTTTACCCTACTTCACTTTCTCTTCCCCACTCCCCTTTTTGTTTTACTCTCTTCCACACACACACACTCGTTTGTGCACTTTACTTCTTCCTCTTACACATACATACATTCATACACCCACACGCTTACCTTTCAACTTTCAGGCTCACTCACACACTCACATTCTCATGCCAACATTCAACTAGAACCACATACACACTCACTTCCTTCTTCTCATACATGCAACCACACACACACCCGCACTCTTCCACATATGCTTACATTTTTTTTTTGTTTTTGATGCATAACCAACTGCAGAATGAGTTGAGATAGAAATTACAGGCTAAGTCAGAGGACAAGACTTTTTCTACCATTGTCAAAAAGTACCACTACACAGTACCGACCAGATTGCATAAAGCAACTATAGGCAACAGGCATTCCTGCAGAATGACTAAGATTCTTAAAAATAAATATTCAGATAATCAGCTAGGCTAAAATAAGTAGCTGGCACGTATTACCATCTTTCCTGTTTCGACTCCAATAACCACGATATAGATCGCCAGTGACCCAGTAGACGTTGTGTCTGAAGCCATTTTTGTCTGCTAAACGATCCTTCGCTTTCCAAGAAATGTCCCTTCCAAGGCTGCAGTAGTCATCAGATTCGGATGATGCACTAGCAACACTCATTTTTCGAGGCAGAAGGGAACAGGTATGGAAACTTCCGCTTTAGACGTGTGGAATAGCATCGAACATCCTAATCAAATAGCAAGTGAACAAAGACAAGAAAGACTCGAAAAACCACCAAAAAATCAGCGAAGGATTCTTTAATATCCAGATGACAACTTGAGGAAATGTATGCGCAAGTCAAAACTGGCCGGACTTCTGCGAATGCGCCCGAGCGCAGGCGAGACGTGAAAATAAACAGACATCAAAGAGCGTCCGATAACTTGTAACACGGCCTTTCTTCCTCATGTATCTAAAACGTACGACCAGAGAAATGACCTTTCAAGTCAAGGCATAGGTCCCCTCCATAACCACTTTTTTGAACAATTTTACCATCTAAAGAGACCTTGAATATGCAGTCACCTGCTGTATGCATGACAAGTAAGAAACCATTTGGGTGATAAACAATTCCATTCACTGTTACAAAGCTTATGAGCCAATGTTTGGGCTTCACAGCAAACGCCCCCTCTGCTGTCAGAACTTCAAAGCTGGAACCATCTGAAGTCACTTTCCATATGAGCAGAAGTACAGCATCAACCAACCTTCTGATAGATGCGCACACACTTTCCGTTCCTTTCTCATGTGCTCGAATAATTTCCAGTAGCTTTAATCAGTTAAACCACGGGATATAAGCATAGATTTGCACGCCATTCTCCTCCCCGGTCTCTCTAAGAAAGATCACGTCTTGTCTCGATGGATAATCGAGCCTCCTCTTTATTACAGAAGCTCCTCAGTAACAGCACACTGCCCTCTCGTTGAAGACCTCCATTTTTTTCTTTTAGCAGTGCTCTGTCCTCTCCACACTGCTCTTCCTCGACCTGTTCACGGGTCTTCCTTCTACATTGTGTTATGATCGCCAAGAGCGTTCTGTTGCCTTGATTCTTCCCAAAATCTGAGAAAGAATAATCCCCTTTGCTAATCCCCCGTCCTAGTTCTTGATCCGTCCCTTCTTTTCCTCGTCGAAGCCCAAAATAGCAGCAGCCTCATAGCAAGAAGAAGCCCCTCCTCCACATACCCTCTTTCGAAAAGATAAGGTATCCCTTTTCTCCTATATCCCGGGACACCAAGAACTCAAATGTAGTCATTGAGCTTCAGCACATATGCAACCAAACGATCTGAAAAGAACAACCAATAAAAGAATTGTGTGCACTTCCATTCTGTATTGACTCTGAAACATCTCCATTATTTGTTCCTCCAAACATGTTGCACTCCAGTATGCCAGAATAATATGCTACACCACTGTCTCAGCACAAGCACCTTTCTGATCAATAAGAGTGCCAATTTGTTCGCCCATTTACATCAAGTTTAATGTGTCCATTATTGTCTCCAGCTGAAGTCTCCATAATTATGTAGTCGTTAAGGCATCTTTGAGAGAAACCACATCAAGACACCAGGCTGGGTGGCACTCAAAGCTTAGACTTACTGCAGTTTGTGCCCAGTTCTCTCATACAAGAGAGAGAAACAACATTCTGTCATGCTCTATACTCAAAGAAAGGTGCAGATGCCGATGCTAACGTTTCGAATTGTTTCAAATAGCGGAGAGGGAAATTAACCGCATTCCACTGCTTAAGCCTGCTCTAATCCTCCTCAACAATCACACACAAAACTCTGTCACATAATGGCATGAGGTTTCTACATTTGGGAGCTCGTTGCACATCTCCTTGAAAAGTGAGCTGCAGGATGTGTACCAATTATTCTGTTTGCAAATTGACACGACAATAGTCCAAGTCACCACATTTTTTCTTCAAGTCCCCTGAATATTTTCATTGCATCATCAACACTGCCACACTTGCCATACATAGAGATAAGTGCATTTGCAACCAATACATCATTTCCAAGCAGAAGTTTTGTAGACATGAGTGCAATCTCCTTTCATCCAATTGATTAACTCTGCAAGTACCTGCAATCAAACAATATTTTCCTGCCAAATATAAACATATTAGTGCATAAAAATCAACCAAATTGTGGGCTAACAAATAGCTTTGTGTTAAATGAAATATATTGACACATTATTGCAGCATTTTCACCTTGGAGACTACAAACCTATTGCCACTCCTATGGAGACCGGTTTAGGATTGAGTCTTCATGATGTTGGAGATGCATTTGATGTTGTTCTCTATCAGCAAGTTGTTGGATGATTGATTTACTTATGCATTACTCGACTAGATACTCAGTTTGATGTCTCCCAGACGAGCAAGTTTATGCAATGCCAAGGATTCAAGCATTGGCAAGCGGTTAAACGCATCTTTCACTACTTGAGTGTTACCCAGCTACTTGGATTGTTTTATCCCAAGGGGAGATCATTATCACCAAATTTACTAGCTTTTTTTATTCTAATTGGGCTGGTTTCTATGACACTCGTGTGTCCACTATTGATCTTTGCTTCATGCTTGGTATCTCATGCATATGTTGGCTGAGCAAGAAGAATCCTATGGTGGCCACTTCAAGTTGTGAGGCTCAGTATAGGGCAACTTTCATAGTGAGTGTTGAGTGTGTGTGGCTCAGACCCCTTATCGTTGATTTGGGTGTTGGTCACTCTTCTACCACCACCATCTTCACTAACAATCAGAGTGCATTGGCAGTTGCGAGGAACCCTTTGTTCCATTCTCGCACTAAGTACATTGAGGTGCACTATCATTATGTCAGGGGAGACATTCTCTGCTAGAGAGATCAGCTTGGCATATGTGCCCACGTAGGAGAACATTGCAGACCTTTTCACAAAGGCTCTACCTAGGGAGAAGTTTCAAGCTTTCCACAAAGCTTTAGGCTTACCTCCTTTTGTGGATTGATTCTTCCTAGCTTGGCACTTCCTTATACATGAGTGCCAGCTCCTTGTTCACTGCATCACTCCTAGGGGGGATTTGTTGATATATTTGTGTAGTGATGTGTGTGAACACACTAGGACCACTGAGGCACTTTTTTCCCTCTTTAGGAAGTTTTTTCCCCCAGCTTCTATATATGCCTATAGCCCTAATGGGTTACTTATCTTTGTACATTCTAGTGGTAATACATTCAGTATTATGTCTTGTGCTCCAAGCTTTTTCTTCATCCTTTTGTTATTCGTGTGCTTCCACAAACCTTGAAATCCAAGAACAATCAATGATACATGATATAAGGTTACGTTTGTAGGGACAAAGCTCATTTGATGGTCATCCAAGAAGCAACCCACTATTGCTCTTTCATCAATTGTACACGAAGGTATCAACAATGCATGATATTTTAGGATCCCATGAAGATACTCAACTAGTGGCAATACATGATACCTAAGTATCATGATACATGCTAGAAGCAAGGTATCGATGGTACAGGATATGTACTGAGTATCAAAAACACATGAGAATTTAGTATCCCGATACCAAACTCGACCGATCATAATACTTGGGCTTTTACAACTCAAAGTTAAGCTTTAATTTGTTTCCTGGGTTCCTTGTGCTCTCAATTTTCTCCCTTATGTGACTATAGCAAAAAAATTACCCTTGTTTTTATAAAGAATTTGCACCTCATGATACTCAGATGGTGTCGTTTCTCCCCCTGTGAGTGATCATGCATTAAGATGATACTTTCAATGTGAAGAGCTCACCTCAAAGAGTATGTCATTCAAATTTTGGCACTTAAATCCCCTTGTGAGTTGTGTTCTACATGATACAAGATCAAAAGATACCAATGACTTCTAGTGCTCTCCATGATACCTATTTTCTAACAAGTGAATTTTGATGTGTTTTTTTGGACTTTTGTCACTCATCATGACTAGTGGACTAGAAAAAATGTAAATTTTTTATTTTTTGTGATGTTGGGTCTGTTGAAATGAAAAAAGACTACTTCTACTCTACTCACATGCACACATCTGACAAGCTAAGGAGGAAGGAACAAAAGATATGAAAACATGACGAGTAAATTAAAATGGAAAGAACTTACAAATGATGCTCTATGAGCATGGAGACTCCATGAGGAGAGGATGCATGCTCTTGGCAATGAGCTAGAGTGGAATGACCTGCAGTAGTGGGAGCACCAATGGACGCTTGCACTCCTCTCTTTGTAATGTTTCCCACTTAGAGTGCATATTTCATGTACCCATGAGTAGAGATATGTAAAGTCAGATGATGAGTGGCAAAGTGGTAGGTGCAGTAGCGATTTCTATATCTCCACACTAGTGCTTAGTACTTTGAGCGTTTCAAAATCATATTATTATTCAAACGAAATTTCTACAGTGCAACGACTGGGAACTTAATGATAAGCAAAAAGGGATGAAACTCCTACCATACATATGCAACGGAAATAGTGCTGAGAAGCACCATTAGTATCAAGATATGGGAGGAAATAAAGATTACTTTACATGATAATGAAGAAAATGAAAACAAAAAGATGATAGCCATGATTAATGAGAAATAAAAGTAGTGCTCAAAAGCACTCTATTGTAAAGATGATGCATGAAAGGGAGGGAGGGAGGGAACAAAAGACTATGATGCTAATAAAAGTTATTAATGAAAAGGAAAAGTTAAACACAAAAAGAAAACTTAACCTATGCTCTGATACCATGTTGAAATGAAAAAGGACTACTTCTACTCTACTCACATGCACACATCTAACAAGCTAAGGAGGAAGGAACAAAAGATATGAAAACATGATGAGTAAATTAAAATGGAAAGAACTTACAAATGGTGCTCTATGAGCATGGAGACTCCATGAGGAGAGGATGCACACTCTTGGCAATGAGCTAGAGTGGAATGACTATGAGGAGTGAAGGGATGCCTTGCTTATATGGAGTTTGGGAGAATTCACTTGCATGTGGGATATATGTGCTTGCATGAGAATGTTTCTAACTTTGGACAAAAGGGTGGAGCATGGAACTCTCAACAGGGTGTCCTAACCTACTCCAAACTTCTCTTCCCTATCTCCTAACCCTAGCTTCCCCAATCCTAATCTAACCCTAAAAACGTTTCACATACACATAGTGTATGAAGAAATAAGTGCAAGTGATTGGTGACTTGCCATGGTACTGAATTTTCTTTTTCATGTTCAATATCTTCACAACGACACTCTAAGCATCACCTAGGCACCTTGACTTAGGCCCTCATCCTCAAAAATGGTGCCAAATACATGTGCATTGGACTCATAAAGTCCTATGCACTCATGACAAGTGAGACTAGCTAGCAGTCACACGTCCAATGAGTCCACATAATGGTGGTTTGATACAAGCACACAAAATTTTCAAACCAAGAATGTGACCAGGTCAAATGCATGGAAAAAATTGCCTTAGTGATGGTAGATATGGAAATGGTTTGAGTGGCGCATCCAAAAGTGAGTATCCATCTCACATGACACCTCCTACATACAAGTATGTATCATGATACTTGCCCACATAAAGGCTCTAGAATATGTAGAAAACACAAAGTATAAAAACCATAAACATAGATTTATTAGGTCATACAAATACAATCAAGCATGTAGTCTGTGGAAGACCACGACACTATATGTTTTATAAAAGAGCATATACAAAAGCTTTGGGCATCCATTTGGCCTTTCACATGGACCCTAACAGTAACAATCTCCCACTAAAGACCAATACAATCAAAGTGACTATGGGAGAAAAATAAAGAATGATAAAGAATATCTACATGTAAGTATACAAACTATATCTCCCATCTAATGGGCATGTTACACAATATACAAGTAACTGTGTAATATCATGAATCAAGTAACCCCCATGAAGTGACAAGAGTGTCAAAAACTATTATATGGTAGAGCTTTAGTCAGAGCATCTACAACGAGTATGAACCTTCTCAAGAATAATGTACCTAGTGGCTAAGCAATGAAGTGATACCTCACCTCAGTGTGCTTGGTCTTTGCATGATAGACTAGATTTTTAGCCAAAGCAATGTCACTCTCACTATCACTGAGCAAACGAGGTACATGCTAAGGTAGACCCATATCACAAGTAGGACAAGAAAACCACAATGCTTCTTTAAATGCCTCACTTTGTGCAACATACTCTACTTCTATGGTGGAAACAATTGTATATTCCTGAAGATGAGATCTCCAAGAGAGAGCACCTCCAATAAAATGAAAATGTACCGTGATGTAGACTTACATTTGTCTACACAACCAACATAATCAGAATTTTTGTAACCAATGATGGATGCTTTCCCTCTACCTAAGCACAGACACTTGTCCTTAGTTCCTCTCAAATATCTAAAAATCCTATTGATCACTTCCCAATGCTTCTTGCAAGGATAAGACATATCTCTACTCACAACTCCCACTGCAAATGCAATGTCTGGTCTCGTTGCTACCATAGCATACTTGATACTACCAACAACAAACTGATAAGAAAATTCAATCATGAATTCCTTTTCCTCATTTGATTTGGGGCAATCATCCTTGCTCAATTTCACATATGTGGGTAAAGGTGTACTCAATGCCTTTCCACCCTGCATATTGAACTTGTGAAGTACTTTGGATATGTACTCACTTTGAGACAAGTATATGCATCTTTTACTTCTATCATGAGTAATGTGCATGCCAAGAATATGTTTGGCATCCCCCAAATCCTTCATATCGAATGTCTGACTCAACTTCTTTTTGAGAATTGACAAGTCATAAGAGGACTTCCCAGCAATCAACATATCATCGGCATAAAGTATCAAGCATATCAAGTTTCCATCTGAGCATCTCTTTGTGTAGAGACAATGATCCTCATTGCTTCAAGAATAGCCTTGAGATTTCATAAAAGCATCAAGTTTTTGGTACCGTTTTCTAGGGGACTATTTAAGTCCATATAAGCTATTCTAGAGCTTACAAACTAGACTCTCTTTGCCAAGAACTACATAACCCTCTGGTTGTTCCATATAGATCTCATCTATAAGATCTCCATCCAAGAAAGTAGTTTTCATATCTAATCTTGGAATATATCTATTAGGTGGATCTGAGACACATGTAGAGAGTGTTGGAGTTAGACATCTGCAGAAGCACACAAACAGCACAAGGAAGAAGAAGAAGCTTGGAGCTCAACATACAATACTAAATGTATTACCACTAGAATATACAAAGATAAGTAGCACGTTAGGGCAATAGGCATATATACAAGCCGAGGGAAAAAAACCTCCTAAAGAGGGAAAATAGTGCCCCGGCAGTCCTAGTGTGTTCACACACATCACTACCTAAATATATCAACATGCGATGAACAAGGAGTTGGCACTCATTTGTAAGGAAGTCCCAAGCTATGTGGAAATCACTCCACAAAAGGAAGTAAGTCCAAACCTTTGTGAAAAGCTTCAAATTTCTCCCTAGGTAGAGCCTTCGTCAAAAAGTCTGCAATGTTCTCCTCCGTCGGCACATATGCCAAGCTGATCTCCCCAACAGAGAACCTCTCCCTTACATAATGATAATGCACCTCAATGTGCTTAGTGCGAGCATGGAACATAGGGTTCCTTGCAACTGCTAATGCACTCTAAATGTTAGTGAAGATGGTGGTGGCAGAAGACTGACCAACACCCAAATTAGCCATAAGTCGTTTGAGCCACACACACTCAACAGTCGCTCTGAAAGCTGCCCTATACTGAGCCAAGATATACATGAGCTACCAAGCACAAAGCAAAAGCCACTAGTGGACACACAAGTATCATAGCAACCAGCCCAATTAGAGTCAGAAAAAGCATGCAAATCTGGCGGTAGTGATCCCCCCTTGGGATAAAACAACCCAAGTAGTCAAGTACCACTTAAGTAGCGAAGGATGCACTTAACCACCTGCCAATGCTTGATGCCTAGGCAATGCATAAACTTGCTCATCTGTGAGATAGCAAACTAAATATCTGGCCTAGTAATGCATAAGTAAATCAAGCATCCAAAAGCCTGTTGATAGAGAACAACATCAAATGCATCTCCAACATCATGAAGACTCAGTCATAAACCTGTCTCCATAGGAGTGGCAATAGGTTTACAGTCTTCAAGGCCAAAATGCTGCAATAATGTGTCAATGTATTGTGTTTGACACAAAGCCATTCCACCATCAACGTGCATAAAGTAAATGCCCAAATAATGATGCAAATGCCTCAAATCAGACATCTCAAATGAGGCATGTAAATCAGCCTTAAAATCAGCAATATGGTTCTCATGAGGACCAGTGAGCAGCATGTCATCAACATACACCACAATGATCAGAAGTACATCATTAGCACACTTGACATATAAGGTGCTTTTAGTTGGATTGTTGTCAAAACCATGTGCAATCAGATAGGCATGTATCTTCTCATACCAAGCATGTGGTGCTTGCTTTAAACTATATAATGCTTTTTTTAACCTGCACACCTAGTTTTCATGCCCTTTCTGCACAAAGCCACGGGGCTAAAAAACATACACTTCTCATGCAAGTCACCATTTAGAAATGCTATTTTAATGTCCAGCTGATGTACATTCCAACCATGATGGGCTGCAAGTGCATAGATGCTATGAACAGTAGTCATTCGGCAAGTAGGAGCAAAGGCTTCATCAAAATCAATGCCTCTTTCCTACACATAACCCTTTGCAACAAGCCTAGACTTATACCTGTCAACTGTACCATCATGTTTACACTTCAGCTTGTATACCCACTTAGTGCCAATGGCCTTCTTGCCAGGAGGCAAGTCACATAAAGACCAGGTACCATTCTTCATTATAGCATCATATTCAGATTGCATAGGAGCCATCCAATTTTCTGAATTTTGTGCTTCATCAAATGAAACAGGATCAGTCTAATCACAAAGACTAGAAGCAGCCATAGCATAGCAATCTAATCCAAAAGAGGCACTATGAGAGCCTGATCCAGTATGATATGACAGAGGTGCATCTAATTTGTTGTGATGCAAAGTCTGCACCAGCCATTTTAGCATAGTTTTAGCCTCCTCAATATCAGCTCTCTCATCAACAAGTGCATCACGTAAATCTGCATAAAAAATGGGATGATCTACATCATCACATGAAACCTACAAAGGCTAAGAAGTTGCCTCATTAGGACCAGCACTAGACTGTCCACCTGTAAAAAGAGGTGGCAAGGTATCATACATGTCTTTGAAGCTAACAGATGTCTCCTTAGTACATGAAAGCAATGGCTGAAGAGCATCTTCCACAAAAAACAACATCATGGCTAACCAGAATGCCTTTATTCTATGGATGATATAGATGATAGCCTTTACTTTCAGAATTGTACCCAACAAAAATACATTTTACTGCTTTATCATCCAATTTTCTGCGATGTTGTTCAGGCAATAATGCATATGTCAAACAACCAAAAACATGTAGATGAGCAACAGATGGCTTGCAATTATGCCAAGCCTCATATGGAGTGATAGAGTGGAGTGCTTTAGTGGGACAGTTGTTAAGTACATATGCTGCACACATGAAAGCCTCAAGCCAGAAACTATGTGGTAAAGCTCGCCATCTCCATGAGTGACCTATTCTTTTGTTCAGCAACTCCATTCTATTGAGGTGTTAACCATACACCTCGCCATCTCCATGAGTGACCTATTCTTTTGTTCAGCAACTCCATTCTATTGAGGTGTATACAGCATTGTACACTGGTGTTTTATCCCACGTTCAACCAAAAATGCATAAAAATCAGAAGACATATATTCGCCCCTCGATCAGAATGGAGAGTGCCCATTTTACATGCTGACAGATTTTCAGCCAAAACAAAAAACTATTTGAAGCACATGAACACTTCAGACTTTGCCTTCAATGGATATACCCATGCATGCCTGAAAAAATCATCGATGAAAGTCATAAAGTAAAGATAATTTATAAAAGAAGGTGTCTGCATAGGACCACAGACACTATGTACAAGCTTCAATTTTTGAATAGCCCGAACTAAACCATTGTTGCATTTTGCCCAAAATACAGCCTTCACATGCTTCTTTGAGATTCCATTTACTAACTTTCAGTATCTCCTTTGGATTATCACATCTTTGACTTGATTATTCCATAGAAAAAAATTTGTGCCATCAAATTACAGGATGTCAAAATAGTCTTTCCCTTGCAAGTTTATCTCCTCTTGGGAACACTAGCACTATACCCAGATCCACTAGATGTGCCTAAAATTTCTAATGCCATGACGATAGAGAACTGACTAGAATGAAAATGGAGTATTCCAAACACCACTAAGGTTCAAGAAAGGATGACCAACTATAAGATTTTGGGAAAAAATCAATAGTCTCCCCAAAAAAATGTACTAATGAATGGTAATGACTAGCCAAAATGTTTATGCGAGAGTGAATGTACTCACATCAATTAGTGTATCAAGGAGTAAATTGACCACTATATAGTTGGCAAAACCAAAAAGAAATTGGAAATCTCTTTTGCTAGAATCTCCTCTGCAAAATGAGCATATGACCAATGTCAAATTCTCATAAAACAACAAGTACTGACATGGAAACCTACATAGTGAATCACTGACTCAATTACATATAATTAGTTACACAAAAGAATCCAAATAAGCTTATTGAGAACCTATGAACAACTAGCATACATCTCTTATGGTGAGGCTAGGTAAGTCTTCCACCTACATCACTAAAGAGAGCTCAACATTTGGGTGTCTCCTAGTTAAGAAAGCTTCACCATCACCCTCTTTATCTAACATAATGGCTTTATGCAAAAAGACATAACCATTGTATCAATGACCATGTGGATGTACATAAGTGGTATGCACAGAAACATACATAGTATGTATGTGCTCAATATATCTAGTAAAATGGCACTAAAAGGCTGAATTCACAACCCAAACACTAGCCAACAACACTTGTAAATGTCTATCAAATCTATTCTTTAGTCTCAAAAAACCTGCATAAACTTACAGTGGATACTCCCACCACAACTAAAAACCTTCCAAGAAACCTTTACTAGTGTGGCTGAAAACATTGCCCTAGAGATGAATATTCATTGTGAGATAAGTACAAAAGAACACTCTTCATGATGTTCTTGAACATGTGTAATGAGAACTACGCAGGGAAAAGCTAAAAGCATGACTCCAAAAATCACCCCAAAAATGCTTCAAAATAGCCTTTGAAAGCAAAGAATGAAGCTTTGAGAGCCCAAAACATGTTCAAGGTAATGTGAACCTTAGTCTTTCTCCTTTGTAGCTTAGTGGCAAGAGATTGTTGGTTAAGTAAGCTCTAGAGGGAACAAACAGGGATGGGTAACCTGTCGGGAAGTACTGAGAACCTTTGTCTTCCTTGATCTTTGAGGTCTTCCTTCTAAGGTAGCCAACAGCACCAATGGTGACTTTCGGGACTCGGATGACAAGGTATGCCAAGGTCTATGCCTTGGTCATTGCCTTGGTTGAAATACTTGGGTAGATGGGTGTGTGTTTTCTTCGCTCGCACAAAAGGAACAAAGCTTTTGCATTGAAATGCTCTAACACCAATGAAGTATTTCAATGGTGATGCACCACAATGGACTCTACTTATCAAGGGCTCTAAACTGATACCCTCGAAGTAAAAAACCGAGTTCCAGATGCCACACATAGTACTCCGCACAAAGGCTATAGAATACGCAAAAAATACACAATACATAGACCATGAACATAGATTTCTTAGGTCATATAAGTGCAATCAAACATCAAGTTTGTGGCTGACCAAGCCACTATATGTTTTAGTAAAGAACATATGCAAAAGTGTCTGATCGCCATTTGACCATTCACATGGACACTAATGGTAACATTTATCTTTAGCTTGATTGGGCTCGTTTGTTTCAAGCTATGCCAAAAAAAAGAGTGGTGGGAATCACTTAACTACACCCAAAGACTCCCTACACTTCATACGCATGCAATAACAGTGAAAAGAGATGGGGAAGGGGTAGAAAAAACCTCAAGGCACACATTCTATGCCACAAGCACACATAGAAGCTCACAAAGAAGATGATACACAAGCAAGAAGAAGCAAATTCAAATTTCAAAAGTTAGTCCTTGATTATGGAAAAACATATTTAGTCACAAAGTGACTTATATACATGTGCCCTAAGTTTGATCCTTTCACACAAGAGACTAGCACTTTCTCTAGAAATCCCTAAGTTCCTACTATTGTACAAGGATAATCTTACAATCTTCAAGGAATATGCATCTAGAGGACTCCTCTAGTGCATTTACAAGGCTTCTCACTATTTCATGATGGAGTTTAAGAAAAGAAAAGTGGATATTTCTCAAAAAATTTGCAGGCTTTCCCTTCTTCTCATCTTCTTTCTGCTTCTACTTCTCTTTTGTATTCAATCTTATGCAACACCTCTGTTTTGAACATAACTAAATCTACTACACACACATCTCTCTTGTAGGCTATGGTTTCACACTTCTATGCCGTCTTCCTCATTCTATGTGCTACTATTTCCTATGGGATCTAAGATAACTTTATGCATACACAGACCTCTATTTCAATGTGTGTTTTAAGATGCCTAGTGTGCGATGAATCTCTAATCTATAGTATATGCTCTATGCCTTAACGATATACGGAACTATGCTCTAATGGCCTATGCCTCTCATGTATGTACGTCTCTCACCCAATGGATCTATCTTCCTCTATGTATCTATGTGCATGTCTCTATCCGTCTTCTTGCATGTGTATCTTCCTCATTTGGATATGGAGGAGCTCTTTATATACTGCAAACCTTCTTCACCTGCCACTACACTTGTCAGATTTCCCTTTGCTTATGCCGCCTTGGTGCACGATGATTACCATTATAGGTAGTTTGAAGTATCCATTTTTCATGGGAGAATTATGAAAGAACTTGGTGAAGCTTGGAAAGGCTTATTGAGGCTTGAAGAAGCTTGGAGAGGCTTGGAGAGGCTTGGAAAGTTGAGTTGTCAAGTCATGAAGTTGGTCCAATAAACCAGCATAGGACCAGCCCTAGCTCTTTAGATATGTAAAGTAGAACTTGTAGGCTTTTGGCTAGTGCAATAAAACCCAATAGGTACTTTGGAACATCAACAAGAACAAGTTGTTGCAAAACAAATAACTTGCACCTTGACTAGCTCATAAAAACCTTCTTAAAATGGATGGAAGTTATGACCTCAAACATTGAGAGCATCCAAAACAGTTATAATTGGGAAAATTCATCTTAAGGGAGTTTCATACATATAATTGGCTTTCTTTATGCATAAAAACCCTAATTTATATCAATTAATGAAGGAGCAATCACCTTAACATTGATTGGATGTCATCCCAACTTTTCAGGGATATGAAAAACAATGACCCTGAGACTGTAAAACTCAGATTTCTCTGAAGTTACTGAACCAAGTGACTTGAAAATTTGTAGACATAAATTATAGAGTTATAACTTTTCAATGAATGCTTAAACACTTGATTCTAAGCTTTATAGGGAGATCAGCAAGCTCTACAAGTTGACTAAGTCTGAGGAAGGAGTAGATAATAGAAGTGGCACAAAGCAATGATCAATGAGTATATGTATTGCTTAAAATCAACACTCTACTTAATGTAAAAATGTTTTGGATTCTTTACATAGACTCTTGAGGATATGACCATGGCTTTTCTTCATGAATTTGAATCCAAAATTAGGTAGATTTGGTACTTTAGATGGATTTGAATCTTTCCTACAATCTAGGAAAAGAGAAAGTTGAAGTCATATCCACTTCTTGATTGATTGATTGAGAATCAATCTCAACCACTTATAATTCATGGATTTTATGCCTTTTACTCTTTCCATTTACAAAGGTAAATACCTTGAACCTTACAATAAATGGTCACAAGTGATCAAACAATTAATACAAAGAAATATTGTGCACATAAGTGCTCATCTTCAAGGTACATATATTGCACTATCCGAATGATGGATTTGATGTAGAGCATATCCACCTCAAGCATATCGCAAGCTTGATGTTCCAAAACATTATACAAAACTCTTGGATTCACACTCAAGGAAAGGCATTGTAGATGGGGACTTAAGGTTGGTGGCGTAAATGTCGATGGGAGTTAATGCGATAGACAATGCTAGTACATGGAGATAATTGTAATTAATACACATATTCATGGATGTGGAATAGTACTTTGGTGGGCACTAGATTGGACATACCAGTGTTCCTAGGAATGAAAGTCCCAAATCGCTGTAGTACATGTTTTCGTGTGCTCCGACCTGACTAGCCATCAGATAGCCAGAAGCACTAAAGAGGTTGAACACCATACCAAAGGATATCGGAATCATACCAAAACTTGAGACATCCCACCTGATGTACAGTGCCCACTTCCAAAGTTCACTCTGCCCAGATGTGGAAAAAACAACTTAAGAAGTAAAAAAAGAGAAGCTCTAACTATGCCCAAGGACTAGAAGTGAGGGATCAACGAGTCTATTCTGCATGTCTACTCATCCGAAATTGAACTATGTACAGACAACTTTGCTTCCTTTTACGAGTGATACAACTTCAGCTTGGATATATTTACCAAAGGTAAAGGGTCATCTTTTAGTGTGGGTATGCAAGCTGCTATTTTCTTGTACCCCACCTGAGTAAGGTTCTAAAATGCATTCCCATATTTGAATGCTACAAACCCCTTTACACATCCAACCTTTGGCTAGATTTTGTTATGCCTATTCCTCCTTGTGCTTCTTAGGGTTTGGGGACTTGGACAGAGGACTCCCATCATATAGGGTTGGTATTTTTTTTGTTAGTTGCTTGATTTTAACTTTGTTTGCCTTCATTAGTTGTCCGATTCTTTTGTCTTGCCACTTGCATTTCCAATCTTGGCATTGGCATCATCTCTAAGGTTTCTTGTTTATTGGGGTTGACTCTATCCCTTCCCCTTTCCATGATGTATCGACCTCCTTCTCTATTTGCATCAGACTCTTTCTTCATGGTTTCCAATGTTGCATGGACACATGATATCTCCTCACACCCACATCCTTGATTTCCATTTGGAGAGCCTCACTATAAGTGAGAATGTAATAAGGAGAACTTTCTGCATATACCTTCTTTGGTAGGTGAGCTTCTTCAAATATGTTGCTCAACTTTGTGGAGTTGGTTCCTTGATCATATAATTCTACTATCAAACTAGTAGCATTTTTTTGTAAACAATATGAGCTAGTTTCCATCGATAACTACTCCATTTTATCTTGATCATGTACCCACATATAGTTTTGACCCCAATCATGGAAGACCTCTATGTGTATCAACCATCATCATCTTAGTAGTAAGGGGAAACCCCTAGACATTTGAGGGAGTCATAGTACCACAAAATCTAAAATAAACTCGGATCATTGCTGTTGGAGAAACACTCACTAATTGGAAATATATTTGAAGGTCAAAGTCTTAGGAAGAAAACCCCATGTCTATGTGAAGGGACAAATTCACAAATGTATTATACTTGTAAAGTTAGTTCACTTTAGTTCTAGAAGTTTTTCAAAAGTCACGGGAATGAGAAAGTCTATATAAGTTAGTTAGTATTAACTGACGCGGAGAGAAGAAGAAGGAGGAAGACAATGAGAAAGTGAGAAGAACTCATTTTTGTATGACTGAGTATAGTCGGGCTTCTCTGAGTGAGAAAGCATCTGTAAAACTTCTGAGTTTTTTATAGTTATGAGAAGAACTGAGTAAAGTTCTGTGTATGAGCCTCTATCCATTATCTCCATGATTACCTACTGTGTGATGAGTTACAAAGATCAAGTTTTCCAAGCAACTCGATGCCTGGCATCGAATCTCTGTTGATAAGTCATATTTTCTTTTATATTTTTCATTCAGTACTGAAGTGTTTGAAAAACATGATGTTGTTGGAGCAACTCGATGCCTGACATCGAATTCCAGTTGATAAGTCATATTCTAAGTGTGCATGAAATCACCTATAGTTTTGGTGTCCAAAAGATCAAGACTTTATGCGTGAAGTCGATGCCCGGCATCGAATCCCTACTGAAAAGTGGCCAAAAACATCCCAAGTCGATGCCCGGCATCGAATTCTCGTTGCAAGTCGATGCTAGGCATCGAATTCTAATTTTAAACAGGCGCTCTTACTAAAACAGGTAAAATTTCCAGTTTTGGAAGGTCATACAGGGTCATCTTGTGAGAGCCATAACTTGAGTTCTGGAGATCCGTTTGATGCATATGATAGCTTGTTGGAAAGCTTTACTCTTCTAGTTTCAGCTTATAAATTTTCATGGAGAAATAATACTTGAGCTAGGAGAAATTAGCAAAATACTGAAGGTATGTCATTTCGGTGACTAGAAATTTCAGTAGAAGCAAAGTTCTCACTTTAGGCTATCATTTCTCAAAGTTTGGAGTTGCAATGAGTTAATGGTGACCATAGAGGTGTTCTAGTGTCACATTAATTCAATTCTTGTGGTGTTTCATACATCAACAAGTGGTATCAGAGCAGAAAGATTCTCGAGAGCAGAAGACGACAAAGGTACGAGAAGTTTTGTAAAGTTTTCCATTAAAGTTTGAAAGGTGAAGCATTTGAAGACACAAGGCATCAAAAGGTTACTTCAAAAGTATCCTCATACACAAAGAACCTCAAAAGGTATTATCCTTTATCCTTTAAGCTCACAGGTTGCAGCAGAAGGAAAGAACTATGGCAGATCATATCTCCATTGACAAACTGGACAGAGATAATTACCCCGCATGGGTAATGAGAATGGAAGCCTTACTTATGAGTAAGGATCTCATGGTATATGTAACAGGTGAAGAAGAGAAGCCAGTATTCGAAGATGAAAGCCGACCAAAGAAAGAAGAACTAGATGCTTTAAAGCATTGGCAGAAGAAGGATGCAAGTGCAAAAGCCTACATCTACAATACAATCTCAGATCATTTGCTACCACACATCAGAGGATTGGAATCATCTGAAGATATATGGAATGCATTGGAGTATCATTTCCAAAGCACTACTAAAGCACGGAAAGCAAGTCTATGGTCAGAGTTTACAACATTCAAGAAGAAGCCAAGTCAAACCATTAGTGATTATGTCACTAAGATGAAGGATCTAGCAGATAGTCTTGGATCCATAGATGAAGATGTTGAAGATCACAGATTGATTGCTCAACTACTTGCAGGCTTGAGAGGGGATGAAAGATGGAAACCTTTTGTCTTATCAACAGAACTTTCATTAAATCATTATGTTCCAGATTTGAACCAGTTGCTTGGTTTGATGCTCACATATGAGCAAGACTTGAAGGGAGATGGAGATAAAGGTCAAAGTTCTGCAATGTACATGAAGAATAAGAAGAAAGGAGATAAAGGTAAAGCAAAGGATGAAGAGGAGTCTAATTCTCAAGCTTATTATGCAAGAGGTAAAGGCACTGGCAGAGGAAGAGCAAGAGGTTTTGGAAGAGGAAGAGGTAATCGAAATAACAACAAAAAGGCTTGCTGGATCTGTGGATTGAGTAATCATTTGGCTCATGATTGTTGGCACAACCAACAAGGATCAAACCAGAATCAAAACAACAATAGCAGAGGCCGAGGTGGAAGATATCAAAGTAATTTCCAAAGAGGTAGACAAAGTCAAAGAGGAGGCTATGGTAGAGGTGGAGGAAGAAGTTGGGGACAGAATCAATCCTACAACACCACCTACTACAATTATGCAAATGACACACAGAATGAAAGTCATACATCATTGATGATGAACTCAATCAACACATCAGATAAAGAAGATCTAAAGGTATTTTACATTGACTCTGGATGTTCTAATCATTTGTCAGGAAACATAGAATTGATGTCAGATTTGGAAAAAGGCATTTCTAGTCACACAGTTCAAACTGGTGATAATACAAGACATAGTGTACATTCAATTGGAAAAGTGAAATGCAAGAGTGGAGCAAATTTGCTAACCAATGTTTTGTATGTTCCTACAATACCTAAAAACTTGATTAGTGTGGGACAGATAGTTGAAAAAGGTTTTCAAGTCAGGTTTACAAATGAAGGAGTATTTGTGGAAGATCTAGAGAATGGATATAATCAGATTGTCTCTGGTAAGAAAGAAGGTAGACTCTTTACTTTAAGAGTGCAAGGGAACATTGGTCAAGCTTTACTCACACATGGTGAAGGAGTGATTACAGAACTTGATCTCTGGCATAAGAGATTAGGTCACTTTAATGAAAGAGGAATTAAAGCTATGGTTGCTAATCAGTCTGTACTAGGATTACCAAATGTGCAAAGTCAACATATGGTTTATAAATGTGAAGCATGTCAAATGGGTAAAGCACACAGGTTACCATTTCAGAAGAAAGGATTCAAACATGATGTAGTACTTGAGCTCATTCATACAGATGTATGGGGACCAACAAAAGAAGGATCTATCAGTGGCTCAAGGTATTATGTTCTTTTCATTGATGATGCTACAAGATGGATAACATTATATGTTTTGAAGGAAAGATCAGAAGTGTTTGGAGCTTTCAAGCATTTTCATGCATATGCAGAGAGAGTCACAGGTCAAAAGCTTAAGAGACTGAGGTCTGATGGAGGGGGAGAATACTTCTCCCAAGAGTTCAATGATTATCTTTGGAATGCAGGTATTAAGAGAGAAATAACTTGCAGGTATACACCACAACAAAATGGTGTAGCAGAAAGAAGGAACAGGACTTTGGTTGAGTTTGCTAGAGCTATGCTAAAGGAGAAGAACTCTCCAAATTATCTTTGGGCTGAGGCTGTAAATACAGCTACATATCTTGTGAATAGATTACCATGTGCAGCTCTGAATGGAATGACTCCATATGAAGCTTGGTGGGGTAAGAAACCAACACTAGATCATTGTAGAGTGTTTGGATCAATTGCATATGCTTATGTGCCATCACAGCTTAGGCATAAACTTGAACCAAAGGCACAAAAATATGTGTTCATTGGTTATGATGAAAAGCAGATGGGTTACAGATTGTGGAATCCTCTAACCAAACAATTTATTGTTTCTAGAGATGTTACATTTGATGAACAGAAAAGTTGGTATGCAAATCAAAGTCATACAACTGAAGAATTTGAAGAAGAGGTAAGAAGATGTGAGAAAGGAAAATCAATTGTGCAGGTAAATAGAGATGAAGACTATATGCAAGCAAGTACATCCACAAGTGGATTAACAAGAAGAAATGAAGAAGCTCCTATATTTGATGAAGAGGTGTATCCAGACACATATGAAGAATGTGAACCAAGAAGGTCAAGCAGGACTAGAAGACAACCAGAAAGGTATTCTTATGATACTTCTTACATAACTCAGAAGAACTATGCATATATGGTCAAAGATGATGAAGAACCTCAGAACTATGATGAAGCTAAAGGTAAGAAGCAATGGGATAAAGCAATGAAGGAAGAGTTCAATGCACTGGAGGAGAACAAGACATGGGAACTTGTTCCTAAACCAAATGGTAAGAAAGTAATTGGAAATAAATGGGTTTATAAAGTGAAGAAGCTTGCAGATGGAAGTATAGCCAGATACAAAGCTAGATTGGTGGTGAAAGGCTATGCCCAGACCTATGGCATAGATTATGATGAGACATTCAGTCCCGTAGCTAAGATGTCAACTATAAGGACAATCATTGCTATTGCAGCTTCAAAAGGATGGACTCTAAGTCAATTGGATATAAAGAATGCATTCTTGAATGGATACATATCAGATGAGGTATACATGGAACAACCTCAAGGATTTATAGATTCCAGGTATCCAAATTTTGTTTGCAGGTTGAGAAGAGCATTGTATGGATTGAAGCAAGCTCCAAGAGCTTGGAACTATAGACTGGTGAAGTATCTCAATGATCTTGGATATCAAAGTTCAAAAGCAGATTCAAGTCTACTTATCAAAAGAACAGAGGAAGGTACAATCTACATTTGTATTTATGTAGATGACATTATAATCACAGGTACTTCAGATGAAGGAACCAAGGAGGTAAAGAGATTACTTGAGAAAGAGTTTAAGATCAGTGACCTAGGAAAGTTATCATACTTTCTTGGAATGGAAGTTACTTATACAGATCATGGCATATATGTGTCACAAGAAAGGTATCTTCTGAACTTGTTGAAGAAGTTTGATA
The DNA here is from genome assembly GCA_020310875.1 of Ceratopteris richardii. Lineage (NCBI taxonomy): Eukaryota > Viridiplantae > Streptophyta > Polypodiopsida > Polypodiales > Pteridaceae > Ceratopteris > Ceratopteris richardii. The sequence continues at coordinate 73,890,596 of CM035439.1, forward strand.
TGGAAAATTGCAGAGAAGCTTCAACTCCACTTGAAGTTAATCACAAGCTCAGTAAATATGATGGTGCAGACTACAAAGATATGAGGAAGTATCAATCTCTTGTGGGTAGTTTGATTTATGCTACACTAACAAGACCTGATCTTAGTTATGCAGTGGGAGTTTTGTCACAATTCATGCATTGTCCAAAGGACCCACATTGGATTGCAGGTCAAAGAGTTCTCAGATATATCAAAGGAACTATAAAGGAAGGATTATATTATCCTTTTACATCAGATTTGAAGTTGAGAGCCTACAGTGACTCAGACTGGGCAGGTAATCAAGATGACAGGAGATCAACTCATGGTTACATGATATACATTGGTGATAAGCTTGTAAGTTGGTGTTCCAAGAAACAACATACAGTAGCATTATCATCAACTGAAGCAGAGTACAAAGGACTTGTGGAAGCAGCTAAGGAAATCATATGGATGCAGACATTGTTCAAGAGCTTAGGCATTGATCAAGGTACACCTACAATACATGGAGATAATATGAGTTCACTTTATCTTGCAGCAAATCCAGTATTTCATGCAAGGACAAAGCACATAGAGATACAATATCATTTTCTCAGAGAAAAGGTAATGGAGAAGGAGATTGAAGTGGAGTACATTTCTACTAAAGATCAGTTAGCAGACATAATGACAAAGAGCTTGGATGGTGTGAAGACCAGCAGATTCAAAAGCATGGCAGGAGTAAAAGAAAAGAAGATGATATGAAGAAACAGGGAATGTCAATTAGTGATTGAGGGGGAGCTGTTGGAGAAACACTCACTAATTGGACATATATTTGAAGGTCAAAGTCTTAGGAAGAAAACCCCATGCCTATGTGAAGGGACAAATTCACAAATGTATTATACTTGTAAAGTTAGTTCACTTTAGTTCTAGAAGTTTTTCAAAAGTCACGGGAATGAGAAAGTCTATATAAGTTAGTTAGTATTAACTGACGCGGAGAGAAGAAGAAGGAGGAAGACAATGAGAAAGTGAGAAGAACTCATTTTTGTATGACTGAGTATAGTCGGGCTTCTCTGAGTGAGAAAGCATCTGTAAAACTTCTGAGTTTTTTATAGTTATGAGAAGAACTGAGTAAAGTTCTGTGTATGAGCCTCTATCCATTATCTCCATGATTACCTACTGTGTGATGAGTTACAAAGATCAAGTTTTCCAAGCAACTCGATGCCTGGCATCGAAACTCTATTGATAAGTCATATTTTCTTTTATATTTTTCATTCAGTACTGAAGTGTTTGAAAAACATGATGTTGTTGGAGCAACTCGATGCCTGGCATCGAATTCCAGTTGATAAGTCATATTCTAAGTGTGCATGAAATCACCTATAGTTTTGGTGTCCAAAAGATCAAGACTTTATGCGGGAAGTCGATGCCCGGCATCGAATCCCTGCTGAAAAGTGGCCAAAAACATCCCAAGTCGATGCCCGGCATCGAATTCTCGTTGCAAGTCGATGCTAGGCATCGAATTCTAATTTTAAACAGGCGCTCTTACTAAAACAGGTAAAATTTCCAGTTTTGGAAGGTCATACAGGGTCATCTTGTGAGAGCCATAACTTGAGTTCTGGAGATCCGTTTGATGCATATGATAGCTTGTTGGAAAGCTCTACTCTTCTAGTTTCAGCTTATAAATTTTCATGGAGAAATAATACTTGAGCTAGGAGAAATTAGCAAAATACTGAAGGTATGTCATTTCGGTGACTAGGAATTTCTGTAGAAGCAAAGTTCTCACTTTAGGCTATCATTTCTCAAAGTTTGGAGTTGCAATGAGTTAATGGTGACCATAGAGGTGTTCTAGTGTCACATTAATTCATTTCTTGTGGTGTTTCATACATCAACAATTGCACCATTAATTCTACCCTCTCACCTATTCCAACCGGTTTTACTTTGCTTTGGTCTGCCATCATAACCATGAACTGTGCTTCTTTAGATGGTCCAAGTCCTAACATCTTCAGATTACTCATGAACTAGACACCATAATGTTTGGTATTTGCACTCTTTTTTCAATGTTCCTTGTCAACTCTCCTTTTGCCTTGGTAGAAGGTGCTTTCATCTCGCTATTCACCTTCTCCTCCTTGGGAGGCTCCCGATTCTTCTTGGGTTACCTCGTGTCATCCTCTTTCTTCCAACATGTGGAAGGTGTTCTCTCTGGGCTAGCTACTCCACTTGTACTACCTATGTGCTACACTCTAGTACCTATGTTTTCCACCACCCCATCCCTTTCTTCTACTGCCTTTTGAGCTCTCGTATATATTCTCACTGGGGAGATCTCTCTTGATTGCACTACATTAGCCATTGGCGATGATAATAGTGCATTTTGTGTTGGAAACAACTCTAGTGAAATATGAAAGGTGTTGTTTACCAGATTTTGATTCATGATAGCCTGTTTCAGACAACCTCTCGTGTTACATAAGCCATCGCTTACTCATAGTATCATATATACCAATGTTCAATGTACAATGTGGGAGCAAAACTCTCAACCACTCTATGTGATGAGAAATAGATGAAATAGTGAATGTACAATGTAACAAACATATTTAGATGTATGGGCAGAATTCTAAAGATACATGAGATGTGTGACCTTATAGGTTATAGAAGAGTGAATACGAGTGACTGAAAGAGGAAGGATCAGTGTGAAACTGATAATCAACAAACCCTCATCTAACCTTAGGCTATGGAAGACCCTAAGTCAGATACGTGTGTGAAAAGATCATATACTTAAAAAATAGCAAAGGATGCTAACAAGTTTGCTGTCGGAAATCCTCAAACTCATGTGAACACACCTTCTTAAACACCTCATCAAAACATGCATAAAGCTTATATGTATTGTTTCTCTTGTACCTATGCCGAATAGGACTCCTCCTGATATGAACGCCACTGCCTCCATAAAATTCAAGTAGTACCTGTGTGCATAAAGAGAATATGTACCTGCATACTTAACATAAGATGTAAATCTTATGTTAACCACCATCCAATGTCTTTGAAGTAGCCCGACATCTTCTTGTAGAAGACAATCTTCAACCTGATATCTTCTTGTAGAAGACAATCTTCAAATATGTCTTTGAAGTAGCCCGACATCTTCTTATAGAAGACAATCTTCAACCTAATATCTTCCTGTAGAAGATAATCTTCAAATACACCATGTAGATGGCCGATCCTCACCATCAAGCTGCGAATGACCAAGTCTTATTGCCATGAACAAGAGATAACCTCCTCTCCATGTGCTAGAGTGTGAGGACACCCTTCATCTTCTCCAAGAAGAATCATTAAGAAGAACTCCATAGCTGCTCCTCAACATGCTTCAAGTAAGCACCATGGTTGCCCCATGTGCTAGAAGAAACACCACCTCTACTGAGGTCCAAGCTCCAAGCTTGTGTTGAATACTAGGTGAAGGATAATTCATGTGATCCCAAATAGTCTCTTATATAGTAGATTGTGTTCTCTGAAAAGCTTATCCAAAAGCGAATAAAGCAGGATCCTAAAACTACGTCACTAATTGTGATCGTTGTCCGCTAATTAAAGCAAAAGCATAGTTATCGGGATCGTTCGCTATTCGCATGATTTTTAATAAAGTAGAAAGCATAAAATAGTTTTCGTGAACTACGCGGCTGTCGGCGCTGGGAATCAAACCCAGATGGGTTCTCTGCAAGGCAAATTGACTAACCAAGCGCTCACGTGCTATTGTTGTACAACGTCATGTCTACACATATTTTTGGTCTGTGATTGTTGCGGTCGAGACTCAACCTAGTCACGTTGCCCGTCGATATTTGCTATAGAAGGGAATGATAAAACACACTATACTTTCTGTATACTGGAATATTTTGGAGCATTTTGGACATGGACTCCAACAATACCTTGTGGTTATTTCTCTTTTGATGCCTCTGTCCTGCAAGAAGTTGTCAAACTCATTGGAGAAGTACTCACCTCCTCCATCTGATCTTAGTCTCTTCAAATTCTTTCCTGTGTGATTCTCAACAAGTGCAAGATATTTTTTAAAACAATTAAACACCTCATCCTTGTGCTTCATGAAGTACAATACAGTCCATCTGCTATAATCATCAATAAAAGATACATAGCACCTTGATCATGAGACTGAAGAGTCTTTGCTTGGTCCCCATACATCTGTATGGACAAGCTCTAGGTAGTCTTCATGCATGTAACCTTTCCTTGAGAAGGGTAACCTGTGAGACTTCCCAAATTGACAAGCACCACACTTGTAAATCATATGTTGCTTGGATACATTAGGTATTCCAAGCACACATTGGTCCCTGCATATTTGCTTCAAAGTTCTTTCTCCTATATGCCCTAATCTTTTGTGCCAAATCTCATTCTGAAAGTGTTTGATCTTTGTAACTGTATAGTGCAATATTCTTTGTGTCTTCTAACTCAAAAGTGAAAAGTCTACCTGATTTTTCTCCTTTAGCAATCCTCTTGAATCCATGTCTTGGATCCTCCACAAATGCTCCATATTGGTTGAATCTAACCTGCAAATCTTTCTCCACAATCTATCCAACACTCATCAAATTTTTGGTAATGGTTGGTACATAGAGTACCCTACTCAACAAATTCTGATTTCCATCACAAGTCTTAACATTTCCAACTTTAACTACTGAGTGCTATCATCACCTATTTAAACTTGATGCTTACCTTTTGGTTCCTCAAGATCAGAGAGTAGTCCTACATTGCCAGCTACATGATTTGAGCACCTTGAGTCAATGTAGAATTGGTGGTCATCATTTGTACCTGATTTTGAAGTCATGTTCATGATCAGAAGAGAGTCATCCTGCTCCTCTGTGTAGTTGTTGTAGTCCTTTCTGGATTTGAATCCTCCTTGGTAGTTGCCATTGTAATTATTGTTGTAATTGTTGTTGTAGTTGTTGTTGTAGCCTTGGTGATGATTAAATCTACCTCTTGACTGTGAGTATCCACCTCTTTGGTATCCTCTTCCTCTCTGATTCTTGTACTTCCTGAAACACTCATCTGGAGTATGATTTGATAAACCACAAATGTTGCATGGTGAGGAGTTATAGGATCTCCCCCTACTTTGCTTACCTCCTCTGCCCCTTCCTCTTGATGATCTACCTCTCCCTGCATAGTTGGCTTGGGAGGTAGAGCCTTCATCTTCCACCTTGTTGCTCTTGCCTTTATCTTTAGACTTCTTATCAGTGTATAGGGCAGAAGAGTTATTACCTTTGGATGTATCTCCATTCTTGTTGAGCTTTTCTTCATGAGTAAACAATTGTCCCATGAGAGTTGTAAGATCTGGCATTTGCATGTCCATGTAAAGGTCCATGGTAGTGGTGAAGCTTTCCCATTTGTCATTAGCCTTGATCCCATTGATCACTTGCCTCACAATCTGTTCTTCCTCAATCTATTCTCCTATGCTTGCTAACTGATCTGCTACATCTTTAATCTTGGTCACAAATTCTGAAACAGCTTGTTTAGGTTGCTTCCTTAATGTTGTGAATTCAATCCACAACTGATTTTTCCTAGCCCTTGTGTTGGAGGAAAAATAAGATGACAAGGTTTCCCAAGTCTCTTGGGATGTTTTACAATTTCTAATATGTGGCAAAAGAAAATCAGAGATGGAGTTGAGTAAATAAGACCTTGCCAATGCATCCTTAGCACACCAAGTGTTGAGCTTTTCATGTTCTTCCTTTGTTGGCAATCCTCTTGTCTTAAATGAGGGCAATTCCTCATCTCCTGAGATGTATCCATAGAGACTCCTTCCTTGTAAGTAGGTCTTCATCCTCAGAGACCATGCTTTATAGTTGTTCCTGTCCAATTTATCAATAAATGAAGGAAAACCATCTCCCATTTTACCTTAGTTTGCTCTGATGCCATTGTTGGGAAAGATGGATGGATGCTCCAAGAGATTGAGTAGGTACTACCAAAACCTGCTTTGTACCAGCCCTCTTTTGCTTCAGGCCTGATAAGTGGACCTCCTTAGCTTTCCAATGACACCATAAAATGGCCTATGTACTTTGGAAATGATGTGTGCAATGATTGAACCTAAATAGATAACTTTGAAACTCACAAACTCAAGAAAACCTTCTATTTATGTCTTAACACCTACTGGGTATTTTGCTCAGTATGACCAGCATAGTAGGAATTGGAAAAATTACTTTTAGAGGCATATAATTACCTTATCAAGCTAAGTATTCCAAGTGAAATGATGTAAAAAGATAAACTATGCTAAGAGAAATCAATTTAGCAAGTTAAGCTATACTCCCGATTTTTTAGGACTGTGGCAGACATTGACCAGTGATCACATCGATGCGTATTTCTCTGAAATGGCTGAATAGAATCTCTTAAAACTTTGACAGTATGTAGAAAACTTTGAGCTGAATCCAACAAGCTTTGAATCACTGAATTTGATGGAGAAATGACTGAGATATGCACTTCACAAGTTGACAGACTTTTGAGTAGTATGATAGCGAACTCAGAAATGAACAATGTAACTATATGTATTAATGAACACTTGTATACAAATCCATTGGCATGAAAACCATTTCCTAATGGTGTAGATAGGTGTGGGCTATAGTGTAGGCCTCACACACACTCAAAATTACTAATGAGAAGCTCGGGAGTGATGAGTTCTACTTGTGACTTTTCCATGTCCATTTTTATAGAGAGTGAGTATAAATTTGAATTCAAATTCAAACTTTTGGCTCCCTATGATCAAGCTCCTATATCCTAGGAGATATTCCTTCAATCAAAGAGCTACCTTTTTCCATGAATCATTTTGGTAGGTGATTACAAAAGATTCTAAGTCAATTTAACTTTTACAAAGAGATAAAGTGGTAATTAACCACTAGCACTAATTCCTATGCTTCTTCACATATGTAGGGTCTTCAAGATATCTTTCAAGACAAATGTGTAGGCTTGTGATTTACACCAACAATTGATACCCAGCATGTCGACTACTCAAAGCCTTAACCGTATCTACTTCCAAAGGTGTGAGTCATTGTCTGATAGGTTCCTTCTTCTTCCCAATGTTGACACTTGAATCTTAATTCTCAAACTTTCCTTTGATCATTTTCTACTTCTTGAGATGCCCAATTGCTAGCTTTTGTCTTTTTGCTAGCACTCACTAATCACCATCAGTGAATGTTGCCTTCCACTTCCATGCCACTCACAATCTCTCTAATCCTTCCAAGAATCATCAACTACCCTACTACTCTATTCTTCACCTTCCCTAGCGCATGCCTGTGTAACCTCTATTTTGAGCGTAGCTAAATCTACTACAATCACGTCCCTCTGATAAGCTATACTTTTGCAATTCTATTGTGTATTCTTGATGTTGTGTGTTATTATTTCCTAACTTCTCTCAGATAACTTTATGCATACATGCACCTCTAATTCAGCATGTATTTCAGGGTGCCTAGTAAGCGAAGAATCTCTAACTGGTAGTATATGCTCACCCTATGTCTCTCTCTTCCTCTATGTATGTATGTCTATGTCTCCATCCATCTCCCTTCACATGTATCTTCCTCCTTTCATTGTAGAGGAGCTTTTTGGATACTATGAACCTTCTTCACCTACCATGGCACTTCTCATATTTCCCTTTGTTTATGTCACCTTGGTGTACCTTGATCGCCCTCACAAGGGAGGCTTGTTTCTTCTTGTGATTATAGAATAAACCTAGATGATGTTATCAATATCTTTGGCACCTAGATGAGTTTTTGTGATGTTTGTGCTACCACAAGAGACTTGGGTAACCAATTTCGTTTAGCCATTTGGGATTTGTCTTCTTAGGTCCTCTAGGCATAGTTGGTCTAGTTTTATGTTGGCTGATAGGTGGATCCTATGGTGTAGGTTTGGCTATAAAGGTAGAATCAATATTATTTGGAGGGTGTTATGGTATCAAGCCATTGATTGAGGAAGGCGTGAAACGAGGTATTTTCCTTCCCACTTGAGGATAAATTTTCCATGATAAGAACTAAAAAATCATCAAAGAGCCAATCTGGTGAAAGTGTGACCTAGTCTATTAGATTACCATCCTCAAAAAATAAATATTTCATGGATAATTTGGCCTTTTCTAAATTCATGGGAAGTTTAACTTCTCAAACTCATGGGGTTTGAGTACCTCCTAAGCCTATCAAGTAGGATTGTGCTTGCTTGATTTTTGCCTTCAATTTCTATATGAGACACAACCTTATTACATTAGCTACAACACCTATGTCAATAAGGAATTTCACCATAGATTTAGGAGAGTTCCCTTACTCAACAAGTATGCATGGCCTTCTATCCTTGGTTGTCTTTGCATTAGAATGCACTTGACACATGGCCATGAAAATGACTTATGGTTCCATAAATGACCATTGAGATTTCTTTGTGTACCTAAGAGCACATATTTTGAGTTGCTTACTTCAAATGAAACGTTTTCTTACATATACACTCTAAGGCTTCTTGTTGAGCATGTGATTTGATGAATTTTCCATCTTATTTCCTATTCATAGCCACTTGTAGTCCGTTAAGGTATCTACAATGAGGGGTTCTTGGTAGAGTTTGACTCTACAACCACTGATATAATCAAGAAATCATCACGTTCTAGTGTGGCTCATTGGATGGATTCATCAAGTGATATACAGACATCTAGGGCCCATGGACTCATTTTTTTAGTTTCTTCTCATGTTGTTTAAGTGTGTAGAAAAGTACACGGTTACCTTCCTATAGATTCTTATCCTTTATATGGGCATCAAAATAAGATTTTTATCTCCCTTTTGGAGTGTAGATGCCCATGACATCCTTGAGGTGCATCTCTTGAAATGCATCAAGTTTATCTACCCAAGTAGATAACTCACAAACATTCCATTCATGATCTCTATCTAGTTTGAGAGTCGGTATAAGGAAGTCAGTAGGGTATTTCGCATGTTTTCCATATACTAGATTAAATGGACTAAGGTGGTCCTTTGGCAGATAATCATGTTCATCTACACAAAGACATAGGTCCTTGCCTTGCTTCTATAACATATTGTTGATAAAAGCATAGTCTCGGATCTCATCCTACAAAGATCTTTGTTTTGGTATGGTAATATCCATAGGATAAACATCATATCCTAAAATATCTACTATGTTCTTGCTCCATGAGGGGCACAGATACATAGTACAAAGTACCATGCTTAGTGGTGGGAATGAATTGGCAAGTGGAACAAGCATTGAAATAATCATATAGTATTCATTCCATGTGTGGTAATAGATGTCATTTATGTGCATTTTCTACAAAGTACTTGATTTTGGAAGATCCCTATCAAAAGCATTGACATGAGCTTTGGCCACTAGCATTATAGGATCATCTTGTAGCATGCCATAAGAAAGTAATGTATTGGTGTCCCAGTGATATAAGAAACTAGAATTGATTTGCAGATTATTTGCATTCATTACTTCCTCTTTGGTGAATCTCACATAAGGGTGCAATGGCCCAAAATATAAGACAAGTATTGCTAGCTCAACCCATTTAGATACGATATCAATATTAAATAGATAGGTGTCCAACAAGTCATCATTCATTGCTTTATGAGGTTCATTACTTTTTATTATTCACAAATGGTTGGCTCTTATATGTGTATTGCCCTTTTTTACTACCACCTCAAAAGCCTATTCCATAAGTAGAAGGAACCATCTTACTAAATTTATTATAGAACAAACTAATTGAAAAGGTATAGTAATGCTTGATTTTCTACAGAGATCTTGAATTTAGTAGTGTCTTATATTCTTTACTATGTAAATGATGCATAGCACTTGTGAGAAGCACAACAAAAATTGACTCATTTTCATCATCATTTGTAAATGTTGCTACCTTTTTCCATTTTAGATTAGTTTAGATTGATATTTTCCTACTCATAAGCACTCGTGTATAGTGGTGTGAGAGTGCCACACCTTTTTTCTCTTTTAGAATCAATCTACATTGAGCACAATAATCCCACACAAAAGGGAAAAGTGGCCAAAGTGTATATAAGGATGTCACTAATCATTGCAAATGAGGTCCATTTTCGCTCATAAGAAGATTCTTATCGTCTGGAGAGTACAACTTGTGTCTTTTGAGTCTCATGGATTTGCTTCTTCTTCCTTGTTCATCTAAGCTTGTGACCTTCTTCAAGTGTGGCTTGCATGTCTACGTGCATGGTTGATGTTGAGTGTGCTTGCTTGTTGAGTTTTTTCCCTCAAACTTGCATGTGGGTTCGTGGCATGCTTGACATTGAAGCTCCATTACATATGCATAGGATATGCCCACATTTGGGTCCTAGGAGATATAGCTCACCGAATTGATACTATAAGTTTGTGATGCTACAATGTCCACACATTTTGGTGCTTTAGGATGTTATGTTGTCCCTTATGTGATTCTTTGATGTGGAAAACGTTTTTGATTCATGAAATTTCATGGACATTAACTTGTTCTTAATTCTATTATGATCTTGCAAGCAATTCAGTTTTCAAGATTGGACACAACTTGTTGAAATGATTCATTTTTGGCGTGGTAAGGATCCCTTTTTGGGCGACTATTTTACCATGTGTGGTGATTATTGAAGTTATAAGTAAAATAGGAGTATTTGTTTAAAATTTCTTTAGTTTATTTTGTGGATTTTTTCCATTAACTTTGTTTCTATTTTTTTGACCATGAGTAAATAAGATTCTTTTTGGGGTTCTTCTACAAAAATCAATGGAGTTTTGGCTCACCATATTCATCAACAAGTCAGGAATAGGAAGGTCAGACATCTTCAAGAAAAAATCAAATATTAAGCTCCAAATGTGACTAGTGCAAGAAAGAGGAGCCATCAAAAGACTAAAGTGCATTTAAAGCCGATGCATTTATCCACTATTGATCAAAATGATATGAAAGGCCAACATGATGTGTATTACTCCAACTTCCATGAATCTCCTTCTTTCACATTTCTCCCCATGCGAGTCAAAAAAAGGGGAGGCCACATAAGCCATTGGTGGAAGTTACGTCTCCTATTGTGAATCAGAAGAAGCATAGAAAGGTGAGACAAACAAGGATTTCAAAAGTATTTAGAAAGTTCGCCTCAAGGAAGAAAACCCAAGGGAGGGTTTGCCCAATCTCGAAATCATCAAACTCTTGTTGACAGGAGAACTCAAAAATCACTCAATTTATAGGATTCCATCTTGACTGCCCAACGTGCAAGTATGACTTATGCCTAGTGTGTTGTCAGAAGCTTTTTCAAGGAGAACAAAATGGTGGTGAGCAAGCCAGTTTTGGTGATTATTAATCAAATCAAAGGAAGGGAAAGGAGTTATTCACTACTTCTAACACTTCTATGTGTGTGGAGGAGTGATTGATGACATGGAAAGTGTAAAATGAACTTGACATTCCTTATCCTCCCATAGAATGGGGTGGGTGTGGTTATCTCTCCTCTCCTTGAAGACAGGTAGGTCATATAGACATCAAAGAGCTTATGGTTGATATGGACATTGTTATGCAAGAACTACACCTAAATAGTTCCAAAGTTGTTGTTGTTGATTCAAGCATTGGTTTGGCTTGAAAATGTAGTGAATGCTCTATTATTCAACTAGATACACTTGAAACTCATACGTTTTTGTGCCTAGTTGCAAGCAAAAGCAATTCTCATGATAATTATTTCCCTTGAGTATTTGACATCTAGGATGATTTCCTACATCAGTTTTAGAAACACTCGATTCAAGGTGAACTAGTTATAGTCAAAGATGTGTTCAATAGAAACAAAGGGCTAAGATGGGAACATATGGTAATACGGAAACCATTCAGAGAAACAACTAAAGAGAATAAAGAATAAGAATAAATGTCTAGATGAAGAGGAGGCAATTGCAAATACTAGAGATGTAACAGTAATGAAGTCTTGCAAAGATTTTTCTTCGGCTATCTAATATGGGGAGAACTAGGCTTGCAAAGGAATTTCAAAACATTGAACCACATATGAAGGTGGGTTACATAGTTGCAACAAGGAAATATAGCAATACGTTTGTGGATGCAAGGATTGGACATGATCTTAGAAGGATGAGTGCTTATGTAAGCGCCAATTGTGAGTGGAATTTACTTCATGTTGATTTAATCATTATGATTTTATAAGACATTCAACTTACCACTCGTTCCACTATCCTTGTGAATGGTAAAAATTTTGATTGCATGGGTCAAGTTGTGTTGCCTATTGTTGTAAATAATATGCATTTTTTGGAAACATTCTTTTTATCATGGAAGGTATAGATGAAAAATTGATAATAGGCACTCAAAGGTTTTTTGAACAAAATCATGAAGAGTTTAAAATGTCTTATCCATCTATTAAGTCCACCCTTACATGTGTGACTTTTGAAAATCCTAATCATTATCTGAATTGTACTGATGTGGATATACACATCTCTTTAGAGATTGTACATTTCATCCACAAAATTATCTTTTTAGTAATAGAAAAGTCCAATTAAGTGTGATTTATGAGTGTAATGAAGATTTTCATGTTGAGAACTCATCTATGTTGTGTAAACCTTGTTTGATTGAGTCACAAGAGCATTTGGAGGAGGAACCTAAGGAGATGTTCAAAGGAAGACCTTCCCCTTCACATTTCTTGATGAGTCCTTACGTAAAGATCAAGATTTAGATCACAAGACCATGATCTTTTTCATTGGATCAAATGAATAATAGCAACTTATGCAATGATTATCCTTTGAAGAACCATTTTAAGTCCCCTTGTAAAAATAGAGATCCTATGTGTAATCATGCCAAATCCAATATGGATGTATTACAAATTGTAACTTCTCCAACTTGTAAAAATCATGTGGAAAAGGGGGAATCATGAATAGAGAATTATAGTCAAGATCAAGGCACCAATTTGTAAAGAAGAGATGACACATTCCTTAGTGTCACCATATGGTAAAATGGAAACCTCTCTTGATCCCACACCCTTATATCCCACGAATCAAAAAGTTGATGAGGACACAATAGAATCCATAAAAAACGAGGACAAAGATCTACATCAACATGAAGAGACAAAATCTTCAGGCAAAGAAGAAGCACCCAAAGTTCCTACAACATCATGGCATGAGAGGAACAAATCTTCATCAAAAGGAATCAAAAAATTTTGGATTCCCAAGAAACTTCTTCAAGCACAAACAAATCAGAGAGACATTTGAGTTCAAAAATATTTGTACAAACATTTGGCCTAGCATAATAAATGCTCATTTATTAAAAAGTCCATGGAAATAAGGATTCAAAATAATAAAGAAAAATCAAAACAAGAATCCTCATAATAATTTTAGGCCCAAGAGTAATAAGGAAAAGATGATATGGAGGCCTAGAATTCCCAAATTACTTGAATCAGTATCTCAAAATATTTCCAATCATAAAACCATTCAAGAAAACAAGGTTCTTGGAAGAAAACCTCATCATCACCTTAACATTGAGCACTTTCTCAAACCGTTTCTTTGCACCATTATTTTTGTATGCATTTTTAAGTATGCATATTCTCATTTTTAGACCATGCATAGACACTTTATTTTATTACCCATGCACCCTTAGTACCCCTTGTTCACATGGACTAAGAAAAGATGAATTTATTTAATCTATTTTTTTAGTTCCACACCTTTTTGCTCTTCCAAAATCAATCTCCATTGAGCACAATAATCCCACATAGAGGGGAAAAGTGGCTAGAATGTATATAAGAAGCTCATTAGTCATTGTAATGGAGGTAAATTTTGGTTCATAGGAAGATGCTGCTCTTCTAGAGAGTACATGCTTGTGTCTTTTGAGTCTCATGGATTTGTTTCTTCTTCCTTGTTCATCGAAACTTGTGACCTTCTTCAAGTGTGTCTTTCATGTCTACATGCATGGTTGATGTTGAGTGTTCTTGCTTGTTGAGTGCTTTCCTTCAATCTTGTATGTGGATTCTTGCCATGCTTGATGTTGAAGCTCCATTATGTATGCATAGGTTTCACCCACATTTGGGACTTATAAGATAGCTCACCAAATTGATATTGCAAGTGTGTGTGATGCTATAATGTCTACAACACTTCTTGTTTGATAGTCATGTTATGCTTGTAATGTGCCAATTTACTTGTAGAGGTGTGATGCTTGTAGAGTGGAGTGATCCTACCTTGGTAGTGTGCTTTGAAAATTGAGTTGACAAAGCATATTTGACAAAATCTATTGATGATGGGAAAAATATTTGTAAAATTTTGAAGTACATAGTAAAAGGGATGAGGAGAATAAGAAAGTGAATTTTAAGGAGATGACTAAAAAATGTAATAGAAATTATACAAGTGCTATAATGGGGGAAATAAATAGAAAAGACGAGAATCTAGAAATTTACTAGCTAAATAATTTTTGGGCAAAAGGGACAATGGCGACTATGATTCGATTGGGCAAGGGTGACAAGCCTTGCATGGCACTTATCAACTCAAGATTTGATATGAATCAGTGTGAAGAGATGGATAGGTATGTGCTTGAAGATGAAGAGGTGTTGCAAAATCCTTGATCTACACCAGCCAAATGAACTCCAGAAGTATATGGTGGGCCCTTTTAGCTTGCCAATGGATGTATTAGACACCCTATGTACCTTGGAAGATCACTCTCAAAAAGATAGATCAAAACAGATAAGTTGGAGTTAGCTCAGAGGTGAAAACTTGCTATTCTTGGTTCATACACCTGTCCAGTGTTTTACATAATTCTCTGAGCACAGCAGCAATTAGCTTAATTCCTCTTGGGGAAGTCTAGATAGCTTAAAGAGCTAACTTTCAAGAGTAATCTCATCAAAAATAACAAAGCACACACTCAGAATGAGTTTTAACAAGTGATGACATCATCCCGATTTTCACGGGCTGCTACAGAAATAGACCAGTGAGCAGAAAAATCACCATAACTCAAACTGTAGAAATCCAATGATTCTGAAAATCTGTATGGTTATACTAGACAGTAAGTTTAATCCAACAAGCTTTAAATCACTGAATTTGGATAAGTAACCACTGAGAAACACCTTTGACAAGATGAGTGAAAAAGTCGGGTACCTGACAGAGAGGTGAAGATGAATAGACCCTGTTGACTTCAAATGAACATAACTGAAGATTGCAACATCCAAATGACATGAAAATTTATGAGCATATAGTAGACTTATAGAGCTAACTTTACCAAGTTAAATCACTGAAAATGATGCACCAAGATCAGAGAAAACATCTCTGCAAGCTGACTGAGAAAACTGAGAGTAATGGTAGTGAGTAGTACACTTCACAAGAACATGGAAAGATGAAACCAAATAATCATGAAAATGAAAGTATATTTCTTGTACAATACAATGACTTACTGATACATATGTGTGCCTTGTAATCACACCTTGATATGGCATAAAGCTCAGCTCTTGGAGGTCTTCACATAGGTCTCTCTAACCACGACTAAAACTGCCATCTATTTATAGTTGAGTTTGGGGGGCTAACTTCCCTCAATCACTCTCCAATCAATCAATGATTGATTTGATTCTCTACCTACCACAAATCACGAATTTGTGGCTCCTCTTTCCATTCTTGATCAAGTGGACTCAACCACTTAAGATTCTCTTACTTTTACATTAAGTAAACTCTTCAAAAGTTACAAGAGGTAGTTCACAAGTGAACTTTACATAGTCTTCTTTTTAAAGCTTCTTCTAAGACTTTGTGAGACTCAAGCCAATACTTAGGCTTGTCATAGACTTGCTCCAATAGCTCCCCCTCAAGCCAAGTATGCTTGAGGTCTTCAATCTTCCAAGATTACCTGCAAACCAATCATAGCCTTGAATTTGCAAAGCTTTGTACCATCCAATGCTTTGGTTAAAATATCTGTACATTGTTGATGAGTGGACACATATGATATTTGAATCTCTTTGCTTAGAACCTTCTCTCGTACATAGTGATAATGAACTTCAATATGTTTAGTCCTTGCATGAAAAATAGGATTAGCAGCCAAGTGAATAGAACTCATATTGTCACCAAAAATAGTTGGAGTTCCAAACTCCAATCCAAGATCTTTGAATAATGTCTTCATCCACATAGCTTCTTGTGTAGCTATGGCAAGACCTCTATATTCAGCTTCAGTAGAAGAGAGAGCAACTATGGGTTGCTTCTTGGATGACCATGAAATAAGCTTTGAACTTGCAAAGGTAAGATAACCTGAAGTGCTCCTTCTATCTTCCTTGGAGCCAGCCCAATCTGCATCAGAAAATAGCTTCAAACCTAAATCAGATACATAAGGATAATAAAGTCCTTCATTTATGGTTCCTTTGAGATACTTGAGAATCCTTTTGGCAGCATCCATATGTGGTTTCCTTGGTGTGTGCATAAATTGGCTTAGCACACTCACACTGTAACATATATCTACTCTTGTCAATGTGGCATAGTTGAGACTACCCACTAGACTTTGAAATGATGTGATGTCCTCTATGAGTTCACCTTCATGT
The DNA here is from genome assembly GCA_020310875.1 of Ceratopteris richardii. NCBI lineage: Eukaryota > Viridiplantae > Streptophyta > Polypodiopsida > Polypodiales > Pteridaceae > Ceratopteris > Ceratopteris richardii. Next base: position 73,907,046 of record CM035439.1, read on the forward strand.
GAGCTCAATTTGTGATTGACCTCCATTGGAGTACCTACAATCTTACAATCTTGCATCTTGAATTTTGCCAACATGTCCTTAATGTACTTTCTTTGAGTGAGAAACAAACCATGATCTTTGTAGACAACTTCCAAACCTAGGAAGTAGGTAAGTGAACCCAAATCACTTATCTTGAACTCTTCTCTCATCTGATCTTTGATCTTCTTCATACCATCTGCATCATTTCCTGTCAATATAATATCATCTACATATACACATAGGTAGATGACCTCAGAATTACTCTTTTTAATAAAGAGTGAAAGATCTGCCTTGCTTGGTTGAAAGCCTTTGTCCTGCAAGAATGAAACAAGCCTGAAATTCCAAGCTCTTGGAGCTTGCTTGAGACCATACAATGCTTTGTTAATTTTACAAACATAATCAGGATAAACTTGATTTTCAAAACCAGGTGGTTGTGCCATATATACCTCTTCTGTTATCCAACCATTCAAGAATGCATTCTTTACATCTAGTTGAAGTATCTTCCAATTCTTGGAAGAGGCAATACTAAGCAAAACCCTAATAGTAGGCATCTTTGCCACAGGAGAGAAAGTCTCCTCATAATCAATTCCCTGAGTTTGTGCAAAGCCTTTTGCCACAAGCCTTGCCTTATACCTGTTAATTGAACCATCAGAATTTTTCTTGAGTTTATAGACCCATCTTGAGCCTATTACCTTCATGGATGAGGTCTTTGGCACCAAATCCCAAGTGTTGTTTTCCTCAAGTGCTTCAATCTCTTCCTTCCTTGCATGCTTCCATTCTGTTTTTGCTTTGGCCTCTTCAAATGATGATGGCTCCTCTTGGTTTATGTCCTGTGCTATGTAGATAGAATGTTTAGTTACCAATGAGGTGTCAAACCCATACCTTTCTGGTTTTTTCTTTTCCCTCATAGATCTTCTTAGGCCATGATGTGATGATTCTGCTTCATGTCCAAGTTCCTGCAATTTTGCTTTACCTTTAGACTTCCATGCTTTGATCTTTTCCATCTGAGATTCTTCATCATCCTCTGAGGTGTCTTGTTCTTCAATCTTCGGTTGTTCTCTACCAAGCTTTGGAAAATCTTCTTCAAGATTATATGGTAAATTGACCTTCCTGCATGAATCTTCATACCATGAATTGTTCTCATCAAAAACTACATCTCTGCTTACCAACAATCCTTTGTTGGTAGGGTTGTATAACCTGTAGCCCTTTTGATTGTTGTCATATCCAATAAATACACACCTTTCTGCCTTTGGATCCATCTTGCCTCTAACCTGTGAAGGAACATGAGCAAAAGCAATACATCCAAAAATTTTACAATGATCTAAGCTTGGTCTTCTTCCATTCCAAGCCTCATATGGAGTCATCCCATCAAGGGATTTTGAAGGCAACCTGTTAATCAAGTAAGTGGCTGTAGATACAGCCTCAACCCATAAGTAATTAGGTAAATGCTTTTCATTTAACATAGACCTTGCAGCTTCAACAATTGTCCTATTCCTCCTTTCTGCCACTCCATTTTGCTCAGGAGTGTACCTTGTAGTTACCTCTCTTTTGATTCCTCTTTCTTGAAGAAAAGAATCAAAATCATGGGAGAAGTATTCTCCCCCTCCATCTGACCTTAGCCTTTTTAGTGATTTACCTGTTTGATTCTCCACAAGAGCCAAATATCTTTTGAAACATGAAAAAACTTCATCTTTGTGTTTCATAAAGAATAGGATAGTCCATCTGCTGCAATCATCAATAAAGGAAACATAATACCTTGATCCAGATATTGAAGCTTCCTTGCTAGGTCCCCATACATCTGTATGAACCAACTCCAAGAGATCTCCATGCATATAACCTTTCTTCATGAATGGTAACCTGTGAGACTTTCCAAATTGACATGCACTACACTTATAAATCATATGTTGTTTTGACAAATTAGGAAGTCCAAGTACACTTTGGTCCCTGCAGATTTGCTTTAATGACCTTTCACCAATATGTGCTAACCTTTTGTGCCATACTTCCAATTCTGTGAGTGTCTGACTACCATAATTAAAGAGAGCAATGTTTCTAGTGTCCTGTAATTCAAATGTGAACAATCTACCTGTCTTTTCACCTTTTGCAATTCTTCTGAATCCTTGACTTGGATCTTCAACAAATGCTCCTGCTTTTGTGAACCTGACTTGCAACCCTTTCTCTACTATCTGCCCAACACTTATCAAATTCTTTGTAATGGTAGGGACATAGAGTACCTTACTGAGTAGGTTGATGTTTCCATCAGGTGCTTTTACATTGCCTATTTTCTCCACAAGATGTTTTGTGTCATCTCCTGTTTGTACCTCATGCTTATTCCTTGGATCTTCTAAATCTGATAGGAGTGCCACATTTCCTGCCACATGATTTGAACAACCTGAATCTATGTAGAAAACATGCTCATCAGATTTACCTTGTGGCATAGCCATGTTCATGATCAATAATGAATCCTCTTTGTTTGAGTCTTCTGTGTAGTTATTGTAGTCTCTCCTTCCTTTGTAGCCTCCTTGATAGTTTGAATGATTGTAGTTGTTGTAGTTGCCATGGTAGTTGTTGAACCTTCCTCTTGAGTAGCCATAACTTCCTCTATTGTATCCTCTGCCTCTTTGATTCCTGGAATTCCTAAAGCAATTTTCAGTTGTATGATTAGTTAATCCACAAATAGAACATGAGTTGGAGTCTTGGGATCTCCCCCTGCCTTGTCTACCTCCTCTTCCTCTACCTCTGCCATGTCTTCCTCTACCTGCATAGTTAGCTTGATATGTACCTGCTTCATCATCCACTTTCTTTGCCTTTCCTTTGTTATCTTTAGACTTGTTTTTATCCGTGTATAAAGCTGAAGATTGATTACCTTTAGAGCTTTCTCCATTTTTGATAAGCTTTGCCTCTTGAGTAAGTAGTTGTCCAATGAGTGTGTTGAAATCAGGTACATGCATGTCCATGTACAAATCCATAGCTGTGGTGAATGCTTCCCACTTGTCATCTGCCTTCAAGCCATTGATGACCTGCCTTACAATTTGCTCTTCATCTATTATCTCTCCAATGCTTCCCAACTGATCCTCTATGTCCTTGATCTTTGTGACAAAATCAGTCACATTTTGTTTGGGAGCCTTCTTGAGAGTTGTGAAATCCAGCCATAGTTGATGCTTCCTAGCTTTGGTACTTGAAGAAAAGAAAGCTTCAAGTGCATCCCACACTTCCTGAGATGTCTTACAACTTCTAATGTGAGGCAACAAAAAATCTAAGATAGAGTTGAGGAGATAAGACCTTGCAAGTGCATCCTTGGAGCACCATGTGCTCAATCTTTCTTGCTCTTCTTGTGTTGGTTGACTTTTGTTCCTGAAACTTGGCATAACTTCATCTCCAGCCACATAACCATATAGACTTCTACCTTGGAGATAAGCTTCCATTCTTAATGACCAAGCTGAGTAGTTACCTCTGTACAATTTGTCAATTGATGAAGGAAATCCATCTGCCATGTTGTCCAACCTTGCTCTGATACCACTATGAAGAGATGGATAGGTATGTGCTTGAAGATGAAGAGGTGTTGCAAAATCCTTGATCTACACCAGCCAAATGAACTCCAGAAGTATATGGTGGGCCCTTTTAGCTTGTCAATGGATGTATTAGACACCCTATGTACCTTGGAAGATCACTCTCAAAAAGATGGATCAAAACAGATAAGTTGGAGTTAGCTCAGAGGTGAAAACTTGCTATTCTTGGTTCATACACATTTCCAGTGTTTTACATAACTCTCTGAGCACAGCAGCAGTTAGCTTAATTCCTCTTGGGGAAGTCTAGGTAGCTTAAAGAGCTAACTTTCAAGAGTAATCTCATCAAAAATAACAAAGCACACACTGAGAATGAGTTTTAACAAGTGATGACATCATCCCGATTTTCACGGGCTGCTACAGAAATAGACCAGTGAGCAGAAACATCACCATAACTCAAAATGTAGAAATCCAATGATTATGAATTTGTATGGTTATACTAGACAGTAATTTGAATCCAACAAGCTTTAAATCACTGAATTTGGATAAGTAACCACTGAGAAACACCTTTGACAAGATGAGTGAAAAAGTCGGGTACCTGACAGAGAGGTGAAGATGAACAGACCCTGTTGACTTCAAATGAACATAACTGAAGATTGCAACATCCAAATGACATGAAAATTTATGAGCATATAGTGGACTTATAGAACTAACTTTACCAAGTTAAATCACTAAAAATGATGCACCAAGCTCAGAGAAAACATCTCTGCAAGCTGACTGAGAAAACTGAGAGTAATGGTAGTGAGTAGTACACTTCACAAGAACATGGAAAGATGAAACCAAATAATCATGAAAATGAAAGTATATTTCTTGTACAATACAATGACTTACTGATACATATGTGTGCCTTGTAATCACACCTTGATATGGCATAAAGCTCAGCTCTTGGAGGTCTTCACATAGGTCTCTCTAACCACGACTAAAACTGCCATCTATTTATAGTTGAGTTTGGGGGGCTAACTTCCCTCAATCACTCTCCAATCAATCAATGATTGATTTGATTCTCTACCTACCACAAATCACAAATTCGTGGCTCCTCTTTCCATTCTTGATCAAGTGGACTCAACCACTTAATATTCTCTTACTTTTACATTAAGTAAACTCTTCAAAAGTTACAAGAGGTAGTTCACAAGTGAACTTTACATAGTCTTCTTTTTAAAGCTTCTTCTAAGACTTTGTGAGACTCAAGCCAATACTTAGGCTTGTCATAGACTTGCTCCAACAATCAGAAAGGTGGATGATTGATAAGGATTATGGCTGGAAAATGAGATAAACCAATAATGCATATGGCTATCTTCATGGCACTTATGCCAATGTACTTGTTTTCGTTGGAGATATAGGAGAGAACCACCACTTTTTTGTTCATGAATATTGTTCTTATCTAATTATTGTCAAAAAAGCTTTCATTAGCAATACATAGATGGAGACAAAGGTGCATTCACATGTATTAGATCAATCGATGGATCGAAGTATGTACAATTTATGACCATTGGTGTAAAGCATATGATGGGATTTTTCTTGAGTTCTAGGGTTGAGTGAGACTATGTTGGCACTATGTGTGTGGGGATCTTGCCTCTTGCATGTGTATGTGAATCTGATTTCTCTTTGCTATTCTAAAAAAGATAAATAAGCTTTAATAATTTCGAGAATGCAAAAAGATACATGAAGACGTATATGAAGAGAAAAGAGGATTTTAAACAAAGGGGAATGATGAAACTAGAAAACGAAATAGTGGATTACGTGAGATTACATCCAGTATTAACATGGTCATGTGCTTGAGATGATCATGCATAGGGTTGATACTTGGAAGCATCTGTATTGGTGCATTCATCGAAATTTTTTTTTTCAAGACTTTTGTATGATTTGAATTAAAGAAAATGTGTATGAGCTGATGGTTGAAACCAAATACAAGATTGTCGATAAAAAGATCAAGCTTGAAGCTCAACAAATACCTAAATTCAGTGATGAGAAATTCAAAGAGGTGAGTGAAGAATCGATATTGAGAGAGAATATGATGTCATAAATTCACTCATGATATGGTTAAGCATATTAAGATTGGGAGTAATATTTTTCTTTTACCTAAAGAAAGAAATCAATTTGAGTGGCTAATAAGAAACAATGGAAAGGCATTTGCACTTGAACCAAAAGAAATAGATTGTGTTGACCCAAAGATTGTGGATCCCATGATACTCTTCACCATTCCTCACATTCCATGGAATTTATGGCCAATACCTATTTTCTAGGCACATTTTCCAAAGTTAGTAAAGCTGATAAAAGAGAAAATACGTGAACACGCTAGAACCCTCCTCAACGCCCTATTCTAAAAAGTGGTGTAGATGAATAGACATGGAATCAAGTTTGAATGCATAACCGATCAAATTCACTGGTGTAGATAAATAGAGATGGAATCAAGTTTGAATGCAAGATTTTTTTTTCTTCTCACATAGTTGAAAGAGTAGTATATATTGGATAACAGGTCGATATGAGTGAACTTTTATAGATAAGGGAAGATATTTAATTTGAACATGTCCACTCAATTACATAAGGGTTAGGATATATATAGTATTAGCAACTGGTTGAGTGGAGCTAATGTGAGAGAGGACCCTAGTAAGGATAACAATAAAAAGTCCTAGTGCATATACCAATATGCATGAACACTGGATGAGGTTGGACTCCTTGATTCTTGCTTTTAGTCTCTTTCTAGATCCTACCTCTAGATCTAAATACAATTATACCTCATTTTTAGTGTTATTCCCCATGCACCAATCAAGTATAGGTTTTTATGTATGTGTGTGTATATTGTCAGTGCATTGTGGTGGGCTAGTAGTTGTTGGAGCCTTGATTGGGTTATCAAGGCCATGAGTTGACACTAGTTTTTTTGTAGGTCAAACTTGTTTGTTGTTATGTTCCTATGTGGTGCATTTTTTGCCGAGTGGTAAGAGCCATGAGCTGAGGTAAATTTTGCATAGGGCTAGTATCATGCATTATGCACTATGTCTGGTTGATAGGTGGGTGGAATAAATGTGGATAGTGGACATGGACATGAATTGCATCAATCTTTGGCATAGTTTGACTTGTGTAAATAAACAAACAAATAAATCAATAAATAATAAAAATGGAAAAATAAAGAAAAAGAGATGAGCCAAAAAGAAGTGTTGTTGAACAATAAAGAAAAATAGCATAAAAAAGAATAAAAAAGATGTGTAGAATGCCTATAGGTGGAGAGAGACTAATAGGGTTCACCTCTAGTGAATATTGGAAGATGTAGGAGATTAATTAGAATTCTTATCTACTTGTGCAATAGCAAATCAGATATCTTCTATGTTGTTGGAGTAGTAAGCAGGTTCTCTATTAAGCCTTCTCAAACTCATTGGAAGGCAAGCATGTGGATACTCACGTATATGAAAGGAACCATTGATTATGGTATCTCTATGAAGAAGGATCTTCTCTGGTTGGATATTGTGATACACAAGATATTGATACCAAAAAATCGCTTTTGGATATAATTGCTTCTCTTTAAGATCTGGGATTTTCTCTTGGATCAGTAAGAAGCAACCAACTATAGCATTATCTTCTATTAAAAATGGTATGAGTGGATGTAAGCCACTCACACAACCTATGGATCCAAACACTAAGTTATGTGCAGGTGAAGGACAACCTCTTGAAGATATTTCAGCATATAGAAGCATAATTGGAAGCCTTAATTATGCTACCATCACAAGACCTGACTTGCCTTATGTTGTAGGAGTTCTTTTTCAATTTCTAAACTCACCAAGTGATGTTCATATGAATGCAGCCAAGAGAGTGCTTAGGTACATCAAGCACTACAACCAAGGGTTGTACTACCCTTATGGAGATGGATTACAACCTCAAGGCTTTAGTGATGCTGATTGGGCTGGTTCAAAGGAGGATCGAAGGAGCACATCTGGCTATGTCTTCATGCTAGGTCAAAGAGTCGTTTCATGGATGTCCAAGAAGCAACCTACAGTTGCATTATCATCTACTGAGGCCGAGTATAGATCTTTAGCACTTGCTACATGTGAGATCATGTGGCTCAAGAAGCTCTTCAAAGACTTGGATGTGGAGGTCAAAGAGTTCACTCTATTTCGAGATAATATGTCAAGCATTCATCTAGCAAGCAACCCTATGTTCCATGCAAGAAGCAAGCACATAGAAATCCATTATCACTTCATCAAAGAGAAGGTACTAGCAAAAGAAGTGGACATCAAGTACATCAACACCAAAGATCAGCTAGCAGATATCATGACCAAGTTTATGGATGCAAGCAAGTTGGAGAAGTTCAAGATCAACCTCAACTTGAAGAGAATCAATGGAGACTAACACTTGAGCTTTAAGGGGAGTGTTAGAATTTTAGCAATCTCAAGTGTGGGAACTCATGGTAAGTTGAAGTGCCACATCACTCACACTTTTTGGTAGGATATACAACCACTTTTGCACAAGTTTTCTCAGCCCTTTACTCACATCATTGATGGAGAAAAGTCAGGATCATTTGGAGGGCATTTTTTGAATTCAAATTTACAACCACCTTTTTGAGCATTATATAAGCAAAGACATGGAGCAAAGTTGTGGTCATCCTCCTCTACCATTTGAGCACTTTTAGGCTCTCATTAGGAGTGTTTACTCCAGGTCTAAGCTAGCCCCTAGCTAAGCAAGCTCCTTGCTTGCTGGAGTTTTCTCATAGGAAGTGATCTTTGATCACCCATATCTCTTTGTGTAGTAGTCCGATTCATTTGCAAGATAGCTCATTTTGTTCCTATGATTGTAAGCTTTCTTTAGATGTAATCTTAGTATCAATTGTTCATTAACCTTGAGTATATTGATCTTGAAAGCTCTCTGGTATGATCTCTACATATTCCCAAATATATGTGTGTTGGAAGGTACACATAGGTGCAAGCTACCAGTTTGGGCAGATTTTGGTTTGTCTTGTGCAAGGAGTTTGGCATAGCTTACATTCTTTAAATTGAGTGATCTATGGCTTGTTGGAAAGCTTAGAGAGTCTAGTTTTACTGTGCAAAATTTCATAAGTTTAGTCTTCAGTTCTAGAGAGCAATTCAATTTTTGGTGGATTGTGGTAGTGAACTATTTGGTCCTAGGAAGGGTCTATCATTCTTCTGCTGCAACTAGGAGTGGATATACTCCATCATACCATTTCTTTATACTCAGCTTCTGTGGATGACAAAGCAATTGTATGTTGCTTCTTTGAGCACCTAGAAACTAACTTATCCCCAATGTAACAAAGATAAACATGAGTAGACCTTCTATCATCTGAATTACCTACCCAATCTACATCACTAAAAACTTTGACTCTTGTGTCAGAAGTAAAACCATAATACAAACCTTCACTTAGGGTTCCCTTGATATATCTGAGTACCCTTTGAGCTGCAATCCAATGATTTTTCTTTGGACAATGCATAAATTTTGATAAGACACCCACTCCATATGATAGGTCTGGTCTTATCAAGGTAGCATAAATCAAACTACCTACCAAAATATGATATTTCTTCATGTCATTAAATTCTTCTCCTCCATATCTGCTCAATTGATGATTTACCTCCAATGGTGTGTTTGAAGACTTGCAATCTTCCATATTAAACGTGACCAAAAGATTCTTCAAGTATCTCTCTTGTGTAACATATAATCCATGTTGAGTATACACAATCTACATTCCTAAGAAATAAGACAAGTTTCCCAAATCACTTACCTTAAACTCCTTCTCTATTTGTTTCTTAAGCTCCTTGATTCCTTGAGCATCTGTACCTGTGACAATAATATCATCAACATAAATACACATATATATGAACCCATCTTCACTTGCCTTCACTAGCAAGATACTATCTGCTTTTGCTTGATATCCACATTCATTCAAGAACTTAACAAGCCTATAATTCCATGCTGTTGGGGCTTGCTTCAAACCATACGAAGCTCTCTTGATCTTACATGCATAATCTGATCCAATTGAATCCATGAAACCCTCTGGTTGCTCCATGTACACCTCATCTACAATATATCCATTCATAAATGCATTCTTCACATCTAATTGTGACAACTTCCATCCTTTACAAGAAGCAATAGCAATTAAGGTTCTAATTGTAGATATCTTAGCAACTGGACTAAATGTTTCATCATAATCTACCCCATAAGTTTGGGCATAACCTTTAACCACAAGTCTAGTGGTGTATCTAGACACCTCACCATTTGCAAACCTCTTTGTCTTATATACCCACTTATGTCGAATTACCTTCTGATTCTTTGGTCTTGGCATCGATTCCCATGTCTCATTCTCAAGTAAAGCATCATACTCTTCTTGCATTGCCTTCTCCCAATTCTGTTTACCTTTATCTTCTTCATTTGTGGTTGGATCTTATTTTCATAATATAAGCATAATCTTTTGTTGTTAAGAAAGATGTATCATAGCTATACCTGATAGGTTCTTTTCTCTCAAAGATCTTGTGACCTCTGCACTTCTTGAGGTCTCAGCCACATTTGATTTTGGATCAAATCTTGGCCTATCTTCATCATTGCTTTGTAATTTACTTTTACAATCATCATCTCAATATCTTCTTCATACACCTTTACTTTTGTCTTCCCTTTCCTTTGTATTTCTTCAACATCTGCATAAGCATTTGTTGACCCTGTATACCATGTGCTTTGCTCATCAAATGTAACATCTTTTGTAACAAGAAATTGCTTTGTAGATGGATTCCACAATCTGTAACCCATCTGTCTATCATCATACCCAATAAACACATATTTCTCTGCTTTGGGCTCTAGATTATGTCTTAATTGTGAAGGAACATAAGCATATGCCAAACATCCAAATACCTTACAATGATCAAGAGTAGGTTTCTTACGCCACCATGCTTCATAAGGTGTTCTACCATCCAAAGCTTTGCAGGGTAACCTATTCACAAGGTATGTTGCAATGTTGATAGCTTCTGCCCATAAGTAATTTGGACAATTCTTCTCTTTCATCATTGATCTTGCAAACTCTAAAAGAGTTCTATTTCTTCTTTATGCAACTCCATTTTTTTTAGGGGAGTACCTGCAAGTTACTTCTCTTTTTATACCTGCATTCCACAAATAATCATCAAACTCTTTAGAAAAATGCTCTCCCCCTCCATTTGATCTCAACCTCTTGAGCGTTTGTCTTGTAATCCTTTCTGCATAATCATGATAATGTTTGAATGTCTTGAACACTTGAGACTTATCCTTGATTACATAAAGTGTAATCCATCTTGTTGCATCATCAACAAACAATACATAATATCTGGATCCATTTATGCTATAGTCACTTGAAGGGCCCCACACATTTGTATGAACTACCTCAAGCATATTTGAATACTTGTATCCTGGTTTATTGTATGAACTTCTATGAGCTTTACCTAATTGACAAGCTTCACACTTGTATGCCATGTGTTTGTGAAGAGAGATGGTGGATGCAATCCAAAGATGAGTAGGTGCTGCTACAACCAGCTTCACACCAGCCAACTGAGACTTCAGAGTTGATTAGTAGACCCTTTAAGACTCCTAAATCCACAAAAATATCAGCCAAGTACTTTGGAACATGTATCCCAAAAGTTTAAGTCAAGACAGACTAGCTGCGAAATGACTAGCTCCCAAAACTTGCTTTTTTTGGACATACACCTGCTAGAAAAAATGAACAGTGCTCTCAACCTGGTAGGAATTAGAAACATTCCTTTTGGGCATAGCAAATAGACTTAGCAAGCTTCCCAATCCAAGTTAAAACACTTCAAATGATGGACTGAGCACTGAGAACAAGTTTCATCAATTTCTGGAACATGCCCACAATTCTCGGGGCTCTGCAGAGATAGACCAATGCGCAGTAAAATGCAGCTATCTCCAAAAGTAAAAATCCAATGACCTTGAAAACTAACATGCAAAAAGACGACAGTAAGAGCTATCTAACGCATGTTAAATCACTGAAAAAGGATCCGTATAACTCGAGATATGACCTTCTGAAGGTATTGCTCAGAGTGAGTATAGCAGAGAACAAAACAGAGAAGTGAATGATGATAAATGTATAAATTCATATATGATTACAAGCACATTGGCAATGAATCTTTGCAAAATGGGAAAAGAATGATAGAGCTATGGAGTAAGCTCTTCAATCTCTACAAAATGACATGAAGTGGTCACGTACAAGGCTTGCTAATCGCCTCTTCCTTCTTGCTCCTTTTATAGCTATTCTTGGAGGGAGTTTTGAATTCGAATTCGAATGGCTCCACCTAAAAGTGATCCCCAAAGTTAGGAGATATTCCCTCAGCTCAAAAAGTCGTGGGTTTTGGTAGTTAGAGCCACGAAATTGCTTTTACATCATGCATGAGGTAAGCCATCCTTTTCCTTTTTCTTTTTTCAATTACAAGAGATAAAAATGAACTCTTTTACAAGAGGTGTTCACATGACTACTCATGTGACTTACAAATGAGGATGATATCAAAAATATCAAGCATGTAGGCTTGGGCAAAATGCACCAACAGCTCCCCCTCAAGCCTAACATGCTTGGCCTCCAAAGAAGTTTTCAATTGTCCTTGATTTCCTGCAAGCCAATCATCAACTTAAATCTACTTAACTTTGTACCATCAAGAGCTTTACTCAATATGTCGGCACATTGTATATCTGTAGAGACATAGGATAGTTGAATATCCTTGCTCATTAGCTTCTCCCTTACATAATGGTAGTGGAATTCAATATGCTTGGTTCTAGCATGGTATACCGGATTAGCTGCTAGATGTAGTGAGCTTGTGTTGTCACCAAAAATGTGAGGTGTTGAAGAATGAAGTCCAAGATCTGTGTACAAAGACTTTAACCACATGATTTCTTGAGTTGCATTAGCCAAACCTCTATATTCAGCTTCAGTAGAAGATAATGCCACGATTGGTTGCTTCTTCGATGACCAAGAAATGATTTTTGAACCTGCAAATGATATATACCCGGATGTGCTTCTTCTATCATCTCTAGATCCGGCCCAATCTGCATCTAAGTAGACCTTAAGCTCAATATCTGAAGTATATGAATAAAACCAACCTTCATCCATGGTCCCCTTTAGGTACTTGAGGACTCTCTTGGCCGCTTCCATATGTGGTCTTCTCGGCTTATGCATAAACTGACTCAATATGCTAACACTATAGCATATATCCACCCTTGTGAGTGTTGCATAGTTCAAACTTCCAACCAAGCTTTGATAGCTTGTGATGTCTTCAATTGGCTCTCCTTCATAAGCACTAAGCTTATGATTTTGCTCCATAGGTGTACCTGCACACTTGGTATTTTCCATCTTGAACTTGACGAGCATGTCATGCACATACTTCCTTTGTGTGATGTATATACCTGAATCTGAGTAGATCAACTCCAATCCAAGAAAATAAGTGAGTGGTCCGAGGTCACTTATTTTGAACTCCTCCTTCATTTGACTCTTTACCTGTTTGATTCCTTCAAGATCATTGCTTGTGATAATAATATCATCAACATACACACATAAATAGATCACTTCAGATCCATTCCTCTTTATGAACAAAGAGGTATCCGCCTTGCTAGCTTTGAATCCTTGTTCATGCAAATAAGTCACCAATCTGAAATTCCAAGCTCTTGGAGCTTGCCTCAATCCATACAAAGCTTTCTTTAGTTTGCATACATAGTTAGGATGATGTGCATCCTCATATCCAAGAGGTTGTGCCATATACATGTTGGTGTAAGACAAGCCTTCACACATTGGCTTGAAACCTTGGAAACTTTGAAGATGGATTTGGAATCCTTGAAGGATATCTCTACATGAAGGATAAGGCATAGGAACTCATACTTATGAGTTATTATCTTTTACTCCTTGTAAAAGTCTATTTTGACTTGGCATTAATTTGTAATCACTTGAAGTCATTCAACTACCTCATTAGTCGTGGAAAAGAGAATAGTTAAGTGGAGAGAATATCTCCCTACTTTTAGAGGAGAGATTCTAGGGAGCCTTAGTTTGAATTTCAAATTCAAATGAAGAACAAACTCCTATAAAAGATGAAGAAGAAAAGTCGCGGGTAATTTTACTCATTCTAGCTCACTCCCCGAGGCATTCCTTCATTGTAACTGAGTGTGTGCTAGTGCTACTCCATAGCCTACACCACCACACCTCAATTAGCTATGCTTGTCAAGCTATTGAACTTGTACAATCTTATTAATCAATAGATATACACACATTTCTCATTTCTGATTCTCTGTGTTAACTTCTCCAAGTCTGTCAACTTCAAAGGAGCATAACTCAAGATCTACTGAACCAAATCAAGAGATCTATAGCTCATTGGAACCAGCTCAAAGTCTACTACAAGCATACAAAATCTCAGAGGATTTCATTCAGCCATTTGGGAGAAATCCGCTTCGAAGTGCACGCTTGTCTCTGTTTGCAGAGTTCCTAAAAAGTCGGGGGTGTGAAGTAGGTTTTGCAGCACCAACTGATTTCTTGAGTGCATCCAACCATCACTCCCAACAGTGGTATCAGAGCAAATAAGGTAATCATGGGTGATGGTTTCCCTTCCTTCATTGACAAATTGGACAGAAATAATTATCAGGCTTGGTCATTGAGAATGAAGACCTATCTACAAGGGAGAAGTCTATTTGGATACATATCAGGAGATGAGGAGTTGCCCTCATTCAAGACTAGAGGACTACCTACAAAGGATGAACATGAAAGGCTCAACCAATGGTGTGCAAAGGATGCTTTGGCAAGGTCTTATCTCTTAAACTCTATATCTGACTTTCTTTTACCTCATGTAAGGAACTGTAAGACTTCCCAAGAGACTTGGGAAACCTTGTCAAACTATTTTTCTTCCAACAGAAGGGCTAGGAAGAATCAATTATGGATTGAGTTCACAACCCTTAGGAAGCAGCCCAAGCAATCAGTCTCAGAGTATGTGACAAAGATCAAAGATGTGGCAGACCAACTAGCAAGCATTGGAGAGGAAATTGAAGAGGAGCAAATAGTCAGGCAAGTGACAAATGGACTCAAGGCAGATGATAAGTGGGAAAGTTTCACCACTGCAATGGACCTCTATATGGACATGCATACCCCTAATCTCACAACACTCATGGGCCAACTATTTACACATGAAGCAAAGTTCACAAAGGCTGGAGATCAATCAAAAGGTAATAACCCCTCTGCTCTCTATACTGATAAGAAGATTAAAGATAAAGGCAAGAAGAAACAGGATGAAGAAGGCTCTACCTCTCAAGCTAATTATGCAGGAAGAGGTAGGTCATCTAGAGGAAGAGGCAGAGGAGGTAAGTCAGGTAGGGGGAGACCCTACAACTCATCACCATGCAACATTTGTGGATTGTCCAATCATACCACAGATGAATGCTACAAGAACTACAAAAATCAGAGAGGAAGAGGCTACTCAAGAGGTGGATACTCTCAAGGAAGAGGCAGATTCAACCAACATCAAAGCTACAATGGATACAACAACCAATACAACAACAACTACAACAACAACCACAATGGAAACTACCAAGGTGGATTCAGAAATAGAAGAGACTACAACAATTACACAGAGGAGCAAGATGACTCCCTATTGATCATGAATATGACCTCCAAGATAGGTACAAATGATGATCATTTATTTTACATTGACTCAGGATGTTCTAACCATGTAGCTGGCAATGTGGCACTACTTTCTTATTTGGAAGAGCCCAAGGGCAAACATCAGGTACAAACAGGTGATGACACTAAACACTCTGTTGTCAAAGTTGGAAATGTGAAGACATGTGATGGTAATCAGAATCTATTAAGCAGGGTACTCTATGTACCTACAATAACTAAGAATTTAATGAGTGTTGGTCAGATTGTGGAGAAAGGTTTGCAGGTCAGATTCACACAACATGGAGCATATGTGGAGGATCCAAAACAAGGATTCAGAAGGATAGCCAAAGGGGAGAAATCAGGTAGATTATTTATATTTGAGCTAGAAGATACAAAAAACATTGCTTTATATAATTACAAGGATCAGACACTTTCAGAGTTAGAGATATGGCATAAGAGATTAGGGCACATAGGTGAAAGGACTCTTAAGCAAATGTGCAGGGATCAATGTGTGCTTGGGATACCTAATGTATCCAAGCAACACATGATTTACAAATGTGGATCATGTCAATTTGGTAAGTCTCACAGATTACCCTACTCAAGGAAAGGATTTATGTATGAAGACTACCTAGACTTGGTACACACAGATGTTTGGGGACCTAGCAAGGACCCTTCCATTTCTGGTTCAAGGTATTATGTGTCCTTCATTGATGACTATAGCAGGTGGACCATTTTATACTTTATGAAGCACAAAGATGAAGTGTTTAATTGTTTCAAGAGGTATCTTGCACTTGTTGAAAATCAAACAGGTAGAAGCTTGAAGAGGCTAAGGTCAGATGGTGGAGGAGAGTACTTCTCCAATGAGTTTGAAGATTTCTTGCAGGAAAGAGGCATCAAAAGGGAGATCACTACAAGGTATTCACCTGAACAAAATGGGGTAGCAGAAAGAAGGAATAGACTTATAGTAGAAACAGCTAGGTCTATGCTTAATGAGAAAAAGTTGCCAAATTACCTATGGGCAGAGAGTGTATCCACTGCCACTTATCTCATCAATAGGTTGCCATCCAAATCACTTGATGGCATGACACCATATGAAGCATGGCATGGTAAGAGACCCTCTCTAGATCATTGCAAAATTTTTGGTTGTGTAGCATATGTGCATATTCCCTCACAGGTAAGGGGAAAGTTGGACCCCAAGGCTGAAAAATGTATCTTCATTGGTTATGATTTGAACCAAAAGGGATACAGATTCTACAACCCCACAAACAAAGGATTCAAGGTAAGCAGAGATGTCATATTTGATGAGAATGACTCTTGGTATGAGAATGAATGCAGCAAAGTGAGTCTACCTTATGACATGGAAGAAGATTTTCCAAAGCTCACCAAGGAAGAGCCAACTCAGCAAGAAGACTCAAGCTCAGATGATGATACAATAAACCTTGAAGAGTTCAAGGCTTGGAAGTCCAAAGGAAAGATGAAGATGAAGCAATTAGAGGATAAGCCAGAAACTTCTACTCAAGCAATGAGGAGATCTCAAAGAGAAAAGAAGAAGCCTATCAGATTTGGGTATGACACATCACTTGTAACTAAACATTCTGTATATCTTGCAAAAGACTTGTTGAATGAAGAACCAGGTACCTATGAAGAAGCAATTACTAAACCAGAATGGAGAGTAGCCATGGATGAAGAGATAGAAGCTCTCAAGGAAAGTGACACTTGGGACTTGGTACCCAAGAAGGACTCTATGAAGGTGATAGGATCCAGATGGATTTACAAACTAAAGAAGAATTCAGATGGAACAATAAACAGGTACAAAGCTAGGTTGGTAGCCAAGGGTTTTGCACAAACCCAAGGCATTGATTATGAGGAGACATTTTCTCCTGTGGCCAAGATGCCAACTATTAGAGTTATGGTGAGTGTAGCTGCATCCAAGAATTGGAACATGTACCAATTGGATGTGAAGAATGCATTCTTGAATGGATGGATATCTGAAGAAGTCTACATGTCACAACCACCTGGCTATGAAGATTCAAAAAAGGTACATTATGTTTGTAAATTGAAGAAGGCTCTGTATGGTTTGAAGGAGGCACCTAGAGCATGGAATTACAGATTGACCACCTACCTTCTAGACCAAGGATTTGTGATGAGCAAAGCAGACACTTCTCTATTCATAAAGAGAAGTAGTACAGAGGTAATCTACTTATGTGTTTATGTTGATGACATCATCATTACAGGTAATGATGTCAATGGGATTAGACACATCAAAGGACAGATGATGAAAGAATTCAAGATCAGTGATCTTGGATTATTAAAGTATTTCTTAGGTCTTGAATTGGTCTATACAAATTCAGGTATCTACATCACTCAAAAGAAGTATGTACAGGATATGGTCAAGAAGTTTGGTTTGCAGGATGCTAAGGTATCTACTACTCCAATGGAGGTTAACCAAAAGCTAAGTGCTCATGAAGGAGAAGAAATCGAAGACATTACAGGATACCAAAGTATGGTAGGTAGTTTGAACTATGCTACCTTGACAAGAATTGACATAGCATATGGAGTAAGTGTGCTTAGTCAATTCATGCACAAACCTAGGGTACCTCACCTAGAGGCAGCAAAGAAGATCTTGAAGTACCTCAAGGGAACTCAAAGTCATGGTTTGTACTTTCCTTATACATCAGATATTGACATAAAAGTTTACTCAGATGCAGATTGGGCAGGATGCAAGGATGATAGGAGGAGCACCTCAGGTTACATTTGTTTTGCAGGAGATAAGCCTATTTCTTGGTCAGCCAAGAAGCAACCTACAGTGGCATTGTCATCCACTGAAGCAGAGTATAGAGGGCTTGCCAATGCCACTCAAGAAGCTATCTGGTTGAAGCTTCTATATACAGAGTTAGGTCTACACACAAGACCACCTATTATCTTTGGAGACAACACTAGCTCTCTTCACCTTGCAGCAAATCCAATTTATCATGCCAGAACCAAACACATAGAGGTTCATTACCACTATGTGAGAGAGAAGTTACTTAGCAAAGAGATTCAATTGACATATGTGTCTACTAATATGCAATGTGCAGATTTACTTACAAAGGCATTGGATGGAAACAAGTTATGCAGATTCAAATCTATGATTGGATTGCAGGAAGTGATTGAAGAATGAAAGAGAAGACTTAAGCCAAAGTGTTTGGCTTGAGGGGGAGCTGTTGGTGTAAGACAAGCCTTCACACATTGGCTTGAAACCTTGGAAACTTTGAAGATGGATTTGGAATCCTTGAAGGATATCTCTACATGAAGGATAAGGCATAGGAACTCATACTTATGAGTTATTATCTTTTACTCCTTGTAAAAGTCTATTTTGCCTTGGCATTAATTTGTAATCACTTGAAGTCATTCAACTACCTCATTAGTCGTGGAAAAGAGAATAGTTAAGTGGAGAGAATATCTCCCTACTTTTAGAGGAGAGATTCTAGGGAGCCTTAGTTTGAATTTCAAATTAGAATGAAGAACAAACTCCTATAAAAGATGAAGAAGAAAAGTCGCGGGTAATTTTACTCATTCTAGCTCACTCCCCGAGGCATTCCTTCATTGTAACTGAGTGTGTGTTAGTGCTACTCCATAGCCTACACCACCACACCTCAATTAGCTATGCTTGTCAAGCTATTGAACTTGTACAATTTTATTAATCAATAGATATACACACATTTCTCATTTCTAATTCTTTGTGTTAACTTCTCCAAGTCTGTCAACTTCAAAGGAGCATAACTCAAGATCTACTGAACCAAATCAAGAGATCTATAGCTCATTGGAACCAGCTCAAAGTCTACTACAAGCATACAAAATCTCAGAGGATTTCATTCAGCCATTTGGGAGAAATCCGCTTCGAAGTGCACACTGGTCTGTGTCTGCAGAGTTCCTAAAAAGTCGGGGGTGTGAAGCAGGTTTTGCAGCACCAACTGATTTCTTGAGTGCATCCAACCATCACTCCCAACAATACACTTCCTCAGAAATCCATCCATTCAAGAAAGCATTCTTTACATCAAGTTGATAAAGATTCCAATTTCTAGATGCAGCAAGACTAATGAGAACCCTAATTGTAGGCATTTTTGCAACAGGAGAGAAAGTCTCCTCATAATCAATACCATGGGTTTGAGAAAACCCTTTAGCAACTAACCTTGCTTTGTGTCTATTTATACTTCCATCTGGATTCCTCTTGATTTTGTATATCCATCGAGATCCAATTACCTTCATAGATGGCTTGTTAGGTACAAGCTCCCAAGTGTCATTCTCCTTGAAAGCTTCCATTTCTTCATCCATTGAATCTCTCCAAGCTTTATTGCTTTGTGCTTCTTCAAATGTGGTAGGTTCTTCATTGGTTGAATCCTTTGCAATGTAGATTGAGTGCTTGGTGACCAAAGAAGTATCATAACCAAACCTCTCTGGTTTCTTCTTCTCCCTTGAAGACCTTCTAAGTGGTTGATGTGAGCTCTCGGGTCCATATGTAGCATCCTGCATCTTTGCTTTTCTTGTGTTCTTCCATAGCTTTAGTCTTTCCAAGTCTTCTAGATCAATCTCCAAATCACTTTCTTCAATCTGCTTTGGCTTCTTTGGTTGAATGATGGAAAATCTTCATCCAAGTCATAAGGCAGCTTCACTTTCCTGTCATCATCAAACCATGATTTGTTTTCATCAAAAATTACATCTCTACTCACAGAAAATCCTTTATTGGTTGGATTGTACAATCTATATCCTTTTTGGATTTGATCATAACCAATGAATACACACTTCTCTGCCTTGGGATCCAATTTCCCTCTTACTTGAGAAGGAATGTGAGCATAGGATAAGCATCCAAAGATTTTGCAATGCTCTAGACTAAGTCTTCTTCCATTCCACACTTCATATGGAGTGGTTCCATCTAGTGACTTAGATGGAAGTCTATTTATGAGATATGTGGCTGTCGACACAGCCTCTGCCCATAGGTAGTTTGGCAATCCCTTTCGTTGAGCATGGACCTTGCAGCTTCGACAATAGCTCTGTTCCTCCTCTCTGCTACACCATTGAGTTCGGGTGTATACCTTGTAGTGACTTCCCTTTTAATGCCTCTTTCATGCAAGAAGGCATCAAATTCAGAAGAAAAGTATTCTCCTCCACCATCTGATCTGAGTCTTTTCAAAGTCCTACCTGTTTGGTTTTCAACAAGAGCAATATCTTTCTTAAAGCAATCAAACACTTCATCCTTGTGCTTCATGAAAAACAGAATGGTCCACCTGCTACAATCATCTATGAAAGACACATAATATCTTGAGCCTGATATAGATGGCTCCTTACTTGGACCCCACACATCCGTGTGCACTAGATCCAAAGGATTTTGATACATATATCCTTTCTTATTGAAAGGTTGTCTATGAGCCTTGCCGAATTGACAAGCTTCACACTTATAAATCATGTGTTGCCTTGTGATATTAGGCAAACCAAGTACACTTTGGTCCCTGCAAATTTGTTTGAGTGTCTTCTAACCAATGTGAGCAAGCCTTTTGTGCCATATCTCCAACTCTGTTAGAGTTTGAGATCCATAGCTAAACAAAGCTATGTTCTTTGTATCTTCCACTTCAAAAGTGAAAAGCCTTCCTGTCTTTTCTCCTTTGGCAATCCTTCGAAAGCCTTGCCTTGGGACTTCAACATATGCTCCAAATCGATTGAATCTAACCTGCAATCCTTTTTCAACAATCTGTCCAACACTTATTAAATTTTTGGTAATTGTAGGGACATACAAGACTTTGCTTAAGAGGTTCATATTCTCATCTAATGTCTTCACATTACCTATCTTCTCCACTGAGTGCCTTGTGTCATCTCTTGTCTGCACTTCATGCTTGTTATGAGGATCTTCCAAATCAGAAAGTAAAGCCACATTTCCTGCTACATGGTTTGAGCATCCCGAATCAATGTAAAATATGTGATCATCATCCTTACGCTTCTTCGCTGATAGATTCATAATCAATAATGAATCTTCTTGACTTTGGTCCTCTGCATAGTTATTGTAATCTCTTCTTCCTCTATGGCCACTTTGATAGTTGTTGTTGTTTTAATTGTTGTTGTAGTAGTTGTTGTTGTTGTAGCCTCCATTGTATCTGCCTCTATTTGATCCATAGCCACCTCTATTGAATCCTCTTCCTCTTGAGTTCCTTGGGTTCCTGAAACATTCTTCAGTAGTATGGTTAGATAAGTCACATATGTTGCAAGGTTGAGATGATTGGAATCTCCCCCTGCCTTGCTTTCCACCTCTGCCTCTTCCTCTAGCTCTTCCTCTACCTGCAAACTTTGCTTGGAAAGAGCTACCTTCATCTTCATTCTTCCTATTCTTTGACTTGTCCTTGTTCTTAGCTTTATCAGAGTATAAGGTAGAAGTTTGATTACCTCTTGAGGAATCACCACCTTTGCTAATCTTTGCTTCATGAGTGAAGAGTTGGCCCATGAGTGTGTTGAGGTCGGGTACATGCATATCCATGTATAAATCCATGGCTGTATTGAATGACTCCCACTTGTCGTCTGCTTTGATTCCATTCATGATTTGTCTTATGATTTCCTCCTCTTCAATTACCTCTCCAATGCTTCCAAGTTGGTCGGAAATCTCCTAAGCTTCATCTTTGTGACATAATCAGTCACATTTTTCTTCGAGCTTTTCTTCATTGTTGTGAACTCCATCCACAATTGGTTCTTCCTTGCTTGAGTGTTGGAAGAGAAGAAAGAGGCAAGTGCATTCCAGGTCTCTCTTGATGTCTTGCATCCCATGACATGAGGTAAAAGAAAATCAGAGATTGAGTTTAGAATATAGGACCTTGCAAGTGCATCCTTCGAACACCAATTCGAAAGTCCTTCCACTTCTTCATTTGATGGTTGCCCTTTGTTCCTCATGGTTGGCATTGCTTCATCTCCGTATATGAATCCATATAGATTCCTCCCTTGAAGGTAAGCCTCCATCCTTAGAGACCATGCCGGATAGTTGTTTCGATCCAATTTGTCAATTGTTGATGGAAATCCATCTCCCATGTTGCTTGACTATGCTCTGATACCACTATGAAGAGAGATGGTGGATGCAATCCAAAGATGAGTAGGTGCTGCTACAACCAGCTTCACACCAGCCAACTGAGACTTCAAAGTTGATTAGTAGACCCTTTAAGCTTCCTAAATCCACCAAAATATCAGCCAAGTACTTTGGAACATGTATCCCAAAAGTTTAAGTCAAGATAGACTAGTTGCGAAATGACAAGCTCCCAAAACTTGCTATTTTTGGACATACACCTGCTGGAAAAATGAACAGTGCTGTCAACCTGGTAGGAATAATAAAAATTCATTTTGGTCATAGCAAATAGGCTTAGCAAGCTTCCCAATCCCAGTTAAAACACTTCAAATGATGGACTGAGCACTGAGAACAAGTTTCATCAATTTCTCGAACATGCCCACAATTCTCGAGGCTCTGTAGAGATAGACTAGTGAGCAGTAAAATGCTGATATCTCCAACATTATAACTCCAATGACCTTGAGCATTAATATGAAGAAACTAGACAGTAAGAGCTATCCAACGCACGTCAAATAACTGAAAAGAGATTAGTATAACTCGAGACATGACCTTCTGAAGGTACTGCTCTGAGTGAGTATAGCAGATAACAAAACAGAGAAGTGAATGATGATAAATGTATAAATTCATATATGATTACAACCACATTGGCAATGAATCTTTGCACAATGGGAATAGAATGATAGAGCTATGGAGTAAGCTCTTCAATCTCTACAAAATGACATGATGTGGTCACGTACAAGGCTTGCTAATTGCCTCTTCCTTCTTGCTCCTTTTATAGCTATTCTTGGAGGGAGTTTTGAATTCGAATTCGAATGGCTCGACCTAAAAGGGATCCCCAAAGTTAGGAGATATTCCCTCAACTCAAATTGTCGTGGGTTTTGGTAGTTAGAGCCACGAAATTGCTTTTACATCATGTATGAGGTAAGCCATCCTTTTCCTTTTTCTTTTTTCAATTACAAGAGATAAAAATGAACTCTTTTACAAGAGGTGTTCACATGACTACTCATGTGACTTACAAATGAGGATGATATCAAATATATCAAGCATATAGGCTTGGGCAAAATGCACCAACAACTCCCCCTCAAGCCTAACATGCTTGGCCTCCAAATAAGTCTTCAATTGTCCTTGATTTCCTGCAAGCCAATCATCAACTTGAATCTACTTAACTTTGTACCATCAAGAGCTTTAGTCAATATGTCGGCACATTGCATATCTGTAGAGACATAGGATAGTTGAATATCCTTGCTCATTAGCTTCTCCCTTACATAATGGTAGTGGACTTCAATATGCTTGGTTCTAGCATGGTATACCGGATTAGCTGCTAGATGTAGTGAGCTTGTGTTGTCACCAAAAATGTGAGGTGTTGAAGAATGAATTCCAGGATCTGTGTACAAAGACTTTAACCACATGATTTCTTGAGTTGCATTAGCCAAACCTCTATATTCACCTTCAGTAGAAGATAATGCCACGGTTGGTTGCTTCTTCGATGACCAAGAAATGATTTTTGAACCTGCAAATGATATATACCTGGATGTGCTTCTTCTATCATCTCTAGATCCGGCCCAATCTGCATCTAAGTAGACCTTTAGCTCTATCTGAAGTATATGAATAAAACAAACCTTCATTCATAGTCCCCTTTAGGTACTTGAGGACTCTCTTGGCCGCTTCCATATGTGGTCTTCTCGGCTTATGCATAAACTGACTCAATATGCTAACACTATAGCATATATCCACCCTTGTGAGTGTTGCATAGTTCAAACTTCCAACCAAGCTTTGATAGCTTGTGATGTCTTCAATTGGCTCTCCTTCATAAGCACTAAGCTTATGATTTTGCTCCATAGGTGTACCTACACACTTGGTATTTTCCATCTTGAACTTGACGAGCATGTCATGCACATACTTCCTTTGTGTGATGTATATACCTGAATCTGAGGAGATCAACTCCAATCCAAGAAAATAAGTGAGTGGTCCGAGGTCACTTATTTTGAACTCCTCCTTCATTTGACTCTTTACCTGTTTGATTCCTTCAAGATCATTGCCTGTGATAATAATATCATCAACATACACACATAAATAGATCACTTCAGATCCATTCCTCTTTATGAACAAAGAGGTATCCGCCTTGCTAGCTTTGAATCCTTGGTCCTGCAAATAAGTCACCAATCTGAAATTCCAAGCTCTTGGTGCTTGCTTCAATCCATACAAAGCTTTCTTTAGTTTGCATACATAGTTAGGATGATGTGCATCCTCATATCCAAGAGGTTGTGCCATATACACTTCCTCAGAAATCCATCCATTCAAGAAAGCATTCTTTACATCAAGTTGATAAAGATTCCAATTTCTAGATGCAGCAAGACTAATGAGAACCCTAATTGTAGGCATTTTTGCAACAGGAGAGAAAGTCTCCTCATAATCAATACCATGGGTTTAAGCAAACCCTTTAGCAACTAACCTTGCTTTGTGTCTATTTATACTTCCATCTCGATTCCTCTTGATTTTATATATCCATGGAGATCCAATTACCTTCATAGATGGGTTGTTAGGTACAAGCTCCCAAGTGTCATTCTCCTTCAAAGCTTCCATTTCTTCATCCATTGCATCTCTCCAAGCTTTCTTGCTTTGTGCTTCTTCAAATGTGGTAGGTTCTTCATTGGTTGAATCATTTGCAATGTAGATTGAGTGCTTGGTGACCAAAGAAGTATCATAACCAAACCTCTCTGGTTTCTTCTTCTCCCTTGAAGACCTTCTAAGTGGTTGATGTGAGCTCTCTGGTCCATATGTAGCATCCTGCATCTTTGCTTTTCCTTTGTTCTTCCATAGCTTTAGTCTTTCCAAGTCTTCTAGGTCAATCTCCGAATCACTTTCTTCAATCTGCTTTGGCTTCTTTGGTTGAAGTGATGGAAAATCTTCATCCAAGTCATAAGGCAGCTTCACTTTCCTGTCATCATCAAACCATGATTTGTTTTCATAAAAAATTACATCTGTACTCACAAAAAATCCTTTATTTGTTGGATTGTACAATCTATATCCTTTTTAGTTTTGACCATAACCAATGAATACACACTTCTCTGCCTTGGGATCCAATTTCCCTCTTACTTGAGAAGGAATGTGAGCATAGGCTAAGCATCCAAAGATTTTGCAATGCTCTAGACTAGGTCTTCTTCCATTCCACACTTCATATGGAGTGGTTCCATCTAGTGACTTAGATGGAAGTCTATTTATGAGATATGTGGCTGTCGACACAGCCTCTGCCCATAGGTAGTTTGACAATCCCTTTTCGTTGAGCATGGACCTTGCAGCTTCAACAATAGCTCTGTTCCACCTCTCTTCTACACCATTGAGTTCGGGTGTATACCTTGTAGTGACTTCCCTCTTAATGCCTCTTTCATGCAAGAAGGCATCAAATTCAGAAGAAAAGTATTCTCCTCCACCATCTGATCTGAGTCTTTTCAAAGTCCTACCTGTTTGGTTTTCAACAAGAGCAATATACTTCTTAAAGCAATTAAACACTTCATCCTTGTGCTTCATGAAAAACAGAATGGTCCACCTGCTACAATCGTCTATGAAAGACACATAATATCTTGAGCCTGATATAGATGACTCCTTACTTGGACCCCACACATCTGTGTGCACTAGATCCAAATGATTTTGCTACATATATCCTTTCTTATTGAAAGGTTGTCTATGAGCCTTGCCGAATCGACAAGCTTCACACTTATAAATCATGTGTTGCCTTGTGATATTAGGCAAACCAAGTACACTTTGGTCCCTGCAAATTTGTTTGAGTGTCGTCTCACCAATGTGAGCAAGCCTTTTGTGCCATATCTCCAACTCTGTTAGAGTTTGAGATCCATAGCTAAACAACGCTATGTTATTTGTATCTTCCACTTCAAAAGTGAAAAGCCTTCCTGTCTTTTCTCCTTTGGCAATCCTTTGAAAGCCTTGCCTTGGGTCTTCAACATATGCTCCAAATCGATTGAATCTAACCTGCAATCCTTTTTCAACAATCTGTCCAACACTTATTAAATTTTTGGTAATTGTAGGGACATACAAGACTTTGCTTAAGAGGTTCATATTCTCATCTGATGTCTTCACATTACCTATCTTCTCCACTGAGTGCCTTGTGTCATCTCCTGTCTGCACTTCATGCTTGTTATGAGGATCTTCCAAATCAAAAAGTAAAGCCACATTTCCTGCTACATGGTTTGAGCATCCCCAATCAATGTAAAATATGTGATCATCATCCTTACCCTTCTTCGCTGATAGATTCATAATCAATAATGAATCTTCTTGAATTTGGTCCTCTGCATAGTTATTGTAATCTCTTCTTCCTCTATGGCCACTTTGATAGTTGTTGTTGTTGTAATTGTTGTTGTAGTAGTTGTTCTTGTTGTAGCCTCCATTGTATCTGCCTCTATTTGATCCATAGCCACCTCTATTGAATCCTCTTCCTCTTGAGTTCCTTGGGTTCCTGAAACATTCTTCAGTAGTATGGTTAGATAAGCCACATATGTTGCAAGGTTGAGATGATTGGAATCTCCCCCTGCCTTGCTTTCCACCTCTGCCTCTTCCTCTAGCTCTTCCTCTACCTGCAAAGTTTGCTTGGAAGGAGCTACCTTCATCTTCATTCTTCCTATTCTTTGACTTGTCCTTGACCTTAGCTTTATCAGAGTATAAGGCAGAAGTTTGATTACCTCTTGAGGACTCACCACCTTTGCTAATCTTTGCTTCATGAGTGAAGAGTTGGCCCATGAGTGTGTTGAGGTCGGGTACATGCATATCCATGTATAAATCCATGGCTATGGTGAATGACTCCCACTTGTCATCTGCTTTGATTCCATTCATGATTTGTCTTATGATTTGCTCCTCTTCAATTACCTCTCCAATGCTTCCAAGTTGGTCGGAAATCTCCTTCATCTTTGTGACATAATCAGTCACATTTTGCTTCGGGCTTTTCTTCATTGTTGTGAACTCCATCCACAATTGGTTCTTCCTTGCTCGAGTGTTGGAAGAGAAGAAAGAAGCAAGTGCATTCCAGGTCTCTCTTGATGTCTTGCATCCCTTTACATGAGGTAAAAGAAAATCAGAGATTGAGTTTAGAATATAAAACCTTGCAAGTGCATCCTTTGAACACCAATTCGAAAGTCCTTCCACTTCTTCATGGTTGCCCTTTGTTCCTCATGGTTGCCATTGCTTCATCTCCGGATTTGAATCCATATAGATTCCTCCCTTGAAGGTAAGCCTCCATCCTTAGAGACCATTCCGGATAGTTGTTTCGATCCAATTTGTCAATTGTTGATGGAAATCCATCTCCCATGTTGCTTGACTATGCTCTGATACCACTGTGAAGAGAGATGGTGGATGCAATCCAAAGATGAGTAGGTGCTGCTACAACCAGCTCCACACCATCCAACTGAGACTGCAGAGTTGATTAGTAGACCCTTTAAGCTTCCTAAATCCACCAAAATATCAGCCAAGTACTTTGGAACATGTATCCCAAAAGTTTAAGTCAAGACAGACTAGTTGCGAAATTACTAGCTCCCAAAACTTGCTATTTTTGGACATACACCTGCTAGAAAAAATGAACAGTGCTCTCAACCTGGTAGGAATTAGAAAACTTCCTTTTGGGCATAGCAAATAGACTTAGCAAGCTTCCCAATACTAGTTAAAACACTTCAAATGATGGACTCAGCACTGAGAACAAGTTTCATCAATTTCTGGAACATGCCCACAATTCTCGGGGCTCTGCAGAGATAGACCAGTGAGTAGTAAAATAAAGATGTCTCCAACATTATAAATCAAATGACCTTGAAAATTACTATGCAGAAACTAGACAGTAAGAGCTATCAAATGCACGTTAAATCACTGAAAAACAATAATTATACCTCGAGATATGAGCTTCTGAAGATACTGCTCTGAGTGAGTATAGCAGAGAACAAAACAGACAAGTGAATAATGATAAATGTATAGATTCATATATGATTACAACCACATTGGCAATGAATCTTTCCACAACGGGAGTAGAATGATAGAGCTATGGAGTAAGCTCTTCAATCTCTACAAAATGACATGAAGTGGTCACATACAAGGCTTGCTAATCGCCTCTTCCTTCTTGCTCCTTTTATAGCTATTCTTGGAGGGAGTTTTGAATTCGAATTCGAATGGCTCCACCTAAAAGTGATCCCCAAAGTTAGGAGATATTCCCTCAGCTCAAAAAGTCCTGGGTTTTCATAGTTAGAGCCACGAAATTGCTTTTACATCATGCATGAGGTAAGCCATCTTTTTCCTTTCTCTTTTTTCAATTACAAGAGATAAAAATGAACTCTTTTACAAGAGGTGTTCACATGACTACTCATGTGACTTACAAATGAGGATGATATCAAATATATCAAGCATATAGGCTTGGGCAAAATGCACCAACAGCTCCCCCTCAAGCCTAACATGCTTGGCCTCCAAATAAGTCTTCAATTGTCCTTGATTTCTTGCAAGCCAATCATCAACTTGAATCTACTTAACTTTGTACCATCAAGAGCTTTAGTCAATATGTCGGCACATTGCATATCTGTAGAGACATAGGATAGTTGAATATCCTTGCTCATTAGCTTCTCCCTTACATAATGGTAGTGGACTTCAATATGCTTCGTTCTAGCATGGTATACCGGATTAGCTGCTAGATGTAGTGAGCTTGTGTTGTCACCAAAAATGTGAGGTGTTGAAGAATGAAGTCCAAGATCTGTGTACAAAGACTTTAACCACATGATTTCTTGAGTTGCATTAGCCAAACCTCTATATTCAGCTTCAGTAGAAGATAATGCCACGGTTGGTTGCTTCTTCGATGACCAAGAAATGATTTTTGAACCTGCAAATGATATATACCCAGATGTGCTTCTTCTATCATCTCTAGATGCGGCCCAATCTGCATCTAAGTAGACCTTTAGCTCAATATCTGAATTATATGAATAAAACAAACCTTCATTCATGGTCCCCTTTAGGTACTTGAGGACTCTCTTGGCCGCTTCCATATGTGGTCTTCTCGGCTTATGCATAAACTGACTCAATATGCTAACACTATAGCATATATCCACCCTTGTGAGTGTTGCATAGTTCAAACTTCCAACCAAGCTTTGATAGCTTGTGATGTCTTCAATTGGCTCTCCTTCATAAGCACTAAGCTTATGATTTTGCTCCATAGGTGTACCTGCACACTTGGTATTTTCCATCTTGAACTTGACGAGCATGTCATGCACATACTTCCTTTGTGTGATGTATATACCTGAATCTGAGTAGATCAACTCCAATCCAAGAAAATAAGTGAGTGGTCCGAGGTCACTTATTTTGAACTCCTCCTTCATTTGACTCTTTACCTGTTTGATTCCTTCAAGATCATTGCCTCTGATAATAATATCATCAACATACACACATAAATAGATCACTTCAGATCCATTCCTCTTTATGAACAAAGAGGTATCCGCCTTGCTAGCTTTGAATCCTTGGTCCTGTAAATAAGTCACCAATCTGAAATTCCAAGCTCTTGGTGCTTGCTTCAATCCATACAAAGCTTTCTTTAGTTTGCATACATAGTTAGGATGATGTGCATCCTCATATCCATGAGGTTGTGCCATATACACTTCCTCAGAAATCCATGCATTCAAGAAAGCATTCTTTACATCAAGTTGATAAAGATTCCAATTTCGAGATGCAGCAAGACTAACGAGAACCCTAATTGTAGACATTTTCGCAACAGGAGAAAAAGTCTCCTCATAATCAATACCATGGGTTTGAGCAAACCCTTTAGCAACTAACCTTGCTTTGCGTCTATTTATACTTCCATCTGGATTCCTCTTGATTTTGTATATCCATCAAGATCCAATTACCTTCATAGATGGCTTGTTAGGTACAAGCTCCCAAGTGTCATTCTCCTTCAAAGCTTCCATTTCTTCATCCATTGCATCTCTCCAAGCTTTCTTGCTTTGTGCTTCTTCAAATGTGGTAGGTTCTTCATTGGTTGAATCCTTTGCAATGTAGATTGAGTGCTTGGTGACCAAAGAAGTATCATGACCAGACCTCTCTAGTTTCTTCTTCTCCCTTGAAGACCTTCTAAGTGGTTGATGTGAGCTCTCGGGTCCATATGTAGCATCCTGCATCTTTGCTTTTCCTTTGTTCTTCCATAGCTTTAGTCTTTCCAAGTCTTCTAGGTCAATCTCCGAATCACTTTCTTCAATCTGCTTTGGCTTCTTTGGTTGAAGTGATGGAAAATCTTCATCCAAGTCATAAGGCAGCTTCACTTTCCTGTCATCATCAAACCATGATTTGTTTTCATAAAAAATTACATCTCTACTCACAGAAAATCCTTTATTGGTTGGATTGTACAATCTATATCCTTTTTGGTTTTGATCATAACCAATGAATACACACTTCTCTGCCTTGGGTTCCAATTTCCCTCTTACTTGAGAAGGAATGTGAGCATAGGCTAAGCATCCAAAGATTTTTCAATGCTCTAGACTAGGTCTTCTTCCATTCCACACTTCATATGGAGTGGTTCCATCTAGTGACTTAGATGGAAGTCTATTTATGAGATATGTGGCTGTCGACACAGCCTCTGCCCATAGGTAGATTGGCAATCCCTTTTCATTGAACATGGACCTTGCAACTTCAACAATAGCTCTGTTCCTCCTCTCTACTACACCATTGAGTTCGGGTGTATACCTTGTAGTGACTTCCCTTTTAATGCCTCTTTCATGCAAGAAGGCATCAAATTCACAAGAAAAGTATTCTCCTCCACCATCTGATCTGAGTCTTTTCAAAGTCCTACCTGTTTGGTTTTCAACAAGAGCAATATACTTCTCAAAGCAATTAAACACTTCATCCTTGTGCTTCATGAAAAACATAATGGTCCACCTGCTACAATCATCTATGAAAGACACATAATATCTTGAGCCTGATATAGATGGCTCCTTACTTGGACCCCACACATCCGTGTGCACTAGATCCAAAGGATTTTGATACATATATCCTTTCTTATTGAAAGGTTGTCTATGAGCCTTGCCGAATCGACAAGCTTCACACTTATAAATCATGTGTTGCCTTGTGATATTAGGCAAACCAAGTACACTTTGGTCCCTGCAAATTTGTTTGAGTGTCCGCTCACCAATGTGAGCAAGCCTTTTGTGCCATATCTCCAACTCTGTTAGAGTTTGAGATCCATAGCTAAACAAAGCTATGTTCTTTGTATCTTCCACTTCAAAAGTGAAAACCCTTCCTGTCTTTTCTCCTTTGGCAATCCTTCGAAAGCCTTGCCTTGGGTCTTCAACATATGCTCCAAATCGATTGAATCTAACCTGCAATCCTTTTTCAACAATCTGTCCAACACTTATTAAATTTTTGGTAATTGTAGGGACATACAAGACTTTGCTTAAGAGGTTCATATTCTCATCTGATGTCTTCACATTACCTATCTTCTCCACTGAGTGCCTTGTGTCATCTCTTGTCTGCACTTCATGCTTGTTATGAGGATCTTCCAAATCAAAAAGTAAAGCCACATTTCCTGCTACATGGTTTGAGCATCCCGAATCAATGTAAAATATGTGATCATCATCCTTACCCTTCTTTGCTGATAGATTCATAATCAATAATGAATCTTCTTGACTTTGGTCCTTTGCATAGTTATTGTAATCTCTTCTTCCTCTATGGCCACTTTGATAGTTGTTGTTGTTGTAATTGTTGTTGTAGTAGTTGTTGTTGTTGTAGCCTCCATTGTATGTGCCTCTATTTGATCCATAGCCACCTCTATTGAATCCTCTTCCTCTTGAGTTCCTCGGGTTCCTGAAACATTCTTCAGTAGTATGGTTAGATAAGCCACATATGTTGCAAGGTTGAAATGATTGGAATCTCCCCCTGCCTTGCTTTCCACCTCTGCCTCTTCCTCTAGCTGTTCCTCTACCTGCAAACTTTGCTTGGAAAGAGCTACCTTCATCTTCATTCTTTTTATTCTTTGACTTGTCCTTGACCTTAGCTTTATCAGAGTATAAGGCAGGAGTTTGATTACCTCTTGAGGACTCACCACCTTTGCTAATCTTGGCTTCATGAGTGAAGAGTTGGCCCATGAGTGTGTTGAGGTCGGGTACATGCATATCCATGTATAAATCCATGGCTGTTGTAAATGACTCCCACTTGTCGTCTACTTTGATTCCATTCATGATTTATCTTATGATTTGCTCCTCTTCAATTACCTCTCCAATGCTTCCAAGTTGGTCGGAAATCTCCTTCATATTTGTGACATAATCAGTCACATTTTGCTTCGGCCTTTTCTTCATTGTTGTGAACTCCATCCACAATTGGTTCTTCCTTGCTCGAGTGTTGGAAGAGAAGAAAGAAGCAAGTGCATTCCAGGTCTCTTTTGATGTCTTGCATCCCTTGACATGAGGTAAAAGAAAATCAGAGATTGAGTTTAGAATATAGGACCTTGCAAGTGCATCCTTCGAACACCAATTCGAAAGTCCTTCCACTTCTTCATTTGATGGTTGCCCTTTGTTCCTCATGGTTGGCATTGCTTCATCTCCGGATATGAATCCATATAGATTCCTCCCTTGAAGGTAAGCCTCCATCCTTAGAGAACATGCCGGATAGTTGTTTCGATCCAATTTGTCAATTGTTGATGGAAATCCATCTCCCATGTTGCTTGACTATGCTCTGATACCACTGTGAAGACAGATGGTGGATGCAATCGAAAGATGAGTAGGCGCGGCTACAACCAGCTTCACACCAGCCAACTGAGACTTCAGAGTTTATTAGTAGACCCTTTAAGCTTCCTAAATCCACCAAAATATGAGCCAAGTACTTTGGAACATGTATCCCAAAAGTTTAAGTCAAGACAGACTAGTTGCGAAATGACTAGCTCCCAAAACTTGCTATTTTTGGACATACACCTGCTGGAAAAAATGAGCAGTGCTCTCAACCTGGTAGGAATTAAAAATCTTCCTTTTGGGCATAGCAAATAGACTTAGCAAGCTTCCCAATCCCAGTTAAAACACTTCAAATGATGGACTGAGCACTGAGAACAAGTTTCATCAATTTCTGGGACATGCCCACAATTCTCGGGGCTCTGCAGAGATAGACCAGTGAGCAGTAAAATGCAGATATCTCCAACATTATAAATCCAATGACCTTGAAAAATAATATGCATAAACTAGACAGTAAGAGCTATCCAACGCACATTAAAGCACTGAAAAAAAATCAGTATAACTCGAGATATGACCTTCTGAAGGTACTGCTCTCAGTGAGTATAGGAGAGAACAAAACAGAGAAGTGAATGATGATAAATGTATAAATTCATATATGATTACAACCACATTGGCAATGAATCTTTGCACAATGGGAGTAGAATGATAGAGCTATGGAGTAAGCTCTTCAATCACTACAAAATGACATGAAGTGTTCACGTATAAGGTTTGCTAATCACCTCTTCCTTCTTGCTCCTTTTATAGCTATTCTTGGAGGGAGTTTTGAATTCGAATTCGAATGGCTCCACCTAAAAGTAATCCCCAAAGTTAGGATATATTCCCTCAGCTCAAAAAGTCGTGGGTTTTGGTAGTCGAAATTGCTTTTACATCATGCATGAGGTAAGCCTTCCTTTTCCTTTTTCTTTTTTCAATTACAAGAGATAAAAATGAACTCTTTTACAAGAGGTGTTCACATGACTACTCATGTGACTTACAAATGAGGATGATATCAAATATATCAAGCATGTAGGCTTGGGCAAAATGCACCAACAGCTCCCCCTCAAGCCTAACATGCTTGGCCTCCAAATAAGTCTTCAATTGTCCTTGATTTCCTGCAAGCCAATCATCAACTTGAATCTACTTAACTTTGTACCATCAAGAGCTTTAGTGAATATGTCGGCACATTGCATATCTGTAGCGACATAGGATAGTTGAATATCCTTGCTCATTAGCTTCTCCCTTACATAATGGTAGTGGACTTCAATATGCTTGGTTCTAGCATGGTATACCGGATTAGCTGCTAGATGTAGTGAGCTTGTGTTGTCAACAAAAATGTGAGGTGTTGAAGAATGAATTCCAGGATCTCTGTACAAAGACTTTAACCACATGATTTCTTGAGTTGCATTAGCCAAACCTCTATATTCAGCTTCAGTAGAAGATAATGCCAGGGTTGGTTGCTTCTTCGATGACCAAGAAATGATTTTTGAACCTGCAAATGATATATACCCGGATGTGCTTCTTCTATCATCTCTAGATCCGGCCCAATCTGCATCTAAGTAGACCTTTAGCTCAATATCTGAAGTATATGAATAAAACAAACCTTCATTCATGGTCCCCTTTAGGTACTTGAGGACTCTCTTGGCCGCATCCATTTCTGGTCTTCTCGGCTTATGCATAAACTGACTCAATATGCTAACACTATAGCATATATCCAGCCTTGTGAGTGTTGCATAGTTTAAACTTCCAACCAAGCTTTGATAGCTTGTGATGTCTTCAATTGGCTCTCCTTCATAAGCACTAAGCTTATGATTTTGGTCCATAGGTGTACCTGCACACTTGGTATTTTCCATCTTGAACTTGACGAGCATGTCATGCACATACTTCCTTTGTGTGATGTATATACCTGAATCTGAGTAGATCAACTCCAATCCAAGAAAATAAGTGAGTGGTCCGAGGTCACTTATTTTGAACTCCTCCTTCATTTGACTCTTTACCTGTTTGATTCCTTCAAGATCATTGCCTGTGATAATAATATCATCAACATACACACATAAATAGATCACTTCAGATCCATTCCTCTTTATGAACAAAGAGGTATCCGCCTTGCTAGCTTTGAATCCTTGGTCCTGCAAATAAGTCACCAATCTGAAATTCCAAGCTCTTGGAGCTTGCTTCAATCCATACAAAGCATTCTTTAGTTTGCATACATAGTTAGGATGATGTGCATCCTCATATCCAGGAGGTTGTGCCATATACACTTCCTCAGAAATCCATCCATTCAAGAAAGCATTCTTTACATCAAGTTGATAAAGATTCCAATTTCTAGATGCAGCAAGACTAATGAGAACCCTAATTGTAGGCATTTTTGCAACAGGAGAGAAAGTCTCCTCATAATCAATACCATGGGTTTGAGCAAACCCTTTAGCAACTAACCTTGCTTTGTGTCTATTTATACTTCCATCTGGATTCCTCTTGATTTTGTATATCCATCGAGATCCAATTACCTTCATAGATGGCTTGTTAGGTACAAGCTCCCAAGTGTCATTCTCCTTCAAAGCTTCCATTTCTTCATCCATTGCATCTCTCCAAGCTTTCTTGCTTTGTGCTTCTTCAAATTCGCTCATGCCAGATGTTGACACATATATGTCAGGTTATGGTCTTGACGATGGTGCTTTGGATGCCTTGGATATAGGCATGGCTGACATACTTAGGTTAGCTAGGATAGCACACGTTTCATCAGCATTCGAGAGTCTGATGTATGAGTTACTATGCTCGAGACCAGATATTGCAGTTGCTATTAGAGCATTTGCACTTAGAGTTGTCAGTCATTCGATGATTGACACAGGCATAGAGCAAGTGGGAGCTTTGCAAGAACTTCATCAATTCTTGCAGCAGTCATATGTGAGCTCGACTCTTGTCGATATGAGTCTAGAGCGGTTTGAGGTGCATGGATACACCTTGTTTGAGGCAGTTGGTGTAGGCTGATCTGTGTGGGTAGAGATCCGGACTCTTCGTGTACATTATTGTATAGTCCTACATCATTCTTTGTATACGTTACCACATATGGTAACATTGACCCTTAAGTGGGAGATTGTTGGGGATGTAAGGGTCATGTGACCTTACCCCCATGTTCATATATATACATCGTATATAGAGTATTGCCTCAAGAGAGATCATTATATGGGTTTTGAGGCTCCCACGCATGTTCGCGCGTCTCTCCTCTCTTCTCTCTTGCTCCATCTCCTCCTTCCTCCTCTTGTTCTGCACACCAAAGCCCTTCAAATCTTTCTCATGTATGGTTTTCTCTTCGACTTAGGTGGACATCTTTCAAATGAAGCCTAATTATGTCAAATTCAAGCTTTCATCTCTTTTGGAAAAATCACTCTACCTTAAAGTTTATATTTGTTGATATATTTAGGTAGTGATATGTGTGAACACACTAGGACCGCAAGGGCACTTTTTTCCCTCTTTAGGAGGTTTTTTTCCCCAGCTTGTATATACGTGTATTACCCTAATGGGCTACTTATCTTTGTACATTCTAGTGGTAATACATTTAGTATCGTGTGTTGTGATCCAAGCTTCTTCTTCTTCCTTTCGTTATTTGTGTGCTTCCGTAGACATCTAACTCCAACAATTGGTATCAGAGCAGGTTGGGGCTTCATCTAGGGCGTTGTCTACACCTCTCCGGTTGCAGTCTCAGAATCACAAAAAATTTAGTAAGCATACTCATGGTGTTTCAGAGATCAAAACAACTTCACTATCTGGTACCGAAATCACGATCTGAGCTCGTTTTGACCTCCGAATGCACTATCGTAGCACTTGTGCAGGCTATTTTGTCTTTTTGTGCCAAAGATATATACCAATTTCAGTTTGCCAGTATAAACATCTCAAAGTCTGCTATAGGTCTAGTAGAACTCGTTTGGGTAGTTCTGTTCAATGTTTTCAGATACAATCATTTTTTTGCATCAAGGTATTTTAGTCAATGGCCATGGCTGAAAATAGTGATGTATTTTGTATGTTGGTTGTTGAGGATAAGTTGGATGGTATGAATTACCCATTGTGGGCTTATATGATGCGTCATGTATTGGTCGCAAAAGGACTATGGAATATTGTGTAGGGTGTTGAAAGACGTCCTGTTACACCTGTGAATACAGGTACTGTAAATATAGGTGCTGGAGCTGATGGAGATGGTGTCGAAGATGATGATATTCTATAGATTCCTGTTTGTGTTGTTGTTTCTGTTGCACCTACTATAGAGCAAATTTGTTGGGATGGCAAAGATGCTCAGGCATATGCACTAATAGCTTTTTTTGTTAAATGTGCCATTATTCCTCACATTCGCTCTTACAGAACAGCTAAGGATGCTTGGGATATACTTACATTAGAAAAAAATCAGAAAAATAGAAATTGTTCTGCAAGTACTGTAAAGCAAATGATCATGTCATTAAGAGCTGTCCAAAATTGGGTGCTAAAGAGGCAAAGAAAAAAGAGGATGGAATGGTTGTTGTAGAGGCCTTTACACCAAAAACAGAGTCTGCTAATCTTGTGCAGGATGAAGAATGGGCGTTTACTATTGTTTGCAGTTTTGACCCATCTTCTCATGAGCAGTGCATGTTTGCAGTAAACTCAGATGTTTGGTACTTTGATAGTGGGGCGACCAAACATATTACCTCGTAGCAGAAGTTGGTCTCTTCACTTGAGCCTGCCCCTACAGGGAATATAGTTACATGCGCCAACAACTCCTCTTATCCTATTATGGGAGTTGGTAATATCATTTTGACTACTGCTGATGGTAGTTCTTTCACTTTGTCAGATGCTTTGTTTATGCCAGGGATGAAGAAAAATCTGTTATCAGTTTCTGCATTAGTCAAGATTGGCTTGGTTGTGAAATTTGTTGATCACAGATGTACAATTCATGAACTGTCAAATGGCCACAT
The DNA here is from genome assembly GCA_020310875.1 of Ceratopteris richardii. Classification (NCBI taxonomy): domain Eukaryota; kingdom Viridiplantae; phylum Streptophyta; class Polypodiopsida; order Polypodiales; family Pteridaceae; genus Ceratopteris; species Ceratopteris richardii. The sequence continues at coordinate 73,944,956 of CM035439.1, forward strand.
CATTATTGCTTCTGGCATTTTATGTCGTGGGTTGTATAAGCTCATAGACTATAAAAGATCTGTAAATGATTTGGCATATGGAGTACGTGATTCTCAGGCTATATCGGATGCAAAGCTTTGGCATGCACGCTTTGGTCATCTGAATTTTGCTAGTTTGCTACGCCTGCAGAAATATGAAATGGTGTGCTCTTTGCCCAATCTTCAGGCACCCGGAAAACATGTTTGTGAAGGCTATATTTTGGGCAAAATATAGCATTCCTCCTTTCCAAAAGGGCTACTAAAAAATTGCAGCTTGTACATAGTGATGTCTGTGGTCCTATGCAGACACCTTCTTTTGGGAACTATATTTACTTCGTGACTTTCATTGATGATTTTTCTAGGTATGCATGGGTATATCCGTTGAAGGCAAAGTTGGAAGTGTTTATGTGCTTCAAACAATTTTTGGTTTTGGTTGAAAATCTATCAGCATGTAAAATGCGCACCCTCCATTCTGATCGAGGGGGGGAATATATATCTTCTAACTTTAATGCATTTCTAGCTGAACGTGGGATAAAACATTAGTGTAGAGTTCCATATACACCGCAACAGAATGGGGTTGCTAAATGGAAGAACATGTCACTCATGGAGATGGCAAGGTGTATGGTCAAGAGTCATGCTTTACCACATAGTTTTTGGCTTGAGGCTCTCATGTGTGCAACATATGTACTTAACACGTGTCCCACTAAAGTGCTACAATTCATCGCTCCAAATGAGGCTTGGCATGGTTGCAAGCCATCTGTTGCTCATCTGCATGTTTTTGGTTGTTTGGAATATGCATTAGTGCCAGGACAACAATGCAAGAAATTGGATGATAAAGCAATAAAATGTATTTTTGTTGGATACAATTTTGAAAGCAAAGGCTATCGTCTATATCATCCATAGACTAAACGCATTTTGGTTAGCCGTGATGTTGTTTTTTGGAAGATGCTGTTCAACCTTTACTTTCATGTACTAAGGAGACATCTGTTATCTCCAAAGACATGTATGATACTTTGCTTCCTTTTTTTACAGGTGAACAGTCTAATGGTGGTTTTCATGAGGCAACTTCTCAGCCTTTGTAGGTTTCATGTGATGATGCACATCATTCCATTTTTGATGTAGATTTACATGATGCACTTGTTGATGAGAGAGCTGATATTGAGCAGGTAAAAACTATGCCAAAATGGTTGGTGCAGACTTTGCGTGACAACAAATTAGATGCATCTCTATCATATCGTACTCGTTCAGGCGCTCATAGTGCCTCTTTTGCATCAGATTGCTACGCTATGGCTGCCTCTAGTCTTGATGATGAGACTCAACATGTTTCGTTTGATGAAGCACAAAATTTAGAACATTGGATGGCTGCAATGGAATTTGAATATGATGTTATCATGAAAAATGATACATGATCTTTATATGAATTGCCTCCTAGCAAGAAGGCCATTGTCACCAAGTGGGTATACATGCTGAAGCGTAAACCTGATGGAACAGGTGACAGGTATAAGGCTAGGCTTGTCGCGAAAGGTTATGTGCAGAAAAGAGGCATTGATTTTGATGAAACATTTGCTTCTACTTGCCGAATGACTACTGTTCGTAGCATCTGTGCACTTGCAGCTCATCATGGTTGGAGTGTACATTAGTTGGACATTAAAACAACATTTCTGAATGGTGACTTGCATGAATAAGTGTATGTTTTTCAGCCCTGTGGCTTTGTGCAGAAAGGGCATGAAAACTAGATGTGCAGGTTAAAGAAGGCATTATATGGTTTAAAGCAAGCAACACGTGCTTGGTATGAAAAGATACATGTCTATCTAATTGCACAAGGTTTTGAGAATAGTCCAACTGAAAGCACCTTATATGTTAAGCGTGCTAATGATGTGCTTGTGATCCTTGTGGTATATGTTGATGACATGCTACTCACTAGTCCTCATGACATGCATATTGTTGATTTGAAGGCTGGTTTGCATGCCTCATTTGAGATGTCTGATTTGGGGCATTTGCATCACTATTCGGGCATTCAATTTATGCAAGTTGATGGTAGAATGGATTTGTGTCAAACAAAATATATTGACATATTATTACAACATTTTGGCCTTGAAGACTGTATGCCTATTGCCACTCCTATGGAGACATGTTTTCGATTGAGCCTTCATGATGTTGGAGATGCATTTGATGTTGTTCTCTATCAGCAAGCTGTTGGGTGCTTGATTTACTTATGAATTACTCATCTAAATATTCAGTTTGTTGTCTCATAGATGAGCAAGTTTATGCATTGCCCAAGTGTCAAGTATTGGTAGGCATTAAGCGCATCTTTAGCTACTTAAGTGGTATCCGACTACTTGGATTGTTTTATCCCAAGGGGGGATTACTACTGCCAGGTTTGCATGCTTTTTCTGACAGTGATTGGGCTGGTTGCTATGACACTCGTGTGTCCACCTCTAGTGTTTCCTTCATGCTTGGTAGCTCATGTATATCTTGGTTGAGCAAGAAGCAGCCTACTATGGCCACTTCCAGTTGTGAGGCTGAGTATAGGGCAGCTTTCATGTTAACTGTTGAATGTGTGTGGCTCAAATGCCTTATGGCTGATTTGGGTGTTTGTGAGGCTTCTGCCACCACCATCTTCATCGATAGTGAGAGTGCATTGGTAGTTGCGAGGAACCCTATGTTCCATGCTCGCACTAAGCACATTGAGGTGCATTATCATTATGTCAGGGAGAGTTTCTCTGCTGGGGATATCAGCTTGGCATATGTGCTCACACAAGAGAACATTGGAGACCTTTTTACAAAGGCTCTGCCTAGGGAGAAGTTTGAAGATTTTCGCAAAGCTTTGGGCTTACTTCCTTTTGTGGATTGATTCCACATAGCTTGACACTTCCTTATACATGAGTGCCAGCTCCTTGTTCACCGCATCACTCCCAAGGGGGATTTGTTGATATATTTAGGTAGTGATATGTGTGAATACACTAGGACCGTCGGGACACTTTTTTCCCTCTTTAGAAGGTTTTTTCCCCCCGACTTGTATATATGCCTATTGCCCTAATGGGCTACTTAACTTTTTACATTCTAGTGGTTATACATTCAGTATTGTGTGTTGTGCTCCAAGCTTCTTCTTCCTTGTGTTGTTCCCGTTCTTCTGCAGACTTCTAACTCCAACAATATTTAGCATTCCTTGGACAATGTTGGATTAAATTTTTTATCTAGCATTCTTTGGACAATATTGGATTACATTTTCTTAATGATATGAATTGATTTCTTAATGCTCAAATAGTATTACCTTCTCTTTGATTTTAAAATCTTCATTGATAGTTCGTGTTCTTGAGTTTATCATTGATATTATTATGGGATTAAGCATCACATTCCATTCAATGCATCTAATTTGTTCCCAAATATTTGGAAGAACTTATTGAATTTGATTTCAATGGAATATACATATACAAGTTTTCTTTATTCTTTATGAAAAACTATTGTATTATCATAATCTATTATACCCTTTATCTTTATTTTCAACTTCGTAGTTTTCTTCCAAAGACTTATTTGGAAGTTCTTATTATGAATTATATTAGGTGATTTCAATCCTTGAACTAAACCTATATTTATGGTTATTTTACAACATAAAAGTTTTCTTTTCAAATACTCATAATTAAGTACTTTGAATGCTATTCTAGCATGGTTGAAAATAAGTAATTTCAATTTTCCTTCACCACCCTTGGAAAATTTATTACCAAGGAAATAGATCATCTCCTCGTAGAGAGGCTTTGGGTTATCAAAAAATTTCAAATCGTTGAGTTTCACATGATTCTAAATTGTTTTTTCCCTCAACGTTCTAGTACAAAAATGAGAGGGAAAAGTTTTCGATCTATATTTCATTACCAAAATCAATTACATTTCTTAGATGAAACATTTAATAACGAAAGGATCTGCATTGTCCAAGGCAACAAATTCCACTTCAATTGATTTTTTGTTGCAATATGAAATCTTTCTCCAAACTTTCCAAACTATTTTCTCTAAGTATATAATATACTTAGAATAATCATTGAATATCTTTTATTTACCTATGTATGAATGATCTTGGAACCATTTAATTTGAAACCTTTGAAATAACTTAGATTTATTTTCCATTCAACTTGGAAAAAGGAAACCTAATGCCTCATATGCACTTTTTTGGTAGCCATTACCAACCATAACTTTTAAAGCATAAGAAATCGTAAGACTTCTGTGCATGATGAAGTTTCCTTATCATGCATATTCAAAATATCTTAAAGAAATATTCATGTGTCCTTTATGCTATCATGCAAAATTCTTGTGTTTTGTCTTTAATTTGATGCATACACTTTTTAGCAAAACATAGAACATGCTCTTTTCAATGCATGAGTAATGTGTGTCATGGACATGATCTTATTTAACGTTCAATTCATTCATCTAAGAAATTGAATAGATGATTATATGTACATACCTCTTCTAAGTGGTAGTACATGCGGGCCAACTCCCTTGTTATAGTGCACCCATTTACCAAGTGCCCAAAAATCATTGACTACTTGTCATTCAGATAGTTCTTCACAACGAGGGTAGGTAGATGTTATTGGTGAAAATGAAGATGAACCTAGTAAAGAATTTATGGATAGATCCATGTTTTAGTGGCTTGGATTGCATTGGTTCTTCTCTAACTTGTTTATGGGATCTAGATCTTGCTTGTGAAATTATGGAACTCTTTTATTTTGAAGATCCTGCTCCATTGGGACTCTTAAGATTGGGTAATTGGGAATGGATATACCTCTATTCATTGTTTTTTACTACTTTCTACTGATGCTCTTGTAGGGGAAGTAGTCATTAGGCTCTTTACCTCATATCTTATGAATGCCACTACCCATATACTACCTTTTGCCAATGCATGGTAAATCGAATTCCTCATAGCTTGGTGGTATGCATAGATGTTTTCGATCCCCTCTTATCATGCCTCGCACCCAAATACTCCACTATCCAATCTATAATATCTACCATCTTGTTGGAAAGAAGCCCATAACCCATGTCATGATGGACACTCTTGTGTGGAATGGTATAACTATCTTAGTGGGTAAAGACAAAGCGCTAATGTAACATTCTCACCCAAATCTCTAGTTGTGGTTGGCTGATGGATTTGAATGTTTTCAATGTCCTTTTCTCTTTAGGTGGCACTTCCATCTCTTTCATCATGATTCATGACTTCATTTGGAAGGGTTCTGTAATGAACTTTGGGGATATCTCTATTTGCCTTAATTTTCCTTCAAAATCAATCACATGAAGGTTCTCTACAACTAGAACACATATGAGAAAATCTAGTTCAGTGATGGGAAACTAAAGGTATTCCTCACAGCCCATGGTCTTCCAACAATGACAAATTTTGGCAATTTCCATATTGTCTAGAATTCTTTAACACTAGTGTTGTACTTGGACACTTTAGTGTCCAGAAAAAGAGACAATGTTTGATGAATTTTTTAGATTACTAGAAGGAACCATTTATAAATGTAACTATGCAACATGTTGGCATAAGGGTTGAATATTTTTAGAAAAACATAGTTTTTATTAAAGGATATAACAATTACTATTTATTCACTAATTTTATCATGCTAATTTCAATACTGGCGCAGAAATTACAGTGATGTGAGTTAGAGGTTTGCCATTGTCTCTTAAGATAGGTTGGACTACTTGAGCCCCTTGTTTTTCAATCATTAGTTGTTTAAATACTTCCACCATCTCTCTTCTCTATCTTCTCCTAGTGTGAAGGACAATGTTCAACTCGAAGTAGAGTTTAGAGAGGAAACTAGATGTGTTGAGGCAGGAGGTGAAAGTAAGTTTAGAGCTCTCTATCTAATCTCAGATCAACTACCCATCTAAGTTTAGAGTGATTGTGAATATCTTGTATTACTTGGTTTCTTTTCTAGATTTAATCAACTCTAATTATTTTTCTTTATCTTGATCCCTTTAGCTTAATTCACTTCAAATTGACTTGATTTATCTCTGATTCCTTTGATCTTGATTACTTGAATTGATTTCTTTGTTGGACTTGATTCCTCTTACTTTTTTTTTTTGGATTTTAAGTTTCATCTCATTTAACTTTTTAATTTCAAAACTTATGCTTTTGAGGTTCTTAATTTTTCTTCTTTTTATGGTTTTAATGATATTTTTAATGTTTTTGTTCTTTTTATCTAAGCTATGATAGTAGCTATTTTATAATCTAAGTAAGGGCCAAAAAAAGTGCTCAAGATGAATCATTTATACTAAATGCAAAATAGGAGTGATCAAACTCAGACAAGAAAATCATTCCTTTTTTTATGTGCATGAAGCAATGCAAGTATACATAAAAATTGAAAAAGGAATACGTCGAATTCTCATCCAAAGCCAGGGAAATGACATCACTTCATGATGGGTTCATCTTGTGGGAGGGAAGGTGGTTGCCATGGAGGAACAAGCGTACAGTTGGATCACACTACAAGGTTACATCATTTCTGTCTTAGAGTGGCATTTGCATGTTGGGTGGCTTTCCTAGTGATAGCCTATCAAGCCCAGCTGGTGCTTAATGCCTAGCAAAGAAGCAAGTGGAAGAGGGAGCAGAATCTTTCGGATGAAATCGGTTAGTGGGGTAGGAGTTGACGTAGGTCCAAGCAAGAGGAACTCAAAAATGCAAGATGATGCTCTATTAAGTGTCAAACTTGATGTGAAATATAAACAATAAACCTGAACAATCATATACTCATGAATAGTGTTCCCTTTCATGGGCATATACTCATAGATAGTGTTCCCTAAATGAAAAGTAGAGGATCCTCCTAACGGATAAGGATCCTAAAAAAACACTACTAATGTGCGGATCGCAATAATCATGAAATTTGCCACAATGTGGATTGTAAAAATATATTCTTACTTTTATCCTCTTAGCTATAAGGTTGAAAAGAAAGCTTTGCAGTTTGTGCTACTTCGACTTCATGTTTTTCTGAAAAACTCAATTGGAAAAAATAGTACATTTGAAGTTCATAAAAACACTTCCGGAAAAGAAGAAAAACACTTCCGAAAAAGAAGACAAAAACTATCCCCTTTAACTTTGATCAATTTTTTAATTTTGAATTGGTTTTATTTTTCCTTTTAAATTTTCTTATTATTTCTTTCTATACTTCTTTTTTCTTTTTCTTTATTAACAAAATTCTATTTTGGTATTTTCTCTTATTATTTCTTTTATTTACTTTTAATTTCTTTTTTTATTCATATTTATTTATACATTTTCTTTTATGATTCTGAGATCTCTATTTACCTAAATACATTAGTTTTAGCAAATTACTAAATATTATTAAATAGAATTGTTTGTTTTTATTTTTACTTATAAATCAAATATGTAATTAGTTATAATTTACAACACAACAATAATAAAATTCCTCTCTCTCTCTCTCTCTCTCCCTCTCCCCTTCTTGTGATCTTCTACATATACAAGTGACCTCAAATCCCTCCCTCTCTCTCTCTCTCCCTCCCTCCCTTCCTCTCTCTCTATGTGTGTGTGCGTGCGTGTCTGTATCTCCTCTCTATACATGCATGTTGATTTGTGGGAGTCCGCTCTCTCTATCTATCTCTCTCTCTGCTGGTTCTCTCTCTCCCTCTCTCTCTCTCTTCTAAACTTTGGTGCAAGCAATGTTCAAATTCTATTATCTCCTTCTCTCTCTCTCTCTCTCTCTCTCCCAACCCTCTCTCTCAGCTTGCTATCTCTCTCTCTCTCTAGGTGCACCATTGTTTGGAGGAGAGAGCGAAGGGAGAAGAGATATTAAAAGATCTATCTCTCCTTCAATCTTTCTCTCGTCATCTCTTTCTCCTAAAAGAATAGGGAAGCAAAAAAACAACTAATTTTGAAAAAATGTAGATAAAGGTAGGGAAGAGAGATGATAATTAGTCTCTCTTTCTCTCAATTTTTCTTTGAATTACTCTCTTCTCTCTTAGAGAACATATATAGACTATGAGGAGAAAAAGAAGAGTAAAACAATACTTGAAAAAATCAGTTGGGAAAATCAAATGTTCATTGAGGTCCCATATTAGAGTCGAAAAGATCTCACTTCATAATTTGGAAGCTTTACTCTTTTTCAAACACGTGGTACTTTTAAGATGCTTCCATTTATTTCTTTCTAGAGTTTTAGAATTTTCTCTAATTTCACTTCTAATTTTAAAAGATCTTGTTTTTGAATTTAGGAAAATCCAATCTTTCTTTTTTATTTTTGTTTTCTTTTGTTCTATTTTTATTTTTGTCTTTTGTTTTTTATTCTTAATTTTCATTTTGTATTTTTTTCTTTTTATATTTTTACTTTTTTTCTTTTTTTTTTAAGATTAAGGCTCCTACACTATTGTATATACAAGGTTTCTATTTAATGAAAGGTTATGGTTTGACAAAAATGGATTCCCAGAGTTCGTGACTAGGGTTTTTCATTTGAATATCTAGGATTTCCTATGGCTATGGTTATCAACATCCAATCAATGGTTTAAATATACATTGCAAGGGTTTAAATCCCTAGGTTATAAAGGGTTGAATGTAAGTTTTTAAGGGTTAAGGTTGGTTTTCTAGGGTTAGGAGTTAGCTTTGAAGTGTCACTTCTAATGTTTTTACTTTGTTTTAGCTACCAAATATTTAGGGTACTAAAGGATAAAGGTTCCTAGGATTTCTCGCTTAATTAGGGCTACATATACATGGGTGTTTCAGCTTCTTTTGAATATACACATGGGCTTTTGAAGGTTAAAGAGGATTAAAAAGAATGGGGTATTATACAAGCTGATGTTATATTTTCCTAGGATTTTCCTTGGTCAAAACTCACTTAGATGTACAAAAAAGGAAAGAAATAAAATTTTGAAATAAATCTTGGTACACAATCCGGGATGGATTTCATCCCGATATCTAGCCCCACTAAACTCGAACATCATCCCGATGGGTATAGGGTTATAATCCTACTCTCTCAAGTGATAGGGTATCTAATCCTACTCTCTCAAGTGCACACATTCCTACTAGTGTTTCTAATAACTTATTATTGCAATTCGAAACCTTCTTTTTGTTTCTCAGAACATTATGAATTGCAAGCATGATATGCATGAAATAAAAATATACATAATAAGATTAAAAATGAATAAATCAAACAAAATACATATAACTAACTAAAATTTCTTCAACATCATCATTGTCATCCAATAGCTCATGATCAATCTCATATCCTTCTTCTTTTCACTTCTTGAACAATTTTACCCTCTTTCCCACAATCAAAAATCTTAAAGGAGTACTATCAAGCTCATGAAGATCATACATTCCATTATTAAACACAGACATCACTTCATATGGCTCAAACCATCTCTTTGTCAGTTTCTTTGTTCATGATATAGAGTATCAAACATACTATCCTAAACCAATACCCAAACACTTATCTTGATCTTACATGGCCTAAATCAATGCATTTTGTCAAAGTAAATCTTATTTTCCAATCTTGACTCCTTTGTCTTCTGCACTACTTCTTTCAACTTCTCATTTCCTTGTTCTAATTATTTTATTCTGAGTTATAATAGTTCTTCTCTTGTCATTTCAATATTGCATGGGAGCATCATCCATGTAAAAATCTAAGTCTGGATGGGGAAAACTAGCTTTTGACAATAGAGCACTTTAGTAAGCATAAGTCCTACAGATCGAGTTTACATCATCCTATCTACCCATAACATAGATGGAAGATATCTAGGCCATTTGTATGTGTCACCATTGTAGGCCTTAGAGATTTCCTTCACGATAGAACGATGACCTCTCTCCATCTCCCCATTAACCTCAGGGTTATAGGTAGTAGTGAGAGGCAAACGAATCCCCATGATGGCCAAATACCTCCTTTGTGTCTCTCACATCTAATTCTCAGTGATCCCCAGATGCATTAGGAGCAGTTGATGAAGATATTGAGGAGGATAAATTGGTAAGGCAAATCCTCAGAGGTTTGAGAGGTGATGACAAATGGAAACCATGCATTTTGTCTACTAAATTATCACTAGATCATTTTACTCCTGATTTGAATCAGTTGCTAGGACACATGCTAACCTTTGAGCAGGATGTCAAAGGTGAGGGTGATAAAAGTTCAGGTCAAGCAATGTATTCAAAGGATAAAAAGAAGAATAGCAAAGGGAAGCAACTAGCAAATGAAGATGAAGGTACAACTAGCCAAGGTAATTTCCTAAGAGGAAGAGGAGGTGGCAAAGGTAGAGGAAGAGGGAGAAGTAATAAAGATGGAGTCAAAGCTTGCTGGATTTGTGGTAAGATAAATCACTTAGCTCATGATTGTTGGCATAATACTTAGAATAATGGTGGATATAATTAGAACTTTAATTCAAGAGGAAGAGGTGGCAGAAATCAAAGAGGTAATTTCAGAGGTAGAGGTTATTTTGGAAGAAATGCAGGTAGAGGATTCCAAAGCCAATAATACAACAATACCTACTACAATTATTCTTCAGATCAGAAGGAGGATTCAACATTGATTATGAATGCAACTTATGAAAGGCAAAGTGAAGACCAAAGAGTCTTCTACATTGACTCAGGATGTAGCAATCACTTGAGTGGCAACATAGCATTGATGACTGATTTGGAAAATAAGGTAACTAATCATGTAGTTCAAACAGGTGATAATACAAAGCACAATTGGAAGTCAATTGGATTAGTGAAAGCCAAGGATGGAAGTACTCTTTTGAGTAAGGTTTTGTATGTTCCTAGAATTCCAAAGAATCTGATAAGTGTAGGACAAATTGTTGAAAACGGTTATGAAGTTAGGTTCACTAATGAAGGAGTTTTTGCGGAAGACCCTAGCAATGAGTATAACCAAGTTGTTTTAGGAAAGAAAGAAGGAAGATTGTTCACATTGAAGATTCAAGGTAATGTTGGTCATGCCTTGTTCACCTATGGAGGACATACGGTCTCTGAGTTAGATCTTTAGCGAAGAAGGCTTGGACATTTTAATGAAAGAGGTATTAAAGATATGGTTAACAATGGTTCAGTGCTTGGATTGCCTAATGTTGCAGGTCAACATATGACATATAGATGTGAGACATGTCAATTAGGTAAGGCTCATAAGAAATCTTATTCCAAGCGTGGTTTTATGTATTCAGAGAAGCTTGAGTTGGTACACACAGATGTGTGGGGAGCATCAAAGGATTTTAGTATCAATGGTTCAAGCTATTATGTAATTTATGTTGATGATGCTACCAGATGGATGACTATCTATGTGATCAAAGATAAATCAGAGGTATTCAATACATTCAAGCATTATCATGTGTATGTAGAAAGAATCACAGGTCAAACGCTGAAGAGACTAAGGTCAAATGGAGGGGGAGAGTATTTCTCTAATGAGTTCAGTGATTACTTGTGGAATGCAGGTATAAAAAGGGAGGTTACTTGAAGGTACTCTCCTCAACAAAATGATGTAGCAGAAAGGAGGAATAGAATTGTTGAGTTTGCAAGATCGATGATGAAGGAGAAAAATTGTCCCAATTATTTGTGGGCTGAGGCTATAAATACAGCTACATATTTGGTCAATAGATTACCATGTAAAGCTTTGCAGGGTATGACACCATATGAAGTATGGTGGGGTAAGAGACCTACTCTAGATCATTGCAAAGTATTTGGATGTTTGTCATATGCATATGTGCCATCTCAATTGAGGCACAAATTGGAACCTAAAGTTGAAAAGCATGTATTCATTGGATATGATGATAAGCAGATGGGATATAGGTTGTGGGGTCCATCCACAAAACAATTCCTTATATCAAAGGATGTTACATTTGATGAGCAAGGTACTTGGTATGCAGGTACAATCAATATTTATGCAGGTGATGAGGAAGTTGTGAATCAAAAGAAAGGTAAATCAAAGGTTCAGATATTTGACGAAGAAGAGAACAATGAAATACAAGTTGAAGTTGAGGAAGTGCCAAGGTTTGATCTAGAATGTGATGAACCAGAAACCTCAAGGAGTGGAGAACTCAAAAGGTCATCAAGACACAAATGGCAACCTACAAGGTATAGCTATGATACTTCTTTTTTGGCTACTAAAGATTATGCTTATATGGTAAAGGTAGATGAAGACCCTTCTACATATGAAGAGGCAAAAGGTAAGGAAAATTGGGAGAAAGCTATGCAGGAAGAGTATGATGAATTGATGGAGAATGACACATGAGATTTGGTTCCTAAACCCAATAGTCAGAAGATCGTTGGATGCAAATGGGTCTACAAGACAAAGAGATTTGCAGATGGAAGTGTGTATAGGTATAAAGCTAGACTTTTTGTGAAAGTATTTGCTCAAACATATGGTATAGATTATGATGAGACCTATAGTCCTGTGGCAAACATGACAACCATCAGAACACTCATAGCTATTGTTGCATGTAAAGGTTGGAAATTATGTCAATTAGATGTGAAGAATGCTTTTCTAAATGGTTATATTTCAGATGATGTTTTCATGGAGCAACCACAAGGATTCAGAGATGAAAGGTATCCAGATCATGTATGTACAAAATATGCACAAAAAAAGATATTTTTCCCTTTTCGTTGATTATATCCTCTTTTGATTGAAATAATCATTTCATGTCAATCAGAAGACTTTGAGTGAAGACAATAGTTGATTAAAATTTCTTTCTCTCTAAGGTACTCATGATTTTTTTTAAAAGTGTGCTTTAATTTGGTTGCTTAGATCAGTACATCGATTCTTACTTACTCTCATAGTAGTTAGGGAGTGCAAAAATATTATGGTTGTCTATATCTCAACCTTGATTTTTACTCTCTCAATACTATGGATATTGTTTAGAAACTATTGTGAGCGTTTGACTAATTTACTTTAACAAGAGTTTGTATAATAAATATTAAAAATTTCATAGGAACTTCTGTGAGTGTTTCATTCATTATAGCTCTTACTCTCACAATAGTGTAGATAATAAATGTTTTAAAAATTATGAACACTTTTATGATTAATCCATTCATTATGACTCTTTCCCTCACAAAAATGTAGATGAAAATTGTTAAAAAAAATAATTGGGAATCCTACTTTTACATTAACAAAAATAATAGATATTAAGAAATTTTCAATAGAAAGTATTGTGTGTTAGATTAATTGTGAATATTTTTCTTAAAATAGCATAAAAATGTTTTTGTTGGCATTACTATGAGTGTTTGATTCTTTATTATTCTTACTCGCAAGATATTGTCTTTAATAAATATTAAAAAAAATTTTAAAGATCTTTGTGAATTTTGGATTTATCACAAATCTTAGTCTTGCAATAATTTAGACACTACCATAGAATCAAGGTTTCTCGATGGACAGAAAATGAACTAAAAATGATGGGAATAGATACATCCATTGACAAAAAATTATGATGGAAATCATACATAGAAACATTGTTGTCAATATCGCGGTTGGTATAGGGATCGGGCAAAGCATGTTTTCCTTGTGCCTTCCAAAAGAAATTAAATGCATAGCGATGCAACATTTTACATAAAATAAAAGTTGCCACTGTATATGGCATTTCCCAAAAGTCATCCTCAAGAGCACGCAGTGCACCAAGTATGCATTTCTTACTCTTTTGCTTTATATTTCACTTTTTACTCTATATCACTCTCTTACACACACTCTCTCTTGCTTTTGCAAGTGTGTTTCCACATCTTTCTTTTTACGCAAATAGATCTTCCAAACTATCCAAAGATAACTTCTGAGCTACGTAAACTTTTTTTTAATATAAAGGAAGTTCGGCAATAGCCTACTCTCCCGGACTTGAATTAAATTAAGAAACAAAGGTACAAAAGAAGGGGACTAGTGCCCACGGGACCCCCCAAATCCCACAAAGCAGGGGAAGCTTGGTTGATTCCTAGGTTGCATTACAAAGAAGGTTGATCACCCTCTCGTCGCCCTCATGCGGGACCCACTTGGGTTTGAGCTTGTTGTTGATCAAAAGGAGGACTTGATGATGCCTGAAGGGGGGGGGATTTCTTACTGTTGGCAATCCTTTTGCCAAGGAGGAATAGAGATTTTTCTATCGACCACTCCCTGGGGGAGTCACCGAAGTTGAGAGCACACCGCTCCCGCCAAATTTTCCACAGGACTTCCCCTCTGATTGCGTTCCAGAGAGCCGCAGAGCACCCAATCGCTTCACCCAAAAGGACTTGTTTCCAACTAAGCTGTTTCTGGACTCTGATTTTCAGTCCAACCATCTGCCAGATTCTGTAGGAGTTGGGGCAAGTAAGGAAGATGTGTGGGACATCTTCGATTGCGCGGTGGCAACGTTTGCACCACGGAGGGACCCCACAAATTTTGCTTGCCTTATGGTTAGTCCAAATTCCTCGATGAAGAATTTGCCATAAGAGGACCGACTTCTTAATCTCTATCAGTGGGTGCCAGATACCCATGAATTTCATGTCCCACCGAAGCTGCGTCCAAGACAGGCACCACTTCTTGTTGAGGCTGATCTGGAGGTCAGTCGTTTCTTTGATGTACGGGATTTTGAGTAGACTATTTCCATTGTGCCATTTGAGACCACGCGCGTTCGGAGCATCATGTCCCATGAGAAGGCGGGTTTTGTGACGATCCCAAGCGAGGCATCTGCTTTGCAAGGTGTTCCATTCTTCGTAGGAGATGTTTATGCGAGGGTCGATATCCTCGAAGTTGATCCAACTGTTGGTGTCATGTTTCCAGAGGTGTTTCCATTTTTTGAATCCTTTGTTCCATAACTTCTTGGCATTTTGAATGTTCCAAGATTCCACACTCCGGATGCCATGAATCGGAAACCAGATAGAGTCGTTTTGTCTGATTCCGGCCGCCCACTTCCAGTCCTCACTAATTCTTGTGAAGCTTTTGACTTTATTCCAGCCCTTCCAAAGAGAGCAAACGAGATTGGAGCCTTTCGGGAAGACAGGTATCGGGGAGAATAGCAAGGTCATGATGTCGAGGTTCTTCCAGTTCGGGGACCCCGTGAGGGCCAACTCATTTTTGTTTCTGAAGATCAGTTTGGCCCACGAGGCCTCCCTATTGCACCAAGCTTTAATCATCCATTTGGCTGCCAGTTTGTTAGCCATACACCCAATGTCCAGGATGCCAAGCCCCCCGCTATCTCTAGGGCTGGTGCAGATGGCCCATTTGATTTTAGGGACCCCCCTTCTGTTATGATCACCTGTCCAAAGAAAGTTTCTGCAGATTCCATTCAATTTGGACAGGCCTTGCTCATTCGGTCTCCAGCAGGAAATGAAATAGATGGTAGACGAGAGGAGGAACGTGTTGATAACCATCGCCCGTCCAGCGAGATTGATTTGCATGCCTCTCCAGTAATTGAGCTTGTTTTCAAGTTTGGCCAGCACCCAATTCCATCGCTGCTCCATAGAGACACCAAATCCCAAGGGGATTCCAAGCAGCCGAAAGAGTTGGCCCTGCGGAATGATTTGACAACCGTGATCAATGAGAAGGCCAGGTTGATGTCCCACGATGGCCCTAAAGGCGGTCTTATTGTGGTTGATTTTGGATCCAGAGGCCTCACAAAAGGTATCAAGACACTTCCAGAAAGTCTCCAGGCTGGTATTGTCATTGTGAACGAACGCGTTCATATCATCAGCAAAAAGTCTCATGATGAATTGACTGTGGTCGTGCGGTAGTTGGAGGCCTTTGATATTGCCAGCCTCCACATGGTGGGCCACAAGTCTGCTCAGCCCCTCAGTGGCGATGGCAAAGAGAAGGGGGGCAAGAGGGCACCCTTGTCTAATAGATCTTTTAAGATGGATCGCCTTTGAAAGTTTGCCGTTTACGTTAATTTGGGTCGTTGCGTTGCCGAGAAGGGTCGCGATCATCTTGGTGAATTTCTGACTACATCCGAGGTCTTGGAGCGACTGCAGAATATAGTCCCATTCTAGTCTATCGTAGGCTTTGTCAAAGTCGATCTTGAGGAAGACCACATCTTGATTAGACTCGTTTGCAAATTGAATACCTTCCCAAATATCCATAATAGTTTCCAGGATGGACCTGCCTTTGATGAATCCTTTTTGGTCCTCACTAAGCCAAGATCTCAGATGGCACGCAAGTCTGTTGGCAATGACTTTGGCGATGATCTTGTATCCTGTTTGTAGCATCGTAATTGGCCGCCAGTTCTCGATTCTATTTTTTTCCCCCTTCTTGTGAACCAGCTTGATAATTCCATTATTTATACAAGAAGGAAGAGCACCAAAATTTAGCGCTTCTTGCCAGACCATCCGAAGAGGGGTGGCGACCACCAGCTTGAAGGATTTAAAAAACTCGTTAGTGAGTCCATCGGGTCCCGGGCTTTTACCGAGAGGGAGGGCATCAATGACCTCAATGATTTCTGATTCAGAGATCGGGGCATGGAGCAGGGAGTGGAGGTTGGGTGGTATTCTCCGGGGGGAGACCCTAGAAATGGCAGCCATGCAGTCCCTTCTATGGTGGGAGAGGGGGTTCGAGGTTCCCAGGAGTCTCGTGAAGTGCCCTTCGATGATACCAAAGTTATCCTCTTCCGAGTTGCATACATTGCCTTGTGGGTCTAGCAGTAGGGGAATCGTCTCTCTGTTGTGTTTCCTTTTGAGGATACTGCACATCTCTTTGGTGGGTTTGTCGGCTTTTCCAGCCCACCACTCCTTGAAGAAGATTTGCAAGTTTTTCCTTTGAATTTCTTCCTCGTATCTCAACGCTGCTCTGATTCTTCGGAGACCTTTCTGGGCTTGGTGTTTTCCTTTGTTCACTTCCTCCTCGAGTCGCCAGAGTCTGTGGTACAGCGCTTCCCTACGAGCCCGCCGCACGGTCTCGAGCATCTTCTTAGTTCTGATCATGATCTTGCGAGACTTGTCGACCGCACTTCTCCAGCACTTGGCTGGGGCCAAGCCAGAGGCGAACGCCACCTTCCACACATCGGCTATCTCTTGATGGACGGAGGGGAGAGAGAAGGTGGAGGCGTTGGCATGGAACCACGGAGCCTTGTGGGTCCCGTAGGAAGGTTGGAAAGTGATAACAATCGGGTAGTGATCAGAGATGGTGAGGTCAGTACGTTGCGTGATGGAAGGGTGGCCCCACAGATGAGCAAAGCTCTGAGAGATGTAGCATCTATCAAGTCTAGCTTTCCTCAGATCCTCGTCCGCTTGGAGATTCGACCAGGAAAAGCCGTTCGAGTCTTTGAATTCGACCAGATCCAGGTGGAGTTTGGTCAAGTCCCACGTTTCTTTCTCCCGACTGTCAATGACCCTGCCCTTGCCCATCCATCTGTCCATAGGGTCCTCCACCATGTTAAAGTCGCCACAAATAAGCACGTTGTGGGGAAGCGAGTCAAGAGAAGTCCAAGTGTTCAGCCTCTCCAAATCCCCGTTAGGGGCGTACAGAGAAACCATAGTAACACAGAGGGGAGCACCAAAAGAAACCGCAATCCAGCGGTGATTTACGTCTTCAATGGAGTTCTCGAGCTTTTCAAGCCAGGGTTGTTTAACACCGATGGCCGTTCCACCGGACCCCCGCTGGTGCTTTGTTGGGATCCACACATGGGCCGAGGAAACCTGTCTGAGCCGTTTCAGAAGGTCTTCTCCGTCAATTTTAATCTCTTGAATGCATATAATGTCTGGTTTTAAGCTAGTGTCGCGGAGCCATTGACCAATGATGGCCGCTCTTGAGGGGTCAGTTAGCCCCCTAGCATTAAGCGAGATGACAATCATTTTTGTATTGATCCCTCTTTGCGGGAGGGAGCCTTGTCCTTTCTTCTCTTGGCTTCATCTTTCTTTTTCGCTGGTATCTGATCCCGACTTAGAAGTCGGTTCTTGTAGGGGCTTTTCCAGGGTAGCTCCATAGGCTGTTTTCCTTTGCGGGATACACCTTGCTGGGGGGAACTGGGCCTCGTGCTCGGCACCATCTCCGGGATCGTGGATCCAATGATGGAGCTTTCACTATCCATGTTGTCTTCATTACTAGTGGTGAATCCATCTTCTTTGCTTGTAGTATAACCCTCCTGGGGGGTTTCTTTTTTGTCGGGGATCTCTAGGGCATTGTCGTATGTATCTTCCATGAGTGGATTCCCACCTGGGTAGTCTAGCTCGTTGATCTCCTTTCCAAGATTGCAATACAAATTGCTGTTGGGGGTAAGCGGCAGGTTGTTTCTCTCACCGTTGGCCCTCGGACTTCTTTTCCTTCTTCTTCTAACTTCAGTAAAGCCATCCGCATCAGCTTGTGGCTTGAGGAGGCCCTTGTCATCCCCGTCCTTGGTCGGGTGGGTCAAATCGCCATTGTTGACATGAGCAGTTTTGGAGGCTTCTTGCGAGCGCTTGTTTTTTTGCCTGAGAGGGCAGTCTTTAATCCTGTGACCTTGCTGACCACAACGAAAGCACGCGTTGGGGAGGTTTTTGTAGGTGATATTCTGCTCCCAAACATCACCTTCGCCCATGTCCACTTTGATCATTGATGGGAGCGGCGAACTGAGGTCGGCCTCGACGCAGATTTGTGGGTGCCACCTAGCATTGAACGAGTGTCTTGCACCTTCATAGATGAGACCACCAATGTCTTCGCGTGAAGCCAACGGCTTGCCGATAGGAGAGACAATGTCCCACACAAAGTTGTACAAGAAGTATGGGAGGTTAGGGAGCTCGACCCAAAGAGGGTACCGAAGTGATTTCGATTTGTCAGGAGTAAAGTCCGGGGACCATCTGAATAAGCACAGGGTCGACCGACCGAGCTGCCAGGTGCCAACGCTTAGGGCTTGGAACGCCATCTCTTCATTTTCAAAGACTAGCAGCATGTGGTTTGCTGGTAAGAACTGGCATTTGCTGACAATTAACCCCCGAGGGAACCACTCTTTTCGAAGCCATTGTCGCACGATTTCGAGCGGGGGCCTAGGGCCAAACACTTGGCCGACGAGGCAAACTTTCTTGAGGTCCTCCTGGGCAGACAGAACTGCGGGTCTATTGAGGGACACGATGGGGGATTCAACACTTTCGGATGCCCCGGGGGCGGCACATGACCCCCCCTCCAGCAGAGCGGCCAGAGTGCCGGTTTCCCCAGGGGGGGGGGGCCCGATTACTTTTCACGAGAGAAGACGAAGCCACATCCATGGCCGAAGGAAACTGCACCCCTTAGAATTTTCAAAGTCCAGCGGCGAGACCCTCCAACATAGAGCTACGTAAACTTTTTAGTAAGTTGCATTTTGGTTTCATTTACTCATATTTTTATTACATTTTCTAATGATGTATTATATTTTTGAAAACTCATAAAAAAATAGATTACCAAATCATATACACACACTTATATACGCACACACGTGGACTCACATGTATACACACATACAACATATTTAAACACAGGTACACATACATACATATACACACACGTACATAGACTCACACACATACATAGACATGCACATTCATATACAGATACACTCACACACACATTCATACATATATAAACAAACAAACATACATAAACAAACATACATACATACAGACCTACACTCGCACATATCCATACATACACATGTACATCCGCACATGCATTAAAACACACGATCATATATACATACACTAACACATATACATAAACACACACACACATCCATAAACACACACACATAGATACATACATGAACACATAAACTCACACACATACATACAGTATACACACATACATACACACACATTCATACACATATACATACACACACATGCATACATACACTCACTCACATTGATACAAGTATACATACCTACACATACACACATAGAAACACACGTGCACACATACACAAATACATACACACACATATACATACACACATACATATCATATGCAAACATACACTCACACAATCACACATATACACACTCACGCAAACACACACAAAAGCAAAATCACACAGACACATTCACACATATAGAAACTCGCACATACATACACATACACACATACACACATACACACACATACATACATACATACATAAATATATACATATGCTTGCACACTTACACACACATACATACACACACATTCATAGATACATACATAGATACATACACATACATAAACAAAAAAACTCATACAAACACATACATACACAAACTAGTATACACACGTACACATACATGCATATGTACATACATACATGCATGCATGCATGCACACATATACAAACATACATACATACATACATACATACATACATACATACATACATACATGTATACATACTTCCATAAATCCATGCATAATAACATACATACATACATACATACATACACATAAACATACATACATGCATACATCACTGTTGGGGGAAGTATCTCAAGCCCTATACAATGACAAAGCATGAATGGCCTCCACAAGTACACTTCTTTCTGCCTTTGCACACCAAAATTTCTCTTTCACAGAGCATACAAAAGAACTCTAATTAGATTTCGTATACATAAAATAGGCAAAACAATTATTCCAAGAAAACAAATTTCACTCCAAAGTCATTCCTACACTTAGAGAAACAATTTCTACAAGATGAGATACTATATCACACATAGTAGTTAGTAAAAAAAAGAGGCCACACCACTCCAACAAGCTTTTCACAACTTTAAAATAATCTAAGCGATATCTAAGGATGCCAAAATTATAGAAAATGGATAAATATAGAAGGAGAACCAATCCTTACAAGGCAAAAGAAACTAGCTCCAATAGATCTTAGGCATAGAGAGAGATCAATCACCACACTTCACTAATTAGAAGGTTTCTCCCATAATACTAAGGGACTACTCTAGATGCTTGATGTGCTTCAAAATCACTCTAATATTTCACACAATGAATACATCAAATGAATGATTAATGAGGAAGAACAAATGCTAACAACTCAAAGCTAGAGAGTTGCAACATTGTCTTCACACACACACACATAGATATGTCTACTCAAAGCTAGAAAAGAAGCAAGTAAGGGGCTAGCTTAAGAAATGGGCTTTCCTATTACAACCCTAGCTCTTATTGTACACTCTAAATGAGCTATAAAACCCACGAGATCACACCAAAATGCAGGATACATGCTATTTTTTTAGATGCAAAGTATGAGGCTAAAACCACAAACCACCTTTCCAGAATGCTTGTTTCCATATTTGAAGTAGACATGTTGATGGGGAATAGATTTTACCTACAAATTGAAGTCTCTCCATTGCTTCCTTCCTCTTTCTATGACCTTGTACGCTTGCTTAGGTCTCTCCAAAAAACATCCACTTTTTTGCTCAACCATTTGGATGACAAGTTCTTTGTGATGGTAGCTACATTCAAGACATCCTTGTGAAATTGTCTTTCCTCTTTTTCATCCAAAGATACGTCTCCAACATTGGAAATCTCATGGGTTGTATCATCACCTATTTTTAACATGTCCTTTACCTTTTGGGACATGTAGGTTAGTAAAGCAAGAAGCATTGCAACTCATATGGTTGCTACATCCAATTTCGATATACCAAGTGCTATCTACTTTACTTGAACTCTCATTCATATGTATCATCAAGAGATCATCATTTTGTGAACTTGTAGAATCATAATTCCATTTTCCTTTTAATTAAGAACCTTGGTTATAGCTCATTTGGTTTCCTCCTTGGTAGCAATCTCTAGCACAATGGCCAAACTTTCCATATATGTAACATCATTCTCCATCTTCATTCTTGTTTTGTTGATGCCTTCCTCCTCTTCCTCTTTTTATTCCTCAATTTCTTTGTGATGAGGTCCCTCGTTCATGTCCTTGATTGCTTGAGTGGCCTTTCCTTCCTCCAAACCTTCCTTTGCCCTTGCTTAGTACTCTTCTTTCTTTGATCCTTTGATTACCTCCATAAAAGACTTGTGCACCCTTGATTTTCGTTGAGCTTCCACCTATGTTCATTTCTTCTATGCCCAATAGAGTAATAAATTGCTCAAAATTTGGGATATTATCCATTACAAATTTTGAAATGGTGAAGATTTTCCACTTATCATCACCCCTCAAAATATTGAGGGTATATGCCACAGAATTCTCATAATCTATGGGGCTTCCAATGGGTCCCAATGCATCTCATAATTCCTTGAGCATAGTTATGTAGTCATTTATGTTACTTCCTAAGCTTTTCCTAATGTGTTTGAGCTCATCCTTGAGTTGGATCCTCCATGCTTTGGTGCTTGTTGAATAAAGCCTCTCAAATGTCTCCTACACCTTCATGCTTGAATCCAAATTCTATATATGCCCAATCATGCTATTGCTTATGTGTTGGAAAAGGATAAAGATCACCCTATTGTCTCTATCATTCCATTCCCTAAATGCCCTTAGCTAATGGTTGGACTGAGCCAACCTAGGACTTGGCTCACTTCCACCAATCAATTGCCATAGGCGCTTTCCCATACGGTACTTAGAGACCGTTGCACTACTCCCTTAAGAACATCTGTGTCATTGTAGCAATGGTGACTTGATGGAACTTCAATAGGAAAACAAAACCTCTTCAAATTGTCAATCCAAAGATGAGTTAACCAAATTTTTGCTTAAAGACATGCAATAAACCACAAATCAACCATTTATAAAAGATAAGAACCAAACTTGTTATGAGATCACTGAGATTCGATACAAAAAGTTGGTAAAAACATGCATTTGTATAACATGAATTTCTGCAAAGTTATTGCTAGATACATGAGATCATCATAATTGCATGTATATAGCACCAAATTGAGTGATTCAAGTGTCTAATCCATGCAACTTTCATGTAGAATCCAAATATATTATTGAAAAGTACTTATCTTGAGTAAAACCATTGATACAATCACTTCAAAATAGATGACTTTCTTCAAACCAAGAAAAGATATTCTCATATATCATTAATCTCAAGATAGATCTCACAACCAAGTCTCAACTCATTTTACAATTGAATGATCAATCAAACAACACACAACAATTCACACAAGACATAAACACACCATAATTAAGAAGAAGATAGACAACCAAAGAGAGAGCTCTATTCTCAACAAGGAAAAGTTAAAAATGACAAGAAGTCCATTCTTCTCTATAATAGTGACACACTTGATAGTGAAGATTGCGAGCTTGCTATATGCCAAGTGAAGTGAAATTCCCTTGGTCCAATAATACTTGATGATGTAGCAAGGAAATCAAAACATCATTACAATAGAAACTTCTAGGCATGAGGAATGCTAAAAGTGAAGATAAAACGAGGAGATGATAGAGAATCATATTTACATCTAGCCTTGATTGACTAGGGTCATGGATAAATGCAATCTCTAAAAAATTATATGATAAATTTAGATTACTAATAGCCAAGAAGATGGCTCATAGATGAGGGCAGCACTTCATATCCCTTTTGCTCAAGAGAGTATCCAATGAAGACACATTTTTCTGCTTTTGGATCAATCTTAATCCTCAACTCATCTGGAACATGTACATATGTAATACAACAAAAAAATTTCATGTGTGATAAGTTTTACTTTTTACCTGTGAACTTCTCTTTAGGTGTAACTTGATGTTTAACAGCAGTTGGAGTTCTATTCATGATGTACACAACCGTATGCCAACTTTTGCCCGATAACAATGAGGCATATTCTTCTCAGCCATCAAGGCTCTTGCTATTTTTGCAATATGTCTATTTTTGCATTCATCAACACCATTCTGTTGTGGTGTGTACCTGCATGAAAATTGACGTCGAATTCCATGACTTTTTAGAAAGTTGTTGAACTCATTTGACATGTATTCACCTCCTCCATCAGATCTTAATGTCTGAATATACTTCCTTGTCTTCTTTTCCACCATAGCTTTAAATTTTGGAAGTGAGTGAACACCTCACTCTTCTCTTTCATGAAATATACCCACACTTTTCGTGTATGGTCATCAATGAAAGCAACATAAAACCTCCAACTGCCCATAGATGTGATATTTGCAAGACTGCAAGCATCTGTATGTACTATTTCTAGCACATTCTCACTAACATGCTTGTCATGCGGAAACGATAATCTTGACTATTTACCAAATTGACATGTTGCACATACCTTTTGCATCTCTGCAACCTTGAAATTTGGTAGTCCATGGACAATCTCCTTTGACTGCATCAATTTCAGCCTTTGCAAATTTGCATGTCCAATCCATTTGTGCCACATCTCTATATCAGCAATAACTCTTGCACCTTTTGCAAACATGGCTGCATTCATTTCAGGAATTTTCACATTTAAGGTGAACATCCTATCCACTTTGTTTCCTTTGGAAATCAATCTTTTATCCTGTTTGTACTCTTCTACATATAACCCATCGACATTGAACCTGACTTGTAATCCCTGGTCAACCATTTGTCCAATAGAAACCAGATTCTTTGTTATATTTGGAACATGAAGCACATGAGCAAGATGTTTTACCTTTCCATCCTCCATAGATAGTGTGTTTCCTGAATGCTCAATAGGGTGTTATGTGTCATCACCTGTTTCAACATGTCCAGGAACTGGCAATCTCTGCAAAGTACTAAACCATTCCGCATGACTGGTCATGTGATTTGAAGCACTTGAATCAACATACCAAACATTATCATTCAATTTTGGAACACCAACATACATCGTATTCATCATGTGATGTTGAACGATGAACAACTTCTTAGAATCATCTGCACTTGTGGATGCATAGTTGTTTTGCTATCTTCCATTTTTTTTATTCTTCAACCTGCAATCACGTTCAAAGTGTCCAAGTTTACCACAATTCTAGCATCCTTTACTATCATTACCTGAATCATTTATTTGGAAATTTTTGCGACCTCTTTGGCTCCCCCTACCTTGAAACTGTCCTCTTCCTCTTGCATGATTCTGTTGTTGACCACAATCTTGGTTATTGTGTCGTCTTCTATTTCTAAAGCCACCGCCTCTGCCTCTTCCTCTTCCAGAGTAGAATACGTGCTTAGAACTGGGTTTTCCTTGGGAGTTTGAATCCTCACCAAGATTCTTTTCTTCAATAATCAGCATAGATACCAAATCAACAAAATTTGGAATATTTTTCCTGGTCTATATAGAAGTTCTGAATTGCTTATATGCAACTCCTAAACCCATGAAGGTGCACTTCCACTTTATCATCATCATCTACATTCACACCAATAGATGCAAGTGACTCACATATGCTTTTGATTTTTAGAGTGTAGTCACTTATTGACATGCTCTTTTTCTCCAAAGTATGCAACTCGTTCTTGAGTTGCAATTTCCGTGCTTTTGTACAAAGTGACCAAACTATTCCAAGACTCTTTCAAAGTCTTGGCATCCTATATGTGTCCAATCATGCTATCATGTATGCTAACAGATATCCAATACATTACCTCTCTTGCTCCTTGATTCCATTCTTCATATGCTCTTAATTGGTCTGCAGTTTGATTTCTCTGTTAACTACAGAGCGTTTTTGTTCTCTCCTTTGATGTACTTCTAGTAGCCTTTTCCCATCAAGAAATTCATCATCATGAATCTCCAAGCATGGAAGTTGTTCTTGTCCGGCTTATTGCTCATAAGCTGACTCATTCTATCTTTGTTTTCCATTTCTACACCTATTCACAACACTACAAAACACTACAAGCAACAATTCTGCTTGAACAATGTCGCACTTATGACGTGACAATTCAATCTCAGAAAAACACAGTTTTTGTGTATCAACAGTATACAGACTTGCTTGAAATTCTAGATTTGGAATATATGAGTGTTGCTAAACACAACACAAGTTATAGTTTTGCAAATGGATCTGGTTTTTTTGTGGGCCCCACCTTGCGGGCTCAAAACAGAGGTCGAGATGGCTCTAAAACTTCGACCTGAAAAAAACGAGTGACCCCCTAAAGGGATAACTTGCAAAAAATATTTTGAGGTCTTCTACCTTCACGCCAATTTTCGTAGCAATCTGAGGTCGTTTATGAATCGCATTTTCTCCATGCCTTCTCGTGTACTCTTCATCGTCGGTCTTCTCCACGAGCTCTCTACAACCACACAGGCTCTGATACCATGTCACAAGGAAGGAGATAAGGAAGAGAGCTCACACACACTCTCACACTCAAAGATGAGCACACAAAGATTTAAGCAAGGAAGAATAATCTTCTTCTTCTTCTTCTTCTTCTTCTTCTTCTTCTTCTATTACATAAAAGGAATGTACAGGAATGACCTTAAAAGAAGAGTACAACAAGTGTAATATATAAAGACCAGTACATAAGGAAAAAAATAATGTCTGTGAATGAGTGATCTGGCAAGAAACAAATGGGCCATCACTCTTGGTAGATAAATCTAATAAAGCTCAATGAAGTGTCCCTGCCATATACCGGTGTGACCACTATACATGTTAGAGAAATGAAAAATTGATACGTGTTATCCTAGATCATCACAATGTTGAGCTTGATATCTCAGCATAGTGCAGATCATTCAACCACATGAAAGGCTTTTCAAGAAAAGGTTAACGATTCTTTTTTTTCTCTACAATTCCACCTGCAAATTGGATATTTGTAGGCCACATTTACATGGAAGGATAGTAATACTTTTACAACCTATACGTACTGGTTCTGACAATACCTAGTATTTCTTCACCTGCTTGAAGATGCTCCTAAAGTTACCATGAAAAAGAAGTATGACAACAGTTTGGAGAAGGAGATCCAAGCTAAACTTCATTCACTCCAACCCACAACACTCCAGGAAGCTATTTATTTTTCTCATGATGTAGATAAAGAGCACCAATAGATTATCAAAATGATCTAGCAACCACGTCAATAAGAACATTTTCACAAGTCTAATTTTCTTTGATTATCAAATTTCTTTTTTTTTTTGCTTTCTTTAATCTTGTAGTTCTTTACATGTGATGCATTTACACATAGGATTTAGTATGTAGGAGCATACTTTAGTTATGCTTCCCAAAATAAACTAGAATATTTAGAGCATATTCTAGACCATGAATGACTAGAAAAAACCAACATACATTTTGAATAGTTAGTAATGTATGTTCTTTTATTGAATTAATTAAAGACTATGTTAACACCCCATAAATAATCTCAATAATGTAACTCCTCCATGAACATTGCCATGCATGTGTTTTTATATGGCACATGCCTATGTTGTTCAGTGATAGGACATGTGATTGGATATCCATGTCTATTTTATGTACCAATTGAGGTCAGTTGCTTTTTCAGCTGAGGGACATGTTATCAATTATGGAATGTGTTGAACAAGGAATTTTTGGAGTGTTAATTTATTGAGTTATAAATGTGTTTTGGTATCTCGATATAGTAGCAGAAGGTTCATGAGGGCATGAAAGGGCGTGGATATTTTGGATGTGTCTGGATGCAAATAAAAGGGCTTATCTTTTATATATAGTTTGTAAATAAAGACCCACATAGATAGCTCTTTCTAGAAAAAATAGTAAAAATAGTGGTTAGGATAAGGATCTTCATAAAAGAGAGCAACTTTTTTAGTTTCATGCTTGGATTTTGAATCCGCCTTCATTGTAAACATTATTTTTGACATAATGGAAAATCCTATAAATACATGTATTCTATGGACCTCTTGAACTAGAGTCCGTGGGAGGAGATTGCACCCAATCGCATGTACTATCTCCTCTACTTACATATTTAGTTTTGTGTGTTTTTAGTACCATATCATTTTTTTGCATGCAAATTAAGATCCTTGCAACATTCTCTCCAACCATCTCATTTACTTTTGATCGAGATAAATCTAGACATTAGCCTTTGAAGCTCGTTAAGTATATGATATAATCACTGTAAGTTTATGCCTCATGTATCAAGAGAAATACTTTGTGCATAGGTTAAACACTTAGGCTTGCTTCATGCCCAACAACTCCCCCTCAAGCCTAAGATGCTTGATTCTTCAATCCATTGATATCTCTTGAAGTCCAATCATAGCTTTGAACATTTTTAGCTCCATCCAATGCTTTGTTCATCATATTTGCACATCGTTGCTGAGTAGATACATATGAGTGTTCAATCTCCTTGCTTGAAATTTTCTCCTTAACATAATGATGATGGAACTCAATGTGTTTGGTCTTAGCATGCTAAATTGGATTTTTTGCAAAATGAAGTGAACTTATATTGTCTCATTTCTAATAGAAGATTTTACACTCAAATATGAGTATAGAGTCTTTATCCACATGGCTTCCTAAGTTGCAGTTGACAAGCCTCTATATTTAGCTTCAATTTATTTAAGATAAATAGTGGTTTTCTTCTTGGATGACCATGAAATGAGCATACCTACAAATATAAGATAACCTAAAATACTCCTATCATCTTTAGAACCTACCCAATTTGCATATGAGAATAGCTTTATGTCTATATTAGAGGTATATGGATAATACATACCTTCATTTATGGTTCCATTTAGATACTTGAGTATCCTCTTCACTACTTCCATGTGTGGTATCCTAGGAGTATGCATGAATTGACTCTGAACACTTAATATAGCAAATATCTACCCTAGTCAATGTTGCATAGTTCAAACTTACCACTAAACTTTGATAGCTTGTTATGTCTTCAATTGGATCTCCTTCATGAGCAATTATCTTTGAGTTTATCTCCATGGGTATACCTACAACCTTAGCATTCTCCATCTTGAACTTTCCTAGTATATCTTCTATGTGTTTCTTTTGAGTGAGATACATACCCTTTTCTATATACACAACTTCCAAACCTAGGAAGTATGTGAGTTTTCCTAGGTCAGTGATCTTGAATTCCTCCTTCATCTATAGCTTGATCCTCTTGATACGTTCAACATCATTACCTATGAGTATTATGTGATCTACATATACACAAAGGTATATGACTTGTCCATGATTCCTCTTCATGAAGAGTTAAGGATTTGCTTTTTTGACCATGAAACCATTATTCTGCAAATAGGTCATAAGTCTATGACTCCAAGCTCTTGGAGCTTGGTTTATACCATATAGGGATTTCCTTAACTTTCATACATGTTCAAGAAAATGTGAATCTTTTAACCCAGGAGGTTGAGCCATATATACCTCTTTAGATATCCATCCATTCAAAAATGCATTCTTCACATCCATTTGATAAATATTCCAATTCATCGTAGCTACAATGCTCATAAGCACTCTGATTGTAGGAATCTTTGCCACAGGTGAGAAGCTCTACTCATAATCGATTCCTTGGATATGAGCATACCCTTTAGACACAAGTCTAGCTTTATACCTGTTGATGGTTCCATCACAATTCTTCTTTAATTTGTATTTCTTCTTCTTTAACACAACATCTCGGTTGACTATAAAACCTTTATTGCTAGGTTTATATAGTCTATAGTATTTTTGATTAAGATCATAGCCTATAAATATACACTTCTCTACCTTAATGTCTAATTTACCTCTAATTTATTATGGTATATGTGCATATGCAATGGACCTAAATATCATGCAATGATCCAAGCTTGGTCTTTTTCCATCCCAAGTTTCATAAGGAGTCATACCATCCAAGGCTTTGCATGTAATCTATTTATCAAGTATGCAGCAGTAGATACTTCCTCTACCCATAAACAATTTGGTAGCTTCTTCTCATTCAACATGGATCTTGTTGCCGCAATCATGGTCTCATTTTTCCTCTTTGCTACTCCATTCTATTCAAGAGTGTATTGGTAGTAATATCTCTCTTGATGCTTCTATCCATAGGTAGGAATCAAATTCATGGGGAATATTCCCCCTCCATTAGACCGTAGTCTTTTTAGGGTGTTACCTATTTGATTCTCCACAAGAGCTAAATATTTTTTAAAACATGAGAACAATTCATCCTTATGCTTCATGAAGAACAAAATACTCCATCTATTACAATCATCTATAAATGACACATAATACCTTGACCCCAAGATTGATTGTTCTTTGTTTGGTCCCCAAACATCTGTGTGCACAAGCTCTAGAAGGTCTCCATGTATGTGTCCTTTCTTAGTGAATGGTTTCTTGTGCAATTTTCCAATTTGATATGCACTACACATGTATATCATGTTTTGCTTTGAGATATGGGGTAGTCCAAGAACACTCTGATTTCTAGTGATTTGTTTGAGGGCTCTTTCTCTAATGTGAGCTAATCTCTTATGCCAAACCTTAATCATAGACAAGGTTTGGGTGCCATAATTGAACAGGGCAATGTTCTTGGTGCCTTGAAGTTCAAATGCAAACAATCTTCCTATTTTTCCTCCTTTTGATATCTTCTTGAAACCTTGAAATGGACCCTCTACATAGGCTTCATTCTTGGTGAATCTCACTTGAAAACCATTATTCATAATCTACCTTACACTTAAAATATTTTTCGTAATATTTGGCACATAAATAACTCTGCTTAATAGATTCATATTAGCATTGGAGCTCTTCACATTAACTATCTTCTCCATAAGATGTCTTGTTTCATCATTTGTTTGGACCTCATGCTTGTTCATTGGATCCTCCAAGTGGAGCAAGGCTAAATTTCCTCCCCATGGTTTGAGCATCCAAAATCAATCTAGAATACATGCTCATTAGACTACCTTCCTTCATTGTCATGTTCGTAAGTAGAAGTGAATATTTTTTAGCTTGATCATTTGTGTAATTGTTGTAGTCTCTGCTTCCTTTGTATCCTCCTTGATAGTTGTTGTTGTAGGAATTATTGTTGTATCCATATGAATTGTTGTACTTGAAAGAACTTGGAGAAGCTTGTAGGAGGCAGAAAAGTGAGTTGCGACGTGACAAAGTTTGGTTCAGTCAACTGGCACAAATCCAATTTTCTCTCAAGAAATGATAATGTATCTCTATATTTTTTGTTCTTGCATGAAATACTGGATTTGCTGCAAGATAAAGTGAACTCATATTATCTCCATGTATTGTAGGTATACCTTGATCAATGCCCAAGCTTTTGAATAGTGTTTGCATCCATATGAACTCCTTAGCTGCTTCCACAAGTCCTTTGTACTCAGCTTTAGTTGATGATAATGCTACTGTATGTTGTTTCTTTGAACACCAACTTACAAGCTTATCACCAATGTATATCATGTAGCCATGAGTTGATCTTCTGTCATCCTGGTTACCTGCCCAGTCTGAGTCACTATAGGCTCTCAACTTCAAATCTATATATCTGAGAACTCTTTGACGTGCAATCCAATGTGGGTCCTTTGGACAATGCATGAATTGTGACAAAACTCCCACTGCATAACTAGGATTAGGTCTTGTTAGTGTAGCATAAATCAAACTACCCAGAAGAGATTGATACTTTCTCATATCTTTGTATTCTACACCATCATATTTACTAAGCTTGTGATTAACTTCAAGTGGAGTTGAAGCTTCTCTGCAATTTTCCATATCAAACTTCTTCAATAGATTCAGAAGATACCTTTCTTGTGATACATATATGCCATGATCTGTATAAGTGACTTCCATTCCAAGAAAGTATAATAACTTCGCTAGATCACTGATCTTGAATTCTTTTTCAAGTAATCTCTTTACCTCCTTGATTCCTTCATCTCAAGTACCTGTGATTATAATTTCATCTACATAAATACAAATGTAGATTGTACCTTCCTCTGCTCTTTTGATGAGTAGACTTGGATCTACTTTTGAACTTTGATATCCCAGATCATTGAGATACTTCACCAGTCTATAATTCCATGCTCTTGGAGCTTACTTCAATCCATACAATGCTCTTCTCAACCTGCAAACAAAATTTGGATACCTAGAATCTATAAACCCTTGAGGTTGTTCCATGTATACCTCATCTGATATGTATCCATTCAAGAATGCATTATATCTAATTGACTTAGGGTCCATCCTTTTGAAGCTGCAATAGTAACGATTGTCCTTATAGTTGACATCTTAGCTACAAGACTGAATGTCTCATCATAATCTATGCCATAGGTCTGGGCCTAGCCTTTCACCACTAGTCTAGCTTTGTATCTAGCTATACTTCCATCTGCAAGCTTCTTCACTTTATAAACCCATTTATTTACAATTACTTTCTTACCATTTGGTTTAGGAACAAGTTCCCATTTCTTGTTCTCCTCTAATTCATTGAATTCTTCCTTCATGGCTTCTTCCCATTGCTTCTTACCTTTAGCTTCATCATAGTTCTGAGGTTCTTCATCATCTTTGACCATATATGCATAGTTCTTTTGAGTTATGTAAGAATTATCATAAGAATACCTTTCTGGTTGCCTTCTTGTCCTACTTCACCTCCTTGGTTCACATTCTTCATAAGTCTCTAGATACATTTCTTCATCAAATATAGGAGCTTCTTCATTTCTTCTTGTTAATCCACTTCTGGAAGTACTTGCTTGTATATAGTCTTCATCTCTATTTACATGCACAATTGATTTTCCTTTCTCAGATCTTCTTACATCTTCTTCAAATTCTTCTTTTGTATGACTTTGATCTGCATACCAACTTTTCTATTCATCAAATGTAACATCTCTAGAAACAAGAAATTGTTTGGTTAGAGGATTCCACAACCTATAACCCATATGCTTTTCATCATAACCAATGAAAACATATTGCCTCAGCCCAAAGATGATTTGGACAATTCTTCTCCTTTAGCATAGCTCTAGCAAACTCAACCAAAGTCCTGTTTCTTATTTCTGCTACACCATTTTGTTGTGGTGTATACCTGCAGGTTATTTCTCTCTTAATACCTGCATTCCAAACATAATCATTGAACTCTTGGGAGAAGTATTCTCCCCCTCCATCAGACCTCAGCCTTTTAAGCTTTTGACCTATGACTCTCTCTGCATATGCATGAAAATGCTTGAAAGCTCCAAACACTTCTAATCTTTCCTTCAAAACATAAAATGTTATCCATCTTGTAGCATCATCAATGAAAAGAACATAATACCTTGAGCCATTGATAGATCCTTCTTTTGTTGGTCCCCATACATCTGTATGAATGAGCTCTAGTAATTCATCATGTTTGAATCCTTTCTTCTGAAATGGTTACCTGTGTGCTTTTGACATGCTTCACATTTATAAACCATATGTTGACTCTGCACATTTGGTAATCCTAGTATAGACTGATTTGCAATCATAGCTTTAATTCCTCTTTCATTGAAGTGACATAATCTCTTATGCCAGACATCAAGTTCTGTAATCACTCCTTCACCATGTGTGAGCAAAGCTTGACCAATGTTCCCTTGTACTCTTAAAGTAAAAAGTCTACCTTCTTTCTAACCACAAACAATCTGATTATATCCATTGTCTGGATCTTCAACAAATACTCCTTCATTTGTAAACCTGACTTGAAAACCTTTTTCAACTATCTGTCCCACACTAATCAAGTTTTTAGGTATTGTGGGAACATACAAAACATTGGTTAGAAAATCTGCTCCACTCTTGCATTTCACTTTTCCAATTGAATGTACACTATGTCTTGTATTACCACCTGTTTGAACACTATGACTAGAAATTCCTTTTTCCAATTCTGACATCAATTCTATGTTTCCTGACAAATGATTAGAACATCCAGAGTCAATGGGAAATACCTTTAGATCTTCCTTTATCTGATGTGCTGATTGAGTTCATCATCAATGATGTATGACCTTCATTCTGTGTGTCATTTGCATAGTTGTAGTAGGTGGTGTTGTAGGATTGATTCTATCCCCAACCTCTTCCTCCACCTCTACCATAGCCTCCTCTTTGACTTTGTCTACCTCTTTCAAAATGAAGTTGATATCTTCCACCTCTGCCTCTGCTATTGTTATTCCATTTTGATTTAATCCTTGTTGATTATGCCAGCAATCATGAGCCAAATGATTACTCAATCCACAGATCCAGCAAGCCTTCTTGTTGTTATTCTGATTACCTCGTCCTCTTCCAAAACCTCTTGCTCTTCCTCTACTAGTGCCTTTACCTCTTGCATAATAAACTTGAGAACTTGACTCTTCTTCATCCTTTGCTTTACCTTAATCTCCTTTCTTCTTGTTCTTCATGTACATTGCAGAACTTTGTCCTTTATCTCCATCTCCCTTCAAGTCTTGCTCAAATGTGAGCATCAAACCAAGCAACTCGTTCAAATCTGGAACATAATGGTTTAATGAAAGTTCTATTGATAAGAAAAAAGGTTTCCACCTTTCATCTCCTCTCAAACCTGTAAGTAATTGAGCAATCAACTTGTGATCCTCAATATCTTCATCTATGGATCCAAGATTATCTGCTAGATCCTTCATCTTAGTGACATAATCACTAATACTTTGACTTGGCTTCTTCTTGAATGTTGTAAACTCTAACCATAGACTTACTTTCCGTGCTTTAGTAGTGCTTTGGAAATGATACTCCAATGCATTCCATATATCCTCAGATGCTTCCAATCCTCTGATGTGTGGTAGCAAATGATCAGAGATTGTATTGTAAATGTAGGCTTTTGCACTTGCATCCTTTTTCCGCCAATGCTTTAAAGCATCAAGTTCCTCTTTCTTTGGTCAGCTTTCATCTTCAAATACTGGCTTCTCTTCTTCACCTGTTACATATATCATGAGATCCTTACTCATACGTAAGGGTTTCATTCTCATTACCCATGTGTGATAATTATCTCTGTCTAGTTTGTCAATGGAGTTCTTTGTGTATGAAGATACTTTTTAAGTAACCTTTTGATGCATTGTGTCTTCAAATGCTTCACCTTTTAAAAGTTTAATGGAAAACGTTCCAAAACTTCTTGTACCTTTGCTGCCTTCTGCTCTTTAGGACCTTTCTGCTCTGATACCACTTGTTGATGTGTGAAACATCACAAAAAATGAATTAACGTGAGACTAGAAAACCTCTATGGTCACCATTAACTCATTGCCACTCAAAACTTTGAGAAATGATAGCCAAAACCAAGAACTTTACTTCTTCAGATTTTTTCGGTCACTAAAATGACATACCTTCAGTATTTTGCTAATTTCTCTTATCACAAATATAATTTCTCCAAGATCTTTTATTGGATGAAAATAGACGAGTAGAGCTTTCCAAAAAGTTATTATTTGAAAGAAATGGATCTCTAGAACTCAAGATATAGTCTTTACAAGATGACCCTGCATGACTTCCAAAAGTGGAAATTTTACCTCTTTTAGTAATTCTGAGTGTCTAAAAATGAAAGTTCAATGCCTAGCATCAACTTGCAACCAAAAGTCGATGCTAGGCATCGACTTTGAGTTTTTTTAGCCACTTTTTCAGTGCCAGAATTACCCTGTGAACACAAGACATGAGCAAGACCACTTTTATGTGGGAAGTCGATGCCAGGCATCGACTTTATGCTGAAACTCGATGCTAGGCATCAAGTTGCTCCAGAAACCTCATATTTTCAAAGAGATTTAGTAGTAAATAAAACTCAGAGAATAAAACATAGAATTATCAACACAAACTCGATGTCAAACATCGAGTTGCTTGGAAAACTTGAACTTTTGAACTCATCACATAGTAGACAAACATGGAGATGATGGAGAGAGTCTCATACACAGAACTTTAACTATTTCTTCTCATAGCTATGAAAAACTCCGAAACTTTATAGATGCTTTCTCACTTAGAGAAGCCTGACTATACTCAGTCATACAAAATGAACTCCTTCTCACATTCTATCACTCTCTTCCACTTCTTTTTCTCTTCGCGTCAGTTGATACAAACTAACTTATATAGATTTTCTCATTCTCGTGATTTTTAAAAAACTTCTAGAACTAAAGTGAACTAACTTTACAAATATAATACACTTGTGAATTTGTCCCTTCACATAGGCATGTGGTTTTCTTCTAAAGCTTTGACCTTCAAATATATGTCCAATTAGTGATTGTTTCTCCAACAACTTTTTGAAGCAATGCTCTCTGATGTGATTCGATAGACCACATATGACACATGGTGAGGAGCTTTGAGCTCTCCCCCTACCTTTTCTACCTCCTTTGCCTCTTCCTCTTGAGTTTCTACCTCTATTTGCAAAAGTTAGCTTTGGAAGTGCTTCCTTCATAATCAAACTTTTTACCTTTTTCTTTGTTATCATTACCTTTGATTTTATCTTTATAATGAGAAGAGGATTGGTTACCTTTATGATTCTCACCATTCTTCATGAGTTTGACTTCATGGATGAAGAGTTTTTTGATGAGTGTGTTGAAATCTGGCACTTGCATATCCATGTCGTAATCCTCCATCCTTAGAGACGATATTGAGTAGTTTTATATTTTGCTAGTGATGTGTGCAAACACACTTAGAACCCTTAGGGCACTTTTTACCTCTTTAGGATGTTTTTTCCCCCCAGCTTGTATATACACATATAAATGTAATGGATTTCTTATCTTTGTACATTCACTTGGTAATTCATTCAGTGTTGTGTTTTGCTCCAAGGTTCTTCTTCTTCCTTTTGCTGTTGGCGTGCTTGTGCAGACCTCAAATATCAGAGCAAGTGACCGCTTCATCTAGGGTGTCATCAACACTCATCCGATCACAGTCTCAAAATCGCATGGAAATTGATGAGGATACTCAGAGAAATGTGAATTGATTTTGATATGCGAATGCACTGTGTGCAAGCAATTTCATCCTTTTGTGCCAAACATATATATAGGTTTTGAAGCACCTCAAAGTATGCTAGAGGTATAGCATATCTCGATAGGGTAGTTCTATTCAACTTTTCAAGATACAATCATTTTTTAGCATCATAATATTTTGTCAGTGGCCATTGGTGAAAGCAATGATGTATTCTGTATGTCAGCTGTTGAGGACAAGTTGGATGGCTCTAATTACTCATTATGCGCATATATGATGTGTCATGTATCGATGGCAAAAGGGCTATGGAATATTGTGCAAGGTATTGAAAAATATCCTACTACACATGTGAATACAGTTATTGAAGTTAATGTGAATGGGGTTGAAGATGATGATCTTCAAATTCTTGTTTGTGCTACGGTTCTTGCTGCACCTAATAGACGCAAGTTTGTTGCAATGGAAGAGACGCTCTAGCACGTGCATTAATAAATTTATCTGTCAAATGTGCCATTATCTCTCACATTGGCTCTTGTAAGATAGAAAAGGATGCTTGGGATACACTTACAACCTTATATGAAGCAAGAAATGAGGCTCATGTTGCTTACTTCAAAAAGTGAGCACATGAATGAAGGAGATTCCATGGATAGTTTTTTGAAAAAGATCAAAGATTTGAAGGAGTAATTGATTTTTTCTTATGAAGTTTTTCTAGATGGTTCACTTGTGCATAGTGTTCTTAATGATCTTCCAGATTCATATCAGAATTTTTCTACTCTTTGATTGATGATGAAAGGCAATCCAAATGCCTTAACATTTAAGGAGTTAGTCTCTGTTTTGTTGCAAGAAGATCAATCTAGGCAAAACAAGTCCATTATGTGTGTTGCAGATCAAGCTTTCCTAGCTGACTAGAAGGGCAAAGGTAAATGGAGCTCATCTAATAGTAAGTAGAAAGCTTTTAATGCAGCATAGTCAAAGAAGGAAGAAAAAGATGAGAAGAAAATAGAAAAAAACAAACAATTTTGCATATACTGTAAGACAAATGATCATTTCATAAAGAGGTCCAAAAATGGTTGCATGAGAGGCAAAGAAGAAAGCGGTTGGAATGGTTGTTGTAGAGGCCTCTACACCTAAAAGAGAGGCTATTAATCTTGTTTAGAATGAAAAATGGGCATTTACTATTGTATGCAACTATTACCCATGTTCTCATGAGCAGTGTACATCTGTAGCATACTCAAATTTTTGGTACTTTGATAGTGGTGCAACCAAACACATTACCTTGTAGTTTAGTTTCTTTAGTTCACTTGAGTTTTGCCCTACATTTCAATTTGGTAAACAGTCAAGAGCATCATTTCCACATGACAAGCATGTTAGTGAGAATGTACTAGAAGTAGTACATACAGATGTTTAGGGTACAACAAAGACCACATTTATGGGCGGTTGCAGGTTTTATGTTACTTTCATTGATGACCATACATGCAAAGTATGGGAAAAAGCTATGGATGAGGAGATGGCTGCACTTTATGGAAATGATACATGGAAGTTGGTTCCATTGCCGCAAGGAAAGAAACCCATAGGCTGCAAATGGGTTTACAAGGTAAAGCATCATGGTGATGGTAGCATAAGCAGGTATAAAGCACGATTGGTAGCTAAAGGATATGCACAGACATATGGCATTGATTATGAGGAAACATTCAGACCTATAGCTAAAATGTCTACTGTCATGACACTTGTTGCATTAGCTATAGAAAAAGGATGGACTCTGCATCAGATGGATGTGAAGAATGCTTTCCTACATGGTGAGTTACATGAAGAAGTATATATGGACCAACCACAAGGATATGAAGATTCAAAGCATCCAAAATATGTTTGCAGGTTGCAAAAGGCTTTGTATGGGCTGAAGCAAGCCCCTCGTGCATGGTATGCAAGGATTGCTGATATTGGATTAACTTCTTAGGAACCTGAATCATCACATGTTCTTGATCATAGTTTCTTTTGATAAGTCTCCTCCTCCACTTGGTAGTTGCCGTTGTCT
Source organism: Ceratopteris richardii (assembly GCA_020310875.1). Classification (NCBI taxonomy): domain Eukaryota; kingdom Viridiplantae; phylum Streptophyta; class Polypodiopsida; order Polypodiales; family Pteridaceae; genus Ceratopteris; species Ceratopteris richardii. Next base: position 73,983,432 of record CM035439.1, read on the forward strand.
AAAAAGGTAAAAGATTTTTCTTGAAATCTTCTACTTTCTTGTGTGTCCAAATAGAATTTAGTTGTCCTAAATGAGTTGGAGTTGAAATATGGCATTTTGTGTAAGTAGATGGTTACTTAATCCTTACTTTTCTAATGTTTTCTAGCTCACCAAGTCTCTCACACAGGTTAGTGGGGTTAGAATATGGCTTATGCTCTCAAATATGGTTAATACTGATCACATGTCAAACACTTGGTTCATGAACTTGAGATAATAGGTTCAATGTCTAGTAGAGTTTATTTCAAGTATAAAAAATCATTAAGTTTATACTTAGATTGCATTTCAATTATTCTCTTAGGGACTTCCTTGGCGCACTCCGCTAAGAACGTGTGCACATATCTACCTTGAATCTTCAAGGAAATCAAACTTGCATGTATATTTGATGTACTAGATTGCTTGTAGAGCCATTACTTCTCTAAGTCCTTCCAATAGGGCTTCATATTTACAGATCGAGAAGTCTGCATTCATGATAGAGTTTGGAAAGTGGATGCTAGCTGCTATTTATCCTAAATATAGTGATTTTTCTTTCTAACTATGGATATCATGTAGTTTTCTAAAAGTTTCAAGAGTTCTTACAATTCTAATATTTTGGGAACTGTTATGGTATTTAGAGAAGCTCTAGTTTTCATTATTGTGTTTGGAAATAGATAAATATCTTTCCTTAGTTCTATTTGGATGTAGGACCCTCAATCAATGAATGGTTTGCCTAGGAATACACACATGGCTATGGGAATTGGATGATCATAGTAAGTGATTCATCTACACTCATCAACATGTTTCCACCATAGTTTCCTTATTCTAATTTGTTCCAAGAACTATATCCATGCCTCTTCTCTTTTGTGTTTTTGGTCTTTCGTATTCTTGATTCCCCTCAATCTTTTGAGCATCTTGTTTGTGAAAGGTTACCTATACTTCATTACTTGGAATCCAATTAATGTAGTTGGGTAAGATCTTTCTAGATAAGAAAAATAGATTGATGGGACCTTTTGAGGATATTATGTTGATTACTAGAGGGCCGTAACCATGCTTTTGAAATTGCTTAGCATGTTTATTTGAGGGTGACGCCTAATACTATATTATCTTATTTAAGTGTGTGGTCTTTAATGTGGGCATCATGGTAGGCCTTCTATCTATGTTTTGCTGCATATTTCCCTGCAAAAAAATTTAATTTGTGTCTCTTGGAATTTCTCAAGTTGATATATTTATGACACAACTCATGTCTAGTTCACGTATAGTCTTTTCTATCTCTCAAGGTTAGAATGAGAAAATCTATCAAGAGTATGATGTTTTGGTTGTATACCAAGTTAAATGGTCAAGTACTAAGAGCAATTTTGTAGGCTATTCTATATGTCCTCACAACATGGTGAATTTATTTGTCCTAGGCAGATCTCACATTATTTACTAGCTCCATTAGAGCCATGCACAAGAATTTGTTTGAAATTTTTGCTTATCTGTTGGCTTGAGGGTGATACGAGGCAGACTTCTTGTGAATGACAAGGAATCCTTGAACAAGTTCTCTATGAATTGGTTTACGGAATGTGAGCCCCTCTTGAATAGGGTCTACATAGATAAGACAAATCTCATAATTATTTTCTCAAACAAGGATTTTGATGTAGTTTGTGCATCATTCTTCTTGGTTTCTTGAGCCTCTATCCATTTGGTTAAGTAGTCCATGGCCACTATGATATATTCTTCATATGAGCCTCTTGTTGGGAGATTAATAGATCCAATAAATTCTATGCCCCACTTAGAAAATGCTTGGATTTCAATCATAGGTCTCAATGGTATCTCATCCTTTCTTAATGTGTAGTTTCTATATTTGGATATATCATATCCTTTAACTAATGAGTATGCGTCCATATGGAGCATGAGCCACCACAATTCTAGAAAAAGGATAATCTTGGCAGCCTGAAGTGAAAAGTGTCCATCAGGACCTCTTGCACATGTCATTTCAAGTGTGGGTAAATATTCACTCTCACTTGGCAATTATGTTGCCTCCCCTACAAAGTGGATTGCCGTTTATCATATAGTTTCATGCATTTGTTCTTTTAAGGATTTCCTCCTCTTCAAAATGATAAGCTCTATATTTATTCAATCTCAAAGACTCCATGAATGTTCAACTCCATTATGGCACTGTGGTCACTTGATATAAAGTTCTATGCTCCTTGGGTTTTATCTCTTAGCAATGTGAGTAGATTTCTATGTAACATGATATGAAGTTGTATGCTCCTTGGATTTTCTCTCGTAGGAATGGGAGTATATTTCTATGTATTGATGCGAATTCTTTTCCATTATTATCAACATACCCCTAGTATCAAAAGATCTTGTAAAGTTCTTGATTTGGGCATATGATGGCTCCATAGTCCTCAATATGAGCCTTGTAGGTATTCGTTCCTCTCCTCATTTTCTATACCCCGTTCGAATCTTGGAAGTAGAGACTTCTAACCATAATTTTGTACTTTTGGATTTCTTTTACTAAATTTGGATCTTTCCCATTGAATCTATGTATGGGACCATATGTTAGCATAGGGACAAATCTTTCTACCCAAGATGGTATGAGTTCTAGGTTGAAGAGATATGCATCAAAAGATCATCCATAGCTCAAGTTGGTGGTTCTCTATGTGTAACTCATGAAGGATGGTAAGCTCTAACATGAGTGCTACCCTTATTGATGCTCTACTTTCTTTCAACTTGGTTCAATTGGCAAGTAGCATAAGAAATGAGAAAATCTAACTTTTCTTCATCTACTGGTTGTGTAAGAACACACCCAATAACATAATTGGAAGCATCCGCATGGATGTGTAAAGGCTTGTTCCAATATGAAACTTTCAAGACTGGTGCAATGATCAATCTATGTTTAAGTTCCTTGAAGGCTTTGCCACATTGATTCACCCACTCAAATTTAGATAACAAGTTGTACAAGGGTTTGGCTATGATTGGATACATGTGTATGAATCACCTATAGTAACATCGACCTTCAGGCCTGTTTAAGCCAGTTACTCCATCTAGCCTTAGGGCCGTCCCTTGGCCAATTCTACCTTAACAAGGATTTGAGCTTTGTATCCTAGAGATGCTAGGCATCTAACCCCTACTATGTGAGATATGGGGATCCCTTCGATGTTGTGCTTGTATTTCCTAATACTTTCAAATTAATTCAAGCTTAACTAAAAGACTAGATCCCAACAATCAGGCTTCCTTTAAAAAAAATATTTTTTAATACATGTTGCACAACAAATATTTTTTAATGCACTTTTCTAAAAAGATATTGTTAAGATTCATACCATAACATTTAGTTTAGGGCCAAGAGGATCTACACCGAGTCAAATAGGACACACAAGACCCAAGAACAAACATCTTCCTGGAAGATTTTGAAGAGTTACTCTTCATGCTAAGAAGAGCCATTAGGACAAATAAGCAAGATAAAGAGAAGTAATTAAGTATGAATCAAATGAATGGAATGAAGATTTATTTACAAATTTTGCATCATAAGAGCCTCAAGTAATTCTGCCACCCAATGCAAAATATTATAAAGACATCTTGCAGTTGAAGAATTCAAAGGTCATGCACCATGTGAGCTCCACATTCCCCATACTATGGGTAAAAAAAGTGAAAAAGAAGCACATAGTTCCAGAGCTCAATCCACATCATTCAAAGATAATCTAGATCTATACAGAAAGGGATCCCAATAGTATCATCAACCTTGCCATCATTATCATAACAATACATACTATAATACAAAGACCATCATAGAACATTGTATGGGGACTTAGAAGAGCTAAAAATGAAGAGGTAACTTCCATATATTCTTCCCCTATCCTCAATTGACCCACATCTACACTTCCTAGAACATCCATTCCACCTATTGTCACTACAAATACCATCACATTTGTTGATGCAAATAGATCCAAGCCTACATACTTGGACATTTAGCTATTCACTTCTATGTACACACATGAAGTCACATATGAATACCCACTTGTAAAAGTTTGGTTTTACTCATTGTAAAAGTGCATATGTAAAAAATGCACTTACATTCATGTGGAGTTTGGAGGACCAATAATGATATTTTTGGTGGATAATGGATGAGAAAACTTAGTCAAAATGCTCTTAAAGATTCTAAGTATTTTCAAAGTATGTCTCATAAACTTTCAGAATCTCTTGTTACAATGTAGATGGAATTAGCTTAAAAAAAGGTCTTGAATGCTTGGTCTTTCATCTTATCCAAGGTCCAAAATTATGGTTTTTTATTTTCTTACCATTCAAGTTTGATTCTGTTTTTCCTTCTCAATACTTACATACTTTTAAGAGGCATTGGATATGGGTTTTTATGAGAAACACATAAGTATATTCTCATGTAGGCCACTCACTTTACAAGCATAAAATTTGCATAATTCAAATAAATAGAGCTACAAAGACTACAATTGATACAATCATGTGAGAAGTTTAGAGAAAAACCTATAGAACTCATGGGAACATACTATCTAGGAAGTTGTAAAACCTATTTGGATATCAGATAGCGAAAATAGACTAGACTTGTTGTGCAACCATTTGACACTAGTTTGGGTAACTATCACCATAGCTCCACCCAAGATTAATATGAAGGGAATTGGCTTTATGATGGGGATCCTTTGTATCTATATGATTGAGAAATCTGGTAGACCTCCATATTTTTAAATTAAATCTTTTTTCTTGCACATATCTTTTACATACTCAAGAAGAATCCTCTTTCAAAATCTAGAGAGAAAAATCTAGGACTTTAGTAAGGGCACACTAAAAAATTTGTATTCCCTCATACTATAGAGACTATTTCCATTTGATTAAAGTGAGACTCTTCATGCTTTGTGAAATTCATGAAACATGATTGCATAATATTGTGAATTATGATCTGTAGTGTTGGTTCCCCTTGATGAATCCTCCTATTTTGCACAGTAGGAGGCACGAAGCTTGAGGTTGATGGCTGCTATCAGAGTGAATTTGCATGGAGACACACATCCAAATATCCACCTAGCTATGTATCTCTCCATAAATAAATATCTTTGTATCTCTCTAGACATACACATGGCTTCTCACAAGGGTGCCACATGGCACTCATGCAAGAGCCCACCTATGTCTCTAAGGTACCTCTAATACATGAGACCATATAACATTTCCTTCCCCTTTATCCCCACTTTTGTCCTCAAAATGAATAGGTACTGCCACTAAACCCCATGTATCCGAAGAACGTGATCATATCTCCATGTTGTTTCCCGTGTCATTCCCCTTAAGAAGACTCTTGGGAAGGCAATCCAAAATTGGGAAATTGTTTTTGAAGGATGCTAACTTGCTCCCATGTGGCACTATCTTCTAAATTATCTTTCCACTTTACTAGGCACTCTTTATATAGAAGAATCCTTTTCTTTTTGTCTCAAGTGTGTAGTATGCTCCTAGGCTCATATGGAATTGATTAATAGAAATAGGCTCTATTACCTCACTATCAGGAAAGAGGTTATCAGATTCACCTAGTATTTTCTTAAGCAAGTTAACAATTAATATTGGATGGATCTAGCTATTCTCTAGAAGTTGGAGCTAATAATCCATCCTTCCTATTCTCTTAAGTATTGGGAATGGTCCACAATACATAGGAGATAGTTTTGGACAAGGTTCCATCTTCATTGTTTTAGACCTCGAGGGAACTCTAAGATAGACCTGCTCTCCTACCTCAAAGTTGATGTCTCACCTTTGAGGGTTAGCATAGGGTCTAGCTCTATCCTGAGCTCTCCTAATGCTGTCCTTAGCAAGCCTAAGTGTATCGTTCATGTCTTCCAAGAATTCCTTTGTAGCTTGGACTTTCTCATGCTACAATCCTATTGCATAAGGAGCTCTTGGCTAAAACCCATACATAAGCATAAATGGACTATGCACAATGGAAGATAGTGCTTGGAACTATTATATGAAAACTCTATTATAGGTAAGTACTTTGTCCAATCAATTTGCCTTGCATTCAAATATGCTCGATGTTAGTATATGATCAATTTCTACCCCTCACGATTGTATGGACATTTTGTAAGGCCCCCATTATGAGGAGAAGCCAAGTGTGGATTACCCAATTGATGGGAATCCAAAATTGCATGTTGGATGAAGGTCATATTGGACCATGTAAGGTATTGTAAGGAAAGGGAGTTACCAGGGTCCCCAATTGTGGGGTCTAGGGTAGCGGTGAGCAGCCCCGACAGGGGGGTCCAAGGGGGCCAGCCAGCCCCCTGGTGGGGGTCCGAGGGCAGCACCCCCGATGCGACGGTAAAGGGAATATTCCATGGAATATTCCCTGTCGGAGTCAGAAATCATTTATATTTGTTAGGTCGGTTCAACCAGTCTAAATCGTGTATGGAAATTATGTGCGCGGTGGTTGCCCATGCTCTACCGCCCATGTATAGCCGTCCACCGAAGGCCACCCATGATCCTATATATACATGACTTCTGCACTACTTGAGACATCGAATTGATCCAGCATATCTCTACCTTGTATCTCCATATCTAGAGTTGTCTACATCACCATTTAAGCTCTACCTTGAGAGCGCACGTGTGGTCAACGCCATCATCTTTGTACTTGCTGCTAGTAGAAAATTGTTGAGATTCTCCTATATCTGTTATCTTCTCTACTATTGCTCCTGTGTTATATTGTGTAACTATTGTCTTACACTCGAAGCATGTATTCTAGGATTTTTTTCAACCCTCTTTGTTTGCCCATCCTATTGTGGATGCTCGACTGTACTCATGCTAAGTTTAGTATCCAACCTCTTGAAGATTTCTCTCCAAAAGTGGCTAGTGAACTTCTTATCGTGATTAGAAACAATGTCTAAAGGATGACTATTTAACCAATATAGGTTGTCCATAAATAACCTAGCCAACTCAGGTATCTTTACTCTACTACATTTTGGAATAAACCTAGCCATTTTGGTTAACCTATCCACAATTACACATAATGAGTCGTGCCCTCTCTGTGTCTTAAGTAATCCTACTATGAAGTCCACAAAGATACTCTCCCACTTCCCTTTAGGAATATCCAATGGGTGAAGTAGTCCTCCAATCCTCAATCTTTCAAATTTATTCACCTAGAATTTAGTGCACTTAAGCACATACTCTAGGACATCCTTATGAAGTCTAGGCCAGTAAACTTAATAAGAGCATAAGTCTTGTTTACTCCTAGGTGTCTTGCATTAGGTGGTAAACCTGGTCACCTTGAATGTAATTGCAGGTTGAAGAATCAAAACAACAGAAGGAAACAAAACAACTATGCATCCACAAGTGTAGATGATTTTGAGAAGCTGTTCATGATCCAACATCACATTATGAATACAATGTCTGTTGATGTTTCAAAATTGAATAGTAATGTCTGGTATGTTAATTGAGGTGCGTAAAATCATACGAATAGATGTTCCGAATGGTTTAGTATTTTGTAGGATTTTTTTGTTTCTAGAGTCATTGAAATAAGAGATTAGACAACACGTACTATCAAGCATACAAGAAACATAGCATTATCTATGGAGGATGGTAAGGTAAAACATCTTGCTGATGTACTGCATGTTTTGAGTATAACAAAGAATCTTGTTTCTATTGGACAAATGGTTGACCAAGGGTTACAAGTCAGGTTCAATGATGATGGTTTATATATAGAAGAGTACAAACTAAATGGAAGGTTGGTCACCAAAGGGAACAAGTTTGATAGGATGTTAACCTTGAACGCAAAAATTCCTAAAATAAATGCAGCCAGGTTTGCAAAAGGTGTAGGTGTTATTGCTTATATAGAGATTTGGCACAAGCAAATTGGACATGCAAATTTGCAAAGGCTGAAGTTGATGCAGTCAAAAGAGCTTGTCAATGGACTACCATTTCAAGGTTGTAGAGATGCAAAAAGGATGTGCAATATGTCAATTTGGTAAATAGTCAAGGGCATCATTTTTGTATGACAAGCATGTTAGTGGGAATTTTCTAGAAATAGCACATATAGATGTTTGGGGTCATACAAAGACCACATCTATGGGAGGATGTAGGTTTTATGTCACTTTCATTGATGACCATACACAAAAAGTATGGGTATACTTCATGAAAGAGAAGAGTGAGGTGTTTACTCACTTTTAGAATTTCAGGGATATGGTGGAAAAGCAGATAAGGAAGTATATTCTGACATTAAGATCTAATGGAGGAGGTGAATACATGTCAAATGAGTTCAACATTCTTTTAAAAGGTCATGGAATTCAAAGGCAGTTTTCATGCAAGTACACACCACAACAGAATGGTGTTGCTGAATGCAAAAATAGCAAGAGCCTTGATGATGCCTCATTGTTATTGGGTAGAAGTTATGTATATTGTTGTATACATCATTGATAGAATTCCAACCACTACTATACATCAAGTTACACTTGAAGAGAAGTTTACATGTAAAAAGCCAAATTTATCACATATGAAAGTATTTGTCTATATTGCATATGTACATGTTCCAGATGAGTTGAGGATGAAGCTTGATCCAAATGCAAAAAAATGTATCTTCATTGGGTACTCTCTTGAGCGAAAGGGATATAAATGCTACAACCCACTCACAAGACAGGTGAATGTAAGCAAAGATGTGGTGTTTGATGAAATGTCAAGCCTCTATGCAGATGCCAAAGAAGGACTTAATCTTCACTCAAATGACAAAGGAAATTCAAAAAACGCAAGTGCAAAATCTCAAGTTCTAAGTGGACTTGATGTGTCACCAAGAAATAGTTCCAACTCAAACCCATGGAGTGGAAGCTTGCATGGAAATTTAAATCTAGCAAATTCATCGAGTATCTCCAAAAAAGGTGAATAAAAAGTTTCAATTGGTAATAAAACTTGTAAAAGTTTCAAAGACATAATGGAGAATCAAGTAGTTCAAAAAAGAGCCTTGACAAAGAACTTGGATTGCTCTCTATGAAGACTCTCGGAGTAAGAAAGGCATATGCAGATGATACAACAAGAAGAAGTGACCCAAGTCCAAGAAGATCTTGAAGGATTCATAATTTAGTGCAACAATTAACATAGCATGGCTTGTCATTGTTCTTACATGAACAAGGTAATACAGCCGAATCTTCTTATTTTGAAGATGCAATAAAAAATGTAGATTGGGAGAAAACTACGGATGAGGACATGGCTACACTATATGGAAATGGAACATGGAAGCTGGTTCCATCGCTGCAAGGAAAGGAACCCATAGGCTGCAAGGAAAGAAACCCATAGGCTGCAAGGAAAGAAACCCATAGGCTGCAAGGGTTTACAAGGTGAAGCACAATGTTGATGGTAGCATAAGCAGGTATAAAGCACGATTGGTAGCAAAAGGATATGTACAAACATATGGCATTGATTATAAAGAAAAATTCAGCCCTATATCTAAAATAGATACTACCAGAGCACTTGTTGCATTGGCTATAACAAAAGGTTGGATTTTGCATTAGATGGATGTGAAGAATGCTTTCTTACATGGTGAGTTGTAGAAAGAAGTATACATGGACCGACCACAAGGAAATGAGGATTCAAAGAACCTAGAATATGTTTGGAGGTTGCAAAAGGCTTTGTATGGGCTTAAACAAGCTCCTCATGCTTGACATGCAAGGATTGTTGATTATTTAACCACCATTTGATTTTCTATGTGTGATGTAGATCACTCATTATACGCAAGAAAGGGTGATGATTGTATCATGATCATGGCTATTTATGTTGATGACTTGATTGTAGATGATGATAATGAAAAAACATTAAAGAGGTAAAGCAACTCCTTATGCAAGAATTTGACATGAAAGATCTTGGTGTACTACCCTATTTTTTGGGCATTAAGTTTATACATACAAAAACACGTATATGGATGTCGCAAAGACAATATGCCTTGAGTATGTTGCAAAAGTATGGTATGGATCATTGTAAAGCATTTTCTATGCCATTAGACCAGAATTTGAAGTTGAATGCTATATTAGGTGAAGCTTTGGAAAATGCTACTATGTATAAGAAAATTATGGGAAGTTTGATATATCTCACACTTAGAAAACTTGATCTAAGCTACATTATAGAAATTCAAAGTCAATCTATGCAGGTTGCCAAGAAGCCACATTTAGATACTCTGAGATACACTCTATGCTATGTGAGTGCTTCTTTGGATTATGTACTGTTTTATGAAGCTAATGCAGAATTGTAGGTTCATGGATACATAGATGTAGATTGGGCTGGTAGTATTCTAGATAGAGGATCTACTAGTGGTTTTCTATTCTCACTTGGGGAGTGTAGCTATTATGTGGAGCAATAAGAAGAAACCCACTATTGCTTTGTCGAGTATAGAGGTTGAGTATAGAGGTGTTGCAATGGTAGCATGCGAAGCTTCATGCACAGAGATGCTATTTGAAGATTTAGGTGTGGAAGTGCAAAAGCCTATCATAATTTATTGTGATAATCTTAGTAGCATCTAGTTAGCATGAAATATATTTTTCATGCTAGAACTAAGCATTTCATCAGAGAGAAGGTATTAGCAGGTGATATTGATCTTGTTTAAGTGAGGATAGATAAGCATGTTGCTGATTTGCACTCTTCACCAGACCAAATGAAAATTCAAAATGCATGGTTGGTTCGAGGAGGATCTTAGCACCAAAAAATAATGAAAATGATCCCATAAGCAAATGGTAATAGCCCAAAACATCAAAATTGAGCAAAACTGATCAAATTTTGATCCTTACTAGTCAAATAAAAGTGGTTCAACACTTGTATATCAAAGTTATGATGTCAATCCAAGTGATAGAAGTAAATTTGGATGCCAATTGGTTGAAAATGAGGCTCAAAAGTGGTCATCAAGTACTTATTGAAGTACTACAAAGAGATTTTGACCTACTAAGTCTTCTCTAAATCAAGCATCATTTAATGTAACATGAAGCTTAGAAGTATAACTTCAAAAGGAGATAAAAATCACTTCACTCGGATCTTGGAGCATCAAGTTATGGCTGAAGGAAACTTGCCATGTCAGTATGGGAAAGTGAAATGGAAATCTTGATGAAGAAGCCACTTGGAAAGGCCAAAAAAGTGTTGCACATAGAATATTTTCCTAACAATGTTGCCCTATCCCATTCTCCACATCCCACATTACATGTGTGAATGATTTCTTTGTGCCCAAGCTTGATAATTCACAATTTTTTTTTTATATCAAAATCTGCAAAAATCTCCAATAAAACTTCAATTTTTACCTCCCTATGAGAAGGAGTTGAGGACTACCTCATGCATGCATAGCTATGTACATAGGGGATTAATCCCACATGGGGGCTACAGTGGGATTTTAAGAGTTTAAAGCATGGAGCTTCACTTCGTTCTTCACATCTTAGAGAGGAGGAAGAGAGGGAAGGGAGAGAAAGCCTTCCTCCTACGCTTGCACTCCTGGCATGGTGTGAATGGAATTTGAATGGAATGTCCTTCAGCATGGCATGCATCCCTTTTGTCCATCAATTGTTCAGGTGGCCATTAGATGGATCAGATACCAATGTAGTGTAGGTTCCCCTCGATGAATCCTCCTATTTTTCATAGTAGGAGGCATGAAGCTCGAGGTCGATGATTGCTATTACAGTGAATTTTCATGGAGACACACATCTGAATATCTGCCTAGCCACGTGTCTCTCCATAAATAAATATCTGTCTCTCTAGACATACACATGAGCACTCACATGAATGCCACATGGCACTCATGTGAGAGCCCACCTATGTCCATGATAAAGGGTGGGTTCATCCGCACTCTAGGGTGCCTCTAATACATGAGATGATATAACATGATTTACATATGCTTTGGTGCGCATGATTCCTTGTTCTTGATTCTCATAGTTTTTTCATCTTTGAGCTACACTTTTCTAACATTTTGTTATGTTCTTGGGATTTATTTAGAAATTCTTATATGCAATGTTCTTAAATACTTCTCTTCAAGTAAGAAATTCTTTACATTCTTTCTTGCTTGCTCTTATAGAGATCTTTGTTAGATTTGTTTTGGGATACTGCTTACTAGTATGGTAGAGTTTTGAGAGATTTACCATATTTTTTCCATCTAATTTCTTGTAATTGACATCTATGTGTAATCAACCTTAGGTGTAATCATCTGACTTATAATTGTGTAACTTCTAATTGCACATGATATGATAACTGACATTTGGAATCGATTGTTGAAATATATAGATCTGCACCTGGAACTTGACAAGAAGCCATCCATAGTATCTACCTAAAAATTTTTAACTCTATACATGGTCTACCCTCCATGGATGGATATTTTAAAGGTGTACATATACTACAACACCAAAAACTCGATTTGAGCTTATAGGCCTAGTTATTGTCTATAGGCTTCTTTTGTAGAGGCAAATGACATAAAGTCAAAGTATCATACTTCATAGTCGCCTAAAATTCTAATTTCATAGCATCCATCCCTTTGTTTTAAGTGCTTCATCCAAGAAAAAAAGCTCCTTCTTATTAAGAAAGGTTATAAACAACCATTTCACATCAATCTAATGCAAGGAGGCACTTTTGCATCTTGAGCAATGCAAGGAGGCACTATTGCATCTTGAGCGAGTATGATAAGGCAAATGTGCTATTGGGGTTCGGGTTCAACACATCTCTACTAACTTTATTTATACTCACACAAAGACTAAAATTGTCCTCAGTTCTAATTCTCACACCAAATGAGCAGTCAAATGTAGACAAACATTCATACAGACTGAAGAATCAGATTGACAACTTTCTGCATTCAGACGATACAGAACAGACCATCTACTCAAAACATAATTCACTCACATACTTGCACACAAAAGACATAAGGAAAAACAACTTCATTAAGTCTTCAAAAACTCTATATTTTACATCTTTCGGATTTACGTTAGAGATTTGTTTGTTTCTCAACAGAGACTTCTGCCGTCAATACAGTTTTTTCATATTATTCTATGAACTCCTCCTTCGCCACTGCTGCAGACAAGCCTTCTAGTTTCATGCATCTTCTTCTTGGGAACGCTTTTGCTTCTCTTTCCTTTTTACGAACAAAAATAGATAAATACCTTCACGTGATGCCAAACACTAACTGACTATAGTTGTCTATCAAAAGTCCAATTTAGTCATCTCCAATTCACCAAAATCCGATGTAGCAAAATTGTGAATTAGCAGAATTTTGATATTTTCGGCTGATCATCTTATCCTTCAACACCTGGCACTGCCCAGTGGGGAATTTTTGCAAAAAATTGAATTCGAATTCACAATTCCTTGATCGTAAACAACTATTTCTAATGATCTATGAGGAACTTCTACTTCTGTTTCAATTACCTCTTCAACTTGTACCAAATTCTGACATGCCTCTATCTGATCCTGCTTCTCAGTCAATTCTGCATCTGAAAATAACTTTTGTTGATCTACCAATGTATCCAACTCTTGTTCAACATGTTTCTGCACCAATTGCTTGTTAGTTCCTTAATCATCTGCAAATGTTCTTCATTCTCTACCTGATACTTGTCTATGACTTTAACCAGTTCTTTTTCATGTACATAAACAAAGCCATCTTGCAATTCTTCATAAGGCAATCAAATCGGAGGTTGTAGTCTGTCCGTAACCACATTCCATACATCGTGCACATACTTATGGATTTGCTCTTTGATCATGCCCATATCCAACTCCAACATTAAGACTGCATCAAGCTCAACTTCTTCATTGTTCAAAGTCTGCCGCTCTAAAACTAACAATGGTTTCATCCTAGACTTAAGAACAACAATATGTGTTTGCAAACTAGAATTCAAAGCTGACAAACTTTTCATTTCAGTTTCTATCTTTTCCTGTATCTACATCGTCCACAACTCAAATTCCTGTAAGGACTTCTTTGCCCTTGATATCTCAACCACCTGTTGTTGTTTGCATTGATTGCTTAACTCCTCATACACATGACTTTTCCTGTTTGATTCATCTTGAAGTTTCCAAATTTGTACCTATAATAATTGATGTTCTTCAATACTTATAATATCCACATGCTGCTTTTGTTGTGCTAACTATTCTTCCTGCTTGCATAAAAACTTAGAGACCTCTTCTAACTTCTTCTCCATTATTCCTACTTCTGAGCCTATTTCTCTCTGTGGCTGTTGATTCTGATCATCTGCCGCTTTATCAACAATTGTTTGTAACTGAGGCTCTAATCTTCTTTTCTTTGAGAGTTTAAACGTCCTCCCAAACACCCTAGGCTGCTCCTCACTGTTCGAGATATGGAATAATGAGTCATGAAACATTACTCCCTTAGATGATTCACCATTTAACTTTTGGGCCACAAATGCTAGCTCCTCCGTATTGGTGCCAGCCTTATATAGATTACTCTATACATCTTTGGATTTCTATCTCTTTGGAAAACACCTGTACTTGTTTTTTAGCCATATATGCATCCAATTGACCCATAGTCTCCTTTGGCCATACTTGCTCCTGCCTCTCCACTTGTTGCACAAAGTGAAACAGAGCTGCCAAATATGCAGTCATTCTGCTATTAACTAAGGTTTTGCATCTATCTCCTGCAAACATCTCACAGTGCATTTGCTCGTATACCCAATGTGCCCAACTAACTCTCCCATTTACTTCTACGTACGCTAAAGGAGCAAAATTCTCCTTTGACATATAATCATACTTAACAATAAAACACAAACGTTCTAAGCACCACTTTAATTGCTTGGGCTCTACACATGTTGCATTCTTTATCATGTAGTATTGTTGACCACCCTCTCGTGGTCCAAACTTCTTTTTAATATTTCCTCTGACCACTTAGGAACTACAACATCCTTATAGAAAGGCAAATTAAACACCCCATCAACCAACTCTAGTGAAACTTTTACCCGCATCGAGAGCTGACCTTTGGTCTTCTTAATGATCTCTAGTTGGCTCTTTGCATAGTAATTACAACGCCAATTTGACTAGGGAAGTGATCCAAATTTGAATAGAGACACGCGCTGCAACCATATGACATTGAGAGGGGAACTGACATCGATCTCCATCTTAAAAAATCTATGAAAGGATCCATCAAAGTTTGTACAAACTTGCTTGCTAACGTTGGCATTGAAATTTCCTCCTCCTCCTCCTGTAGTAAGCTATCACTTTCCTCAAACATGGTTTCATCTTTGCAAGCTGCCAACTCCTTGCGTTTATCGCGGCCTCTTATTTCACCTGGTATGCGAGTCGGAACAATGGAAGTTACAGTGGCTATCTTCTTTAGTGGCATGAAGTAATATTCAACAAAAGCCAAACGAAGGTGCCAAATTTCAAATCTTCTCTCAATTATCTATACGATACCACAAATTTCACACGAAACAGTGAGTGTGGATGATGCTTGACCATAAGTGAATTTTAAACACAATGATTTCACATCTCCCCACAATATGATGACATGATTTAAAAATTTCTTACTCATGCATTTGGGCTCATAGACTTTCGTGCGCAAAACAAGAGCAATAAAATAATATTTTGACCACCTTTTGATAAATGGACACTTTCTGATCGAGCATACTCCGAGAAAGGAAACTCCGACCTAGCAAAGTACGATTTTCTTAACATTGAACCGACCAACTCCGATCTATGAGAAACGGATTGAACAAACTCCGACTTTTGGACATCCGACCAATAACACTCTGAGAGAACACAATTCTTTGATTTGTGCCCAATTAAATGTGACAAAGTTACTCGTTTTGAAAGCCTTTTCTACTAATCCACCCCAACCTTTAAAGTGATGATAAGAGTACAAGCATATTTTTTCCAAGGTACGGAGTGACACCTGAGGAGACATTCCATTACTAATCGGATCATGGAAACATTCCATTGCTAATCGGATCATGGAAAATTAAGTTATTATGCAACCATGCTCTAAACGAATGTCCAATTGCATGCTTGAATTTATTAATTTTGGAATAAAATTTGGTGAGGATAAAATCCGTGGATTGACTGCCACTATATGAAACTTTTTATGCAAATTTTTCTTCTAAACTATCTATGCAACTGTACTATCTTCATAAACCTGCAGTACTTGCCTATACATTTCCTCTTTCTCCAGTATCATTTGAGAAACTATCTCTCTGTTGTACCTTCAGCTGAATGTGATTTTTCCACTCCTTATCTTTTGTGTGCATCTTCTTCCCCTCCAATATAATGTGTTCGTGTTGGTCTATCCTGCTCTGCCATCCTCTCTGCAACTCCTGCACTTGTATTTGCTGCATTCGACTTTCTTCAGAATTAACTACTTCATTCACTAGCTTCATATTAGCACATGAAAAGCATTGCATCCTCAAAAAAGCACTTAATGTAATCTTGGACCAATAATTCTCAATAAAGCATGCCACCACCGAAGACCATGTAGATAAATAGGCCTTCTCACTTATGTGATCAATAAGGGTACTAATCTGATTTTTAGAATTAAACATCACTCGGACTAAATTAGATGAACACCAGTCCATATGGGGTGGTTTCCCTTGGAATTTCTTCAAACAAAATCCATTAATCAGTTTTTCCATTCTTTTGTCAAGACGTCTTCTAATAGAAAAGTTCCTTGACCTAAATCCTACACAATCCGATATGGACCTTTATATCTCAATGTAAGTTTTCTTGGATGAGGCCCTAACTCGGAATTGTACACCATCACCCAATCTCCTTCTTTAAATAGTTTGAATTTAACATTCATACTCATCCAAGCTTGTCTCCTTCTCTTACTTACTTCTGTAATATATGCACTAACTAAACAATCCTCCTCCAGTTGAAGAAGATACTTACTTCTATGCTTAACTGAAACTTCAGGAGACATCTTTTCAGCTGTTACTCTCAAACTTGGGACTACAAACTCCATGGGTACTAGAACTTCCAATCCATACACCAATAAGAATGGTGTCATACCTGCTGTCACTTTGAACGTTGTTCAGAATGACCATAATGCTGAATCAAGTAACAAATCCCAATTTTTCTGATTATCATGCACTAAATTTTTAAGAATATGCATTAAAGTTTTGTTGGTAGTTTTTGCTTGACCATTTTCCTGTGGGTGATATGCTATAGTCTTTCTATGCATAATCAAATGAGTTCTTGTTAATTCTGAAATCACTTCATTGAGAAAGTGAGCACCTCTATCAGTTACCAACTCTACAAGACAACCAAACCTGGTCATAATGTTGTGGTAGAGGAACTTTGCCACACTTGCTTAATGGGTCCAACAAAATCCATAGCCCACTTTTGAAATGGATCCAAAGGTAAAACAGGATGATCAGAGATCCGATCTAAATTATTTGGTTGACCCATTTTTTGACAAATCACACATCTTTTAGCAAATTTGTGAGCCTCCTTTAGTACCATAAGCCACCATAATCCTGCTTGTAAAACCTTCTTCCCTGTAATATCACCTGACAATTGACCTCCTGGTGGACATGAATATGCTTCTTGTAACACAGCTGGTTGCTCAAAATCTGGTACACACCTCCGAATGACTTGATCCATCCCTTTCTTATACAATCCACCAGCTATAACCAAATATGGCCTACTTTTAAGAGCAAACTTCTTTCTTTGATCAGGTGTAGAATGTTGAGGTAATGCTCCATTAGTTAGAAACACTAATAATTGATCATACCAAGAATCCGTTTCAGTAATTTGTGCATTAAATAGCTGCGCATCCGAAAATTCATCATTTACACTTGTAGGTGGTTCACCTGATTCCAATCTACTAAAGTAATCTGCCATTGCATGCTCTTTCCCTAGAGTATGGATAAGAACAAAATCAAATTCTTGCAATAGAAGCATCTAGCTAGCCAATCTTCCTATCAATAAAGGCTTCTTGATCAAATATACCAAAGCTTGATGATAAACATGAAAAATCACTTTATTACCCAAGAGATAATAACTAAACTTATTAAGGACATACACCATTGCTAAAGCTTCTCTTTCAATCACAGGATAGTTTCTTTCAGCTGTAGACAACACCCTACTAGCATAATATAGTCTTCTATACCATCCTTTTTCCTTCTACTACATCAAAACTGCTCCAAGAGCCACATTTGATGCATCAACAAATATATGGAATGGCAATGACCAATCAGGTGGCTGCAAAATTGGTGCCACCGAAACCATCTTCTTCAATAACTAAAATGCTTTTTCTTGAGCTTCAACCCATACAAATAGAACATCCTTCTTTGTCAAATGTGTGAGTGGTAAAGAAATATTGGCCAAATACCCTAAATACCTAGCATGCCACTTAATCTGGTCAATGAACCTCATTACTTCCTTGACAGTAGTGGGCATTTTGGCTATCCTAATGGCTTCAATCTTTTTCACATCAATAGCCATTCCTGTTTGGGAAATGACATGTCCCAATAAAATGCCACTTTTTACTACAATGAGACTCTTAAACAGATTGAGCACCATCCTGAATTTCCTGCATCTGTCAAAACAAGATTTCAGATGTAGCAAAAATTGTACTTTTTGTCCAAACACTGAAAAATCATCCACAAAAACTTGCATGAAATCTTGCAAATAAGGTTCAAACACTTTATGCGCCACATAATTGAACAAATGCAGTCCATTCTTTAATCCAAAACTCATGACTATAAATACATAAGCCCAAAATTATATAATGAATGCAATTTTGTGCTGATCCTCCTCAGCAACACAAATTTGGTTGTATCCTTAAAATCCATCCAAAAAACTATACATCTCATGTCCAGCTATTACATCCAATATGACATCACAAAACGGCATAAGGAAGGTGTTGCAGAGCTAAAGAAAGCACAAGGCAGAGAAAAAGACGGGCCCCAAAATTTTTCCAATTTGGACATTACATCTTTGTATCATAACCAGTCTTGTAATATATTTCCCATTGTAAATGCACTAGAGGAGTCCTCTAGATGCATCCCCACAGAAGATTAGAAGCTTACCTATGTAAAATAGTAGGAAACTAGTCTTTTAGTGAATAAAGTGCCGGTCTCTTGTGTGAAAGGACCATTTTTAGGGCACTAGTATATAAGTCAATTTGTGACTCTTTGTAAAGACTTTTTGCCATTGTGAGAATAGAGAGCACAGAAATTCGAATTTGTGTCTTCTTCACTCTGTATCTTCTTCTTTGTGAGCTTGTATGCATGTGTATTGCTTGGAAAGAGTGTTAGGAAGTGTCGTCTATCCATGAGAGTGTTTATTTGTTGTAGTTAATGTGTGTGCGAAGTGTAGGAAGTGCTGAAGTGTAGGAAAGTATTTCCCGTGACTCAGTATTTTGCTCATAACTTGAAGTAGGAGTGTCAGAATTGAGTGAAACCACTGCCATTGGATGCGTCTTCTCGAGAGCTTCGAAACGCATATGCTATTTGCTATATTTGGAGCTCGGAGCTGGGAGAAAAATCCAAAATACTGACGGCTGCTGCACCAAGTATCATGACACCATATTCAACAGTTGAAGATTGTTTGGATTAATCTTTACCTTGATTGCACCCTTTGAGTAGTTCATTTGCATTGATCATCACATGATTGCATGTCCTCACACACTAAGCTAGGTTTGTATACTCATCGGATTGATATTTAAAAGCGTGAATCCCCACTATATGCACTTGAAGGGGATTGAGGTATAGTCTCTTTCTCCACAAGTCCCTAAGTTGGTACTTAGGTCAACACACTTTTTGGCGCCGTTGCCGGGGAGTGACGAATCAAACCGAGGCATTCGTGTGATGGTAAGTAGATTTTTTGCATTGAAGCAAGAGGAGGAGTTGCGATTTTCTCTTCTTTGGTAAGTCATTTTCAACCGCACTTACTACTTCTCATTCTTGGAGTGTGTGTAGTGAGTTGTTAGTCTAGGGAAGTGAGTAGAATGAGTAGAGTAGAAGGAGCAAGGGAGTAGGCTAAGTATTTAGAGTAGCTTTCAATTCTTGTTTTGTTGTTTTATTCCCAGTAAG
The DNA here is from genome assembly GCA_020310875.1 of Ceratopteris richardii. Classification (NCBI taxonomy): domain Eukaryota; kingdom Viridiplantae; phylum Streptophyta; class Polypodiopsida; order Polypodiales; family Pteridaceae; genus Ceratopteris; species Ceratopteris richardii. The sequence goes on from CM035439.1 coordinate 74,003,393, forward strand.
TAAGAAAATCCCAAGTATAAAAGCCAAAAGAGTCATTTTATAAGTCACTTGTGTTTCTGAGCAAGTATCATGAGAGAAACTGTCGAGTATCGTGAGTTGTAGTCCGAGTCGTTGGAGCTACGCAGAGTGATTGTGGTGTGATTCCAGTGTGGAGAGAGAGAGCTTGAGGTAAGCATATTCATACATACTCATGTTTACCATTTGAATTCAGTGTTTTAGAGCCAAACGATCTGTGTCAGGTATCGTTCAGGTGTGACAGGGATTCAAAAGTGTGATTTGAATGAAAACAGAGAGTGAGGGGTGGGTAGAAGAGCTTGTGAAACATTTGGGTGCAACCAAACTAAACAAAATCTAGCTAAAACTTGTCAAAGGGTCAAGTATCATTTACTCCCGCGGTCGAGTATCGCGATACTTAGCAAGTATCATGAATCTCCTGTGGTTGAGTATCGCGATATTTCCCTCCGATCGTGGATCGTTTCGGCTAGAGATCGTATATCGTGTATCGTTTTTGCGCCAGAGATCGTAGATCGTGTATTGTTTCGGCCAGAGATCGTAGATCTTGTATCGTTTCGGCCAGAGATCGTGGATCGTGTATCATTTCGGCCAGAGATCGTGGATCGTGTATCATTTCGGCCAGAGATCGTGGATCGTGTATCATTTCGGCCAGAGATCGTGGATCGTTTCGGCTAGAGATCGTATATCGTGTATCGTTTCTCAGAGATCGTGATACTTGTCAGAGATCGCATATCGTTTTCAATCAGGTATCGAGTATCGTTTCGTTCAAGTATCGTGTATCGCCTTAGCCAGAGATCGTGTATCGTTTCGTTCAAGTATCGTGTGCCGTGGTCTCAAGTATTGTTTGCTTAAAAGATCGTGTATCGTTTGTGTTCAAAGGTCGTGTGTCGTGAGCTCTTTGGTCAAGTATCGTAATCTGAAAAATTTCTTTTTTCAGTCAATTCCCAGCCAAGAGTTCTCTAGAATTCCAATCCATAGTAAAGAGTTCCAGAAGATAGAGGTTAGCAAGGACTGATCTGAGTTGTTAGGTGGATGAACCTGAGATCTGGAAGAACCCTAGGAAGCCGAAGAAGCGTAATCTCTTTTGTAGGTAGTGTAGCCGAACCAAGTAGCCGTTCACATTATTCCGAGACCTCCAGTGAGTCAGAGGAGGAAATTCCCATGGCTTCAGAGGATATGCAGAACACAGTACCCATGATTGGCATGATGTCAATCATTGAGGGAGAATACCGGACCTCTTTGGAGTATGTGAACACCAACCAAAATGAGATCCTTATTTATTTGGATGGTCTAAACAGATCAGTGGCCAGGTTAAAGAAGGCTTCAGAGGCTTACATAGTGCCTAGACCAGCAGTCAAGTATGTAGGAGGATTTTACATGGACAAAAGAGATATCCAGTATGTTGTCACAAAACACCCAGAAAACATTAATGAACATGGTGAAGAAAATAATGCTTCAAACTTAAATGGAGGAGGGAATGAAGAGCAAGTAACTACACCTAGAGGGAGATCTACTGTAGCTAGGATATGGAGAGGAGACCTGATTCCCCAAGATGACTCCCTAATGGATGTGTATTTGATCAATGGGATGGAGCATCTTCTTAGAGCACATTCTTCAATATGGGAAGCTGCTCCTAATCCTGTCACCATCTATGAGTTACAGGATCCTGATTTCCCCACCATCATCACATATTTGGATAGGAATCAGAGAAGATATTGGCCCGTAACGGAATTGGAAAGAGATGAGTTGAAATATCAAAATATTCCAGTGTTTCCCCTAGGGACCAAGCCACTACTTCAAGAAACCCACTTGGAACATCCCAGAATGAGTCATATCAACAGTCGGGTCAAACACAACAAACACAACAAACACAAATCCCAGTCAGACCACATGTACAGTTTGCCATGCCTGCGAATAACCCTCATTACCAACCTCAACCAATTGTTGACCCAAGGCATGGAATTTCTACTCCAGTCAGACCACCTGTAGCAAGAGGACCAGGCATACCCATAGGAAGACCAATTTTCCCAGTAATGCCTAGACCAACCGAAGCAGGAAGAAGATTAAGGCCGATTCAAGTTGCTAAATGCATGAGGAACCACTACGATGGCTCTAGTGAACCTTACAATCATATAGCTGAATTTAAACAAGTAATCAGAGCTGAACAGGTAGAAAACTTCTTGATCCAATATGAGTCCTTTGGTCTTACCTTGTCAGACACCGCATTAGCATGGTTCCAGCCTTTGGACCCTAATAATTTTCTAAACATGGAACAAGTCTATCAAGAAATGATTGAGGAATTCACTAAGTCAAGAATTATAACAACTCTTCATCATTGATCCATAGCTTTAAGCAAGCCCCTACCAAATCAGTGAGATTGGCTACAAGAAGATTCAAGCAGTATGTGGAAAGATGCCCAGTAGAAGAGAGACCTACCCAAAATAAAATGGTGTCATTGTTTTTAGAAGGATTATTGAACGGATCCTTGAGATCTTTAGTATATGTAAAGAGAGTTCAAACTTTGCAAGAGTGCATGAAGGAATGTATAGACCTAGAAGACAACCTAGCAGAAGATTTGAAAATACCTCAAGGTAGTTTGAAAAGTGAAGATTCGGCCAGTAGCACATCAATCCTTAAAAACAATGTAGAGGAAATAGCCGATTTGGTAGCAAAGAAGTTGAACATTCAAGGACAGAGGAACTACCCCAATAACCCTATGAGAGTACCAATGCTCAAAAAATGCATGCAGTGCGGAGGTGATCATCCTTCTCACTTGTGTAGCTAGGGGAGTAGTCCCACCACCTGCTTATGCTTATAATAGACCCATCGTCCCAGGACCTCTACAATATTGCAGTATAGAACAAAAATATACAAATCACAATACAGAAAATTGCCCTTACAATAGGCAAGCGAGACCAGCACAGCCATACATGAGACCTTATGGATACCCTCAGAGAGATCAAGGAGGTGAAGCCTTTAGATATCCCACTTATCAACAGCAGGCACCAGTGCCACGACCGTATGCGTATCAAGGATACACCCAACCACAACCAGTACTAGGACAACAACCGCCCCATCCTCAGAACGTTGTCCCAGTCAAGATAGCTCAACCTGAAGAAAACCTAGAGAGAGCTTTAGTCCCAGCCACACCTTTGACTAGTAATTAACCATATGACTCGTCTTATGACCCTAGTCAAGGAGCATATCACAATTATGAAAGCTCTATGATAGAATATGGACAATTGTACGAACCATATGCCTATAGCATGGAAGTACCGGATAGTTCATATGGATATGAGCAGGACTATGTGTCACTAATGTACACAGCTCCTAGAGCAACCATACCGCCCCGACCCATGAACAGACCGCCTGTACCCAGAGGACCATGCTATAGATGTGGAGGTGATCACTATATCAGAGAATGCACATTGCCAAACCCACCACCACCACAACGAGTTTGGGAAGGTTACTGTAGTGATTGTGGTAAGGAACATCTTTTCAGAGATTGTCCCAAGAACCCCAACAAGGTCACATCCAACGTGCAAATCAATGTGATTGAAGTAATCGAATCATCAGGGAGCGATAAGGAATATACTGTACCATTGAAGGCGATAACAAGAGCCAAAGATAGAGAGACCCCAGAAAAACTTGAAAAACACAATCAAAGTGATCTAGAGATGAATACACCCAAACCTCAGAGAGTGGAAGACTCCGAAGAGCCTGAGAAGAGTGTTGTAAGTAAAAGAACACAAAGATGGAAGAACCGTAGAGATAGGATAAAAGAAAAGAAGTTATTGCAGAAAAAGGAAAATGAGAAGAGCGAACAGAACCCAAAAGAGGAGTAGAAAATTGAAAAAAAAAACAAAAAGGAAAAGCATAAAAAAGAAGAGGTAGGATCAGTTTTAGCAGATCCCATGCCTGAAGAATTAGCCATGTGGATTCAAGCATACAAGGCACGAATAAGAGCCGAACCGACAATCGAACAACATGAAAGAGAGTACCCTAGAGGTGACCTAGAGAAAGAGAGGTTGGAGATTTGCAAAAAATTAATAGAAGTTTCCCAACAGACCCTAGAAAAACCCGCATTGCCATTACCTAACAACCGAATTCCTGAAAAAGAATTCCAAGAGTACGTCATCATTAATGACCATAAAAAAAATGAAGCAAGTAAGACACAGAATGGCAATTATTGTGAGGATAAAAGGGAAGGATCCATTGTTCCCGAAGTAGAAGGGGAATGGCCTAAAGATTTGTGGGCTCGAGTCCAAGAAGACAGATGGAAGAAAGTAGAAGGAATTGAACCACCCTTCGAAGAACTAGAAGCAAAAGACGAAATAGAGGGTTCAATACCTGAATTAAATTCAGAAGAAATTTTACCAATGGATCCTAGTGACAAAGGAGATGAGGGAGTAAAGGAATTGCCCAATTACACAGGAGAGTACGAACATAATTCAGAACTGTATTGCATCCCCTCAATAAGGAAAAAAGAACCGAACCCATCCGTCCAAACATCGGACATCATACAACACCTTAGAAAGGTAAAAATCCCTTGTACATTAACATTAGAAGAATTGTTGAAGGTCAAACCACATTTGAAGGAGAAATTAACTAATCAATTGGAGATCAAGAGGGAAGAGAAAGAGATATCGGATGAAGTAAACACTGTAAAGATCCCTGTGGATAAGGTAGGAGATTTTAGTGAGGGAGATGAAGGAAACACTTGCCTTCCAATTACCTTTAGGGGTTATACAACCAAAGCCATCTTAGATTCAGGAGCTGGTGTAGGCATTGCTACTAGAGAAATCTGGGAGAAATGGGGAAAACCAGCTTTAAGACCAACGCGTATGAAAATACAAATGGCTGACGGACACACAGAAAGGCCCTTGGGATTATTGGAACGAGTAGTTTTCACCACCTGCGGAGTTGAATTTGAACACACCTTAGCAATATGTCAATTTGAAAGGGCAAGCAATTACGAAATGATACTTGGAAGACCTTTCATGAGACAGCTAAAGGTTGTGCAAGATTGGGGAAAAGATGATGTATACCTACAACATGAAGGAACTACCACGAGAATAAATCTCCACACATATACATATCAAGATGTTCCTCCCTTACAATGGAATCAAATTCATAAGGAAGAAGACGACCAGTCAATTCACAGCATAGGTTCTAGTGACCAATCTTGGATGAACGAGGACACTCATCTATGGATATGCCAAACTGCCAAAAAGGAAGAGAATAGGAGAAAGGGATGGCAACAAGGGCAAGGTGTAGCTAGGTCTGTGCAAGATCCAGCTTACATGCCTCAAGTCTTTTTAGATGAAGAGTTTGAACCTCATGGTTGGATGGAGATTTTAGCGACCCTCGATGTATGTGTGAATGAAGAAGTAATAACTATGAATGAATGTATTGATGAGGAAGGATATGACATTAGTCTATATGTAGTAGTCCTTCAGGAAGCTGAAGCGAAAACAATAAGGAACATACACAGGAAGAAGGAGTGGAGTTAGATAAAGAGCCAGAGAATGAAGAAAACAAGCCACAAAATCAGTTTGAAGTGCCGGCTCACTTCAAAAAATATGAAGTAGAAGAGAGAAAAATTGCTATTCAAATGCCTAAAAGAGAGGCACAGCCAGGAATAGCTTATGACAATAAAGAACAAACCAAGAAGATAGTAGTAACGTTAGAAGAAGGAGAAGAACGATGTACTTTCATAGGACAAGATGTTTCCATAGAGGAAGAACAAGAGTTAATACGCCTCATAAGGGAATATCGGGATGTCTTTGCCTGGACCTATAAGGACTTGAAAGGAGTAGATCCATCTATATGTGCCCATAGAATTCCCATGACATCAGAAGCCAAACCGTCTAAACAAAGACCATATACATACAATGATGTGTATTCAGCAAAGATAAAGGAAGAGATAGACAAGCTGTTAGATGATGGATTCATATACGAGATTGAACACACGGAATGGGTGTCACCTTTGGTGGTTGTACTGAAAAAGAATGGAAAGTTAAGAGTGTGCATCAATTTGAAGAAAGTAAATGCTGCAACCATCAGGGATAGTTACCCATTACCAATTACGGATCATCTGTTGGAAAGAGTGGCAGGGAAGGAAGTTTATAGCTTTCTGGATGGCTTTTCAGGGTATAATCAGGTAGCCATTGCTCCTGAGGACCAACATAAAACAGCATTCGCAACTGAATGGGGAGTATACGCTTTTAGAGTCATGCCTTTTGGTCTAACGAATGCCCCAGCCACCTTCCAAAGATTGGTGTGCCATGTATTCAAAGAGTTCTTGAGAAAAAGTATGGAGGTATATGTAGACGATCTTTGTACTTATTCAGCTATACGATCAGAGAACATCCCTGAACTAGAGAAGATCTTTGCCAAATGTCGACAGTATCGAGTATGTCTCAACCCAGAAAAATGTGTCTTCATGGTTAGACAAGGAAAAATATTAGGACATATTGTCTCTAAAAACGGAATTTCAACTGATGAAGACAAAATCAAAGTAATTTTGGATTTACCAAGACCAAAAACGGCTAAAGAAGTTCAAGCATTTATGGGACATTATGGATACTATCGAAGATTTATACATATGTACGCCATAATTGCTAGACCTCTTTATGCATTATTGACTCGATTTAATTGGACCGAAGAATGTGAGAAAGCCTTCAATGAGTTAAAGAATCGATTGAGTTCAGCACCAATCCTTCGAGTACCTAACTGGAATAAACCATTTCACATTCATGTGGATGCTTCCAAGTTTGCCATTGGTTGCATCTTAGCTCAACCTGCAGATACAGGAAAGCTTGACCACCCTATAGCCTATGCCAGTAGACAATTAAATCAAGCAGAACGCAATTATACCACCACGGAGAGAGAAGGCCTAGGGATGGTGTACGCAGTCAAAAAGTTCAGACATTACCTATTGGCAAACAAATTCAAATTCTTCATTGATCATCAAGCCCTACTGTACTTGGTCAATAAACCTTGCAATACAGGAAGACTAGTACGATGGTTTTTATTGCTAATGGAATTTGATTTTGACGTAGTAGTCAAGAAAGGAAATACCCACATAAGAGCAGATCACTTATCAAGAATGACCCATGGAGAACCATCCATAGGAGTACCAGATGATCTGCCAGATACATATCTTTTTAACCTGGAAGTATGTCCCCAATGGGCAGAGAAGTTGATCCCTATACTTACACATGGACCTAAAGATGGGATCACACCAAACCAAACCCAGGACCTGTGGAAGACTAAAAACCTTCATATCATTGCAGGAAGTTTGTATCACCAAGACTCAATTGGATTGTTACTGAGATGCGTTGAAGAGGAGGAACAGGAAATGTGGCTTCAGAAAGCACATGTGAATCAATGGAAAACTCATTTGAATGCCAACGGAACATGGCAAACTATGTTGGAGAAACAATCACTAATTGGACATATATTTAAAGTTCAAATCTTAGGAAGAAAACCCCATGCCTATGTGAAGGGACAAATTCACAAATGTATTATACTTGTAAAGTTAGTTCACTTTAGTTCTAGAAGTTTTTTAAAAATCACGGGAATGAGAAAATCTATATAAGTTAGTTAGTATTAACTGACGCGAGAGAAGAAGAAGGAGGAAGACAATGAGAAAGTGAGAAGAACTCATTTTTGTATGACTGAGTATAGTCGACCTTCTCTGAGTGAGAAAGCATCTGTAAAACTTCTGAGTTTTTTATAGTTATGAGAAGAACTGAGTAAAGTTCTGTGTATGAGTCTTTCTTCATCATCTCCATGTTTGCCTACTGTGTGATGAATTCAAAAATTCAAGTTTTCTGAGCAATTCGATGCCTGGCATCGAATCTTGGCTGATAAGTCATTTTTTCATTCTCTGTGTGTTAACTATTGTTGAATCTTTTAAAAATATGAAGTTTGTGGAGCAACTCGATGCCTGGCATCGAGTTTGAGCATAAAGTCGATGCCTGGCATCGACTTCTAGCATACAAGTGGTCTTCTTCATGTGTGTGTAAAAGAGAGTATTTCTGGTGCAGAAAAAGGGCCTAAAAAAGCTCAAAGTCGATGCCCGGCATCGACTTGGACTGAAATTCGATGCCAGGCATCGAATTTTTTATTTTTGGACATCAGGAATACTAAAAGAGGCAAGATTTCCAGTTTTGGAAGGTCATACAGGGTCATCTTGTGAGGGCCATAACTTGAGTTCTAGAGCTCCGTTTGATGCATATGATAGCTTGTTGGAAAGCTCTACTCTTCTAGTTTCAGCCTATAAAGTTTCATCAAGAAATAATACTTGAGCTAGGAGAAATTAGCAAAATACTGAAGGTATGTCATTTCGGTGACTAGGAATTTCTGTAGAAGCAACGTTCTCACTTTAAGCTATCATTTCTCAAAGTTTGGAGTGGCAATGAGTTAATGGTGATCATAGAGGTGTTCTAGTGTCACATTAATTCATTTCTTGTGGTGTTTTATACATCAACAAGTGGTATCAGAGCAGAAAGATTCTCGAGAGCAGAAGACGACAAAGGTACGAGAAGTTTTGTAAAGTTTTCCATTAAAGTTTGAAAGGTGAAGCATTTGAAGACACAAGGCATCAAAAGATTACTTTCGAAGTATCCTCATACACAAAGAACTTCAAAAGGTATTATCCTTTATCCTTTAAGCTCACAGGTTGCAGCAGAAGGAAAGAACTATGGCAGATCATATCTCCATTGACAAACTGGACAGAGATAATTACCCCGCATGGGTAATGAGAATGGAAGCCTTACTTATGAGTAAGGATCTCATGGTATATGTAACAGGTGAAGAAGAGAAGCCAGTATTTGAAGATGAAAGCCGACCAAAGAAAGAAGAACTTGATGCTTTAAAGCATTGGCAGAAGAAGGATGCAAGTGCAAAAGCCTACATCTACAATACAATCTCAGATCATTTGCTACCACACATCAGAGGATTGGAATCATCAGAAGATATATGGAATGCATTGGAATATCATTTCCAAAGCACTACTAAAGCACGGAAAGCAAGTCTATGGTCAGAGTTTACAACATTCAAGAAGAAGCCAAGTCAAACCATTAGTGATTATGTCACTAAGATGAAGGATCTAGCAGATAGTCTTGGATCCATAGATGAAGATGTTGAAGATCACAGATTGATTGCTCAACTACTTGCAGGCTTGAGAGGGGATGAAAGGTGGAAACCTTTTGTCTTATCAACAGAACTTTCATTAAATCATTATGTTCCAGATTTGAACCAGTTGCTTGGTTTGATGCTCACATATGAGCAAGACTTGAAGGGAGATGGAGATAAAGGTCAAAGTTCTGCAATGTACATGAAGAATAAGAAGAAAGGAGATAAAGGTAAAGCAAAGGATGAAGAGGAGTCTAATTCTCAAGCTTATTATGCAAGAGGTAAAGGCACTGGCAGAGGAAGAGCAAGAGGTTTTGGAAGAGGAAGAGGTAATCAAAATAACAACAAAAAGGCTTGCTGGATCTGTGGATTGAGTAATCATTTGGCTCATGACTGTTGGCACAACCAACAAGGATCAAACCAGAATCAAAACAACAATAGCAGAGGTCGAGGTGGAAGATATCAAAGTAATTTTCAAAGAGGTAGACAAAGTCAAAGAGGAGGCTATGGTAGAGGTGGAGGAAGAAGTTGGGGACAGAATCAATCCTACAACACCACCTACTACAACTATGCAAATGACACACAGAATGAAAGTCATACATCATTGATGATGAACTCAATCAACACATCAGATAAAGAAGATCTAAAGGTATTTTACATTGACTCTGGATGTTCTAATCATTTGTCAGGAAACATAGAATTGATGTCAGAATTGGAAAAAGGCATTTCTAGTCACACAGTTCAAACTGGTGATAATACAAGACATAGTGTACATTCAATTGGAAAAGTGAAATGCAAGAGTGGAGCAGATTTGCTAACCAATGTTTTGTATGTTCCTACAATACCTAAAAACTTGATTAGTGTGGGACAGATAGTTGAAAAAGGTTTTCAAGTCAGGTTTACAAATGAAGGAGTATTTGTGGAAGATCCAAAGAATGGATATAATCAGATTGTCTCTGGTAAGAAAGAAGGTAGACTCTTTACTTTAAGAGTGCAAGGGAACATTGTTCAAGCTTTGCTCACACATGGTGAAGGAGTGATTACAGAACTTGATCTCTGGCATAAGAGATTAGGTCACTTTAATGAAAGAGGAATTAAAGCTATGGTTGCTAATCAGTCTGTACTAGGATTACCAAATGTGCAAAGTCAACATATGGTTTATAAATGTGAAGCATGTCAAATGGGTAAAGCACACAGGTTACCATTTCAAAAGAAAGGATTCAAACATGATGGAGTACTTGAGCTCATTCATACAGATGTATGGGGACCAACAAAAGAAGGATCTATCAGTGGCTCAAGGTATTATGTTCTTTTTATTGATGATGCTACAAGATGGATAACATTATATGTTTTGAAGGAAAGATCAGAAGTGTTTGGAGCTTTCAAGCATTTTCATGCATATGCAGAGAGAGTCACAGGTCAAAAGCTTAAGAGACTGAGGTCTGATGGAGGGGGAGAATACTTCTCCCAAGAGTTCAATGATTATCTTTGGAATGCAGGTATTAAGAGAGAAATAACTTGCAGGTATACACCACAACAAAATGGTGTAGCAGAAAGAAGGAACAGGACTCTGGTTGAGTTTGCTAGAGCTATGCTAAAGGAGAAGAATTGTCCAAATTATCTTTGGGCTGAGGCTGTAAATACAGCTACATATCTTGTGAATAGATTACCATGTGCAGCTCTGAATGGAATGACTCCATATGAAGCTTGGTGGGGTAAGAAACCAACACTAGATCATTGTAGAGTGTTTGGATCAATTGCATATGCTTATGTGCCATCACAACTTAGGCATAAACTTGAACCAAAGGCAGAAAAATATGTGTTCATTGGTTATGATGAAAAGCAGATGGGTTACAGATTGTGGAATCCTCTAACCAAACAATTTATTGTTTCTAGAGATGTTACATTTGATGAACAGAAAAGTTGGTATGCAGATCAAAGTCATACAGCTGAAGAATTTGAAGAAGAGGTAAGAAGATGTGAGAAAGGAAAATCAATTGTGCAGGTGAATAGAGATGAAGACTATATGCAAGCAAGTACATCCAGAAGTGGATTAACAAGAATGAATGAAGAAGCTCCTATATTTGATGAAGAGGTGTATCCAGAAACTTATGAAGAATGTGAACCAAGAAGGTCAAGCAGGACAAGGAGACAACCAGAAAGGTATTCTTATGATACTTCTTACATAACTCAGAAGAACTATGCATATATGGTCAAAGATGATGAAGAACCTCAGAACTATGATGAAGCTAAAGGTAAAAAGCAATGGGAAGAAGCAATGAAGGAAGAGTTCAATGCACTGGAGGAGAACAAGACATGGGAACTTGTTCCTAAACCAAATGGTAAGAAAGTTATTGGAAATAAATGGGTTTATAAAGTGAAGAAGCTTGCAGATGGAAGTATTGCCAGATACAAAGCTAGATTGGTGGTGAAAGGCTATGCCCAGACCTATGGCATAGATTATGATGAGACATTCAGTCCCGTAGCTAAGATGTCAACTATAAGGACAATCATTGCTATTGCAGCTTCAAAAGGATGGACTCTAAGTCAATTGGATATAAAAAATGCATTCTTGAATGGATACATATCAGATGAGGTATACATGGAACAACCTCAAGGGTTTATAGATTTCAGGTATCCAAATTTTGTTTGCAGGTTGAGAAGAGCATTGTATGGATTGAAGCAAGCTCCAAGAGCTTGGAACTATAGACTGGTGAAGTATCTCAATGATCTTGGATATCAAAGTTCAAAAGCAGATTCAAGTCTACTTATCAAAAGAACAGAGGAAGGTACAATCTACATTTGTATTTATGTAGATGACATTATAATCACAGGTACTTCAGATGAAGGAATCAAGGAGGTAAAGAGATTACTTGAGAAAGAGTTTAAGATCAGTGACCTAGGAAAGTTATCATACTTTCTTGGAATGGAAGTTACTTATACAGATCATGGCATATATGTGTCACAAGAAAGGTATCTTCTGAACTTGTTGAAGAAGTTTGATATGGAAAATTGCAGAGAAGCTTCAACTCCACTTGAAGTTAATCACAAGCTCAGTAAATATGATGGTGCAGACTACAAAGATATGAGGAAGTATCAATCTCTTGTGGGTAGTTTGATTTATGCTACACTAACAAGACCTGATCTTAGTTATGCAGTGGGAGTTTTGTCACAATTCATGCATTGTCCAAAGGACCCACATTGGATTGCAGGTCAAAGAGTTCTCAGATATATCAAAGGAACTATAAAGGAAGGATTATATTATCCTTTTACATCAGATTTGAAGTTGAGAGCCTATAGTGATTCAGATTGGGCAGGTAATCAAGATGACAGAAGATCAACTCATGGTTACATGATATACATTGGTGATAAGCTTGTAAGTTGGTGTTCCAAGAAACAACATACAGTAGCATTATCATCAACTGAAGCAGAGTACAAAGGACTTGTGGAAGCAGCTAAGGAAGTCATATGGATGCAGACATTGTTCAAGAGCTTAGGCATTGATCAAGGTACACCTACAATACATGGAGATAATATGAGTTCACTTTATCTTGCAGCAAATCCAGTATTTCATGCAAGGACAAAGCACATAGAGATACAGTATCATTTTCTCAGAGAAAAGGTAATGGAGAAGGAGATTGAAGTGGAATACATTTCTACTAAAGATCAGTTAGCAGACATAATGACAAAGAGCTTGGATGGTGTGAAGACCAGCAGATTCAAAAGCATGGCAGGAGTAAAAGAAAAGAAGAAGATATGAAGAAACAGGGAATGTCAATTAGTGATTGAGGGGAGCTGTTGGAGAAACAATCACTAATTGGACATATATTTAAAGTTCAAATCTTAGGAAGAAAACCCCATGCCTATGTGAAGGGACAAATTCACAAATGTATTATACTTGTAAAGTTAGTTCACTTTAGTTCTAGAAGTTTTTTAAAAATCACGGGAATGAGAAAATCTATATAAGTTAGTTAGTATTAACTGACGCGAGAGAAGAAGAAGGAGGAAGACAATGAGAAAGTGAGAAGAACTCATTTTTGTATGACTGAGTATAGTCGACCTTCTCTGAGTGAGAAAGCATCTGTAAAACTTCTGAGTTTTTTATAGTTATGAGAAGAACTGAGTAAAGTTCTGTGTATGAGTCTTTCTTCATCATCTCCATGTTTGCCTACTGTGTGATGAATTCAAAAATTCAAGTTTTCTGAGCAATTTGATGCCTGGCATCGAATCTTGGCTGATAAGTCATTTTTTCATTCTCTGTGTGTTAACTATTGTTGAATCTTTTAAAAATATGAAGTTTGTGGAGCAACTCGATGCCTGGCATCGAGTTTGAGCATAAAGTCGATGCCTGGCATCGACTTCTAGCATACAAGTGGTCTTCTTCATGTGTGTGTAAAAGAGAGTATTTCTGGTGCAGAAAAAGGGCCTAAAAAAGCTCAAAGTCGATGCCCGGCATCGACTTGGACTGAAATTCGATGCCAGGCATCGAATTTTTTATTTTTGGACATCAGGAATACTAAAAGAGGCAAGATTTCCAGTTTTGGAAGGTCATACAGGGTCATCTTGTGAGGGCCATAACTTGAGTTCTAGAGCTCCGTTTGATGCATATGATAGCTTGTTGGAAAGCTCTACTCTTCTAGTTTCAGCCTATAAAGTTTCATCAAGAAATAATACTTGAGCTAGGAGAAATTAGCAAAATACTGAAGGTATGTCATTTCGGTGACTAGGAATTTCTGTAGAAGCAAAGTTCTCACTTTAAGCTATCATTTCTCAAAGTTTGGAGTGGCAATGAGTTAATGGTGATCATAGAGGTGTTCTAGTGTCACATTAATTCATTTCTTGTGGTGTTTTATACATCAACAAACTATAAAGAGGTTAGGCATATATTGGCCGACCATGTAGAGAGACGCACATAACTATGTATCAGCTTGCCAAATTTGTCAAGAACACAACCCAGAAGAGAACTCAACTTTATGCTATTCCACAGTAGCACCAAGATGGAGCATGCCTCTGGTAAAGTTCTTAAAGACGCAAGAATACCCAGAAGGAGCCACTTCAGCAAGGAAACGTGCACTTGTAGAACAGAGCAAGGATTATGCCATTATAGGAAAACAACTTTTTAGGCGAGGAAGAGATAATCAATTATGAATGTGCATTCACGAAGACGAATATCTTTCTGTCTTAGAGATGGCACATACAGGAGCTGTAGGAGGGCACTTCTCTGCAGAGAAGACAGCAAAGATGATCCTCTTTGCGGGAATGTGGTGGCCAACTCTACATCAAGATGCGGTGACATATGTGCAACGATGTGATACCTGTCAACGAACGAAATATCCAATTAGAAGAGATGAGATGCCACTGAGACCCATGATGAGTGCCAAAGCTTTCACCAAATGGGGAATAGACTTCATAGGATCTATTAGCCCACCAGCGAAAGGATCCCATGCCGAGTATATAATTGTAGCCACAGACTATCTGACCAAATGGGTTGAAGCCAAAGCAACCAAGAAAAATGACGCAAGAACCACGGCCAAGTTTCTCTTTGAGAACGTTTTCACTAGATTTGGACTACCGATAGAAATTGTGAGTGATAGAGGTACGCACTTTGTGAATGAATTTATAGAAGCCCTACTGGATGAGTTCTTGGTAATTCATAAGAAATCAGCTCCTTATCACCCACAAGCCAATGGACAAGCTGAAAGTTTGAATAAAATTTTGTGTACAGTTCTCACAAAAATTGTTAACAATGGCCGATCTGATTGGGATAAGCAATTACATCATGCTTTATGGGCATTTCGAGTAGCCTATAAAACCGCCATAGGCACTACTCCTTTTAACTTAGTATATGGACAAAATGCTATTTTGCCAATTGATTTCTTAATTCCCACTCTGAGAGTAGCAACTACTTACGAGTGGACGGGACATGAACTATCAGCTCAATTGGATCAAATAGAAAAGCTTCACAAAACTAGGTTACAAGTTGTAGCAGGCATTTATGCTGCTAAACGATGATAGAAAGCCTACTTTGATGCTCACGTTAAGGACAAAAATTTGCAGGAAGGAGACTTAGTCTTGGTATATACCTTGAAACAACACGCTAAGAAGGTGCAGAAAAGAGGATATGGCCCATTAATCATCAATCGTATATCGACAAGTGGAGCCATCAGCTTAGCAACCCTAGATGGGGAAGTATTACCAAATTACATCAGTGGATGTCGAGTAAAAAAATATCTAGAACCATTGACCGAGGAAACAATGTCTCGATTAATCAAGGGCAAGAATAGATGCATTGAAGAGGAAAGGATACAAGAAGAGGCGAGACAGGAAGCACTAGAGCGAATTAAGAAACGGAAAGAGTGGATGAGAGATATCGACTAGGGGAAGAACTCATCCCAATGGCTAATTTTAGAGCCACTCAAAGCTTAGGCTCACAGAGAACGCAACCATATTTAAATTTGGGAGCAGGTAAAACGGAGTACCACTTGGTGGATGCTCTCATTGACACAGGAGCAACCATAAGCTGTATCAAACTTTCTTTGACCCAGAAACTCGAGGAAGTACGCCCATCGATGGCACAGTTGATAGGAATAGGAGGAACGATTACTCAATGTATAGGTGAAATCACCTTACCTTTGCATCTTGGCAACAACACTATGGAACAAAAGCTATTAGTGTGTCATGATCAGGATTTACTTGAAGAAGTAGTGTTAGGTCAAGACTGGATTTACGAATATGAGGTGACCATTCAATTGGCTTTGGGATACATCTCAGCCAGGATAGGACATCGGGAAGTATTCAGTCTGCTAGACGAACGACCAATCAAAGCCGCTAGTATAGAGCCAAAAGTTCATTCCAATGAACAAAGTTCTGAGTGTATGTTCACTAGCACTATAGAAACCTCTTCGTCAAGTACTATATGTGCGGACACATTGAATTCTGCTTGCATACTATCTTCTAGTCTAGCAAGTCACAAGAGTGTCAATCAACCTGAAACTCATTTCAGTGAAGCACCATGCACAAGAGCGACCAGTCCTCTGAGTAATTCAAAATCTGTACCTATTAAAATATACCCTATTCCGTACACTCAACAAGCTTGGATAAGGAAAGATCAAGTGAAGGAATATATTCGACAACAGAAGCACTATCGACATCGGAGCAACCAAGCATATAACAAAGCAAATCATTCTGGGTACCAAAGTCAACAACGAAGTGCTACAATATGGATTCCAAAGAAAGTAGTAGCCGCTCAACCAAACCGATCGCAAATATGGATTCCTAAATCATGTGCTCCAAAGAAGCTAAATCGAAACGATAAACCTCAGCATAAGAAGCACCAACAGGGCCTACGAGCAAAACAGCCACAGAAGAATAGCTACAGGAAAATAAAGGAGTCTGCAGTCGCTACACAAGCCAATCTGAGATTTAAAAATCAGAGAGAGCAGACATACAACAAGAGAAGAACCACATTCATCAAAAAGGTGGAGAATACACTACATTCCAACAGAATAAAGCAAACTTGGGTGCCGAAAGACGAGACGGACTGCATACATAGAACAACTACTTCCAATTGCACACATATGGAGTTGTCAGGACACAAAGTATGCATGATAGGGCCATATTACAAGGCCAAGCATTCAGCACATCTTCCTTCAATTTCAGGATAGTCGAGCACATTTTCCCCCTTGGGAAATAGGAGAGCACTTGTACATACATTAAGAAAATTAATCAAAAAAAAAAAAAAACAAAAAAACCGCTTCGGCTACGACCTAACTTTTCTGTTTTCCTTTTCAGATGAAAATATAAAAATATATAAAAAATGTGAAAAAAAATCTAGGTATTACCTTTCTCACACCCACGGGAAAGGGACGACACTATTCACTCGGAGCAATATCAAGCTTATAAAGGAGGATTTCTGATAATATATGGCCACTAATTCATACTCTATATTGAGTGCAGATGGCATCTACTAATTCCGAAGCTACACAAGAGGAAGAGGTCCAACTTCTTCCATTGGAATCAATAACAAAAGTCAGAGGCCATTGGTTTCGTGATGACCAACTAGTCTCAGAACTTATTTTCATGGCAACTATCAAGATTATGGATAGGGATCGCTACTTCCCTATTATGTCGCAAGATTTCAAGACCATAATCCAAGGATTACCGCATATAGAGGATGTATGGACACAAGCAGGGCTAGACGCATTCCTTAGAATACCAATTTATCTACCTGATTTTCAGAGATGCACTCAAGTGATGAACACTCTTCAACCTGCAGCAACAAAAATATCAGTTCCAGAAGCACGAGTATTGGATAAAGTAGGGACATGGAAAACAATTCAATTCACACATGAATTGATCAATAAAGCTTTTGGATGGAATCAAGAAGGAATTACTAATGTCAAGGAGGAATGTCATGACCCTAAGAAGAGATCCTTTGTGGATATTAACAGAATAGACATCGAAGATGCTGTCCATCTGGTGCACCAGCATTTTTGTTTTCCAAGTATGCATCGATACACTGCACCACAAAAGATCTTTGTACAATTGCTATCACATGCCATGCGACAAATAGGAAACAAAGTGAATCTGACTGGCTATGTCCAAGAACATTAGGGGAGAAAGTGAGCCCTGCATGGGCCTTGTAAGGATCCCTAATTTTTAGGGATTAAGAAGCTTAATCCATGACTTTTGGGAGCCAGATGATACCACTAGTGGTATTGTGAAATAAAAAATGTAGATGAAATAAGTCTTTTTTCATGTCACACGCGAGTTTCTGTGAGCCATTCGATTGATGGAATCAATGGTTTACATTGAATTGGATTTGAATCTAGAGAGAGACTAAAAAAAACTCGTGGGAGTAAGGACAAAGACTGTCCCCACTCTCTGCAGAAAAAGTGGCCGTTAGATTTATCTAGATCCGATGGATCGGCGCAATTTGTGCTGAGCTCATTTTTGGGATGCATCGGCGTCGTCCGATCGAGGGCTCATCCAATGGTTCCCATTAGAAGGCGCTTTTTTCATGTGGGCAGTCAATCTAAGCCATCAGATCTTGTCCAGATCAAAGGCCACGAATTCAAGCGCTCAACTTGCCTGCAGTTCAAAGTGGACCGTCCGATCGGCGCTCAAATCCAATGACTCATAGAAAAAGGCGCCTTTTGTCATGATTGCTTTGATCTCATCCATTAGATCTCAAGCTAATCCAAGGGTCCAAGTTTGTAGATGCCTTGACTTTTGGCATTTAACCTTGGCCATTAGATATTTGATCAATCCAACGGTTCTAAACAAATTTCGAGGTATTCAAAACCATCTTCTAAAGAAAACCATGAATTCTAGATGGTTTTAGGCTCTTTGACCACACAAAAACAAGGGAAGCCTATGCCTAGTCTATGTGTTTAAGGGACTAGACTGTGGCCACCACCCTCTTCTCATTGGTCCATGACTAATCAGCCCTTAATCTAAAAGGCCCATTCAGGGTTCATTTTTTCCCCTAATGAAGACTATTTGAAGCCCAGAAGAAATGGGGCCAAAAAAAGTTTTTGAATGGCAGTTCTGCTTTAACATTACTCATATACGAGGCTCTTGAAATGAAACACTGCTTACGTGAGATGTCGACATCAGAAGGGCTAGCCCGATATGCTAAATCCGCTACGGTCCCTAAGAAAAAGAAAGCAGTTGTTATGGTTATGGAAGAGGCCGAAACCAGCTCACAAAAACCCATGAGGGGTACAAAGCGTCTATGAGAGGAAGAAGCTCAAGCTACACCTCAGTCAAAGAGGACACGTTTATTACCAAAGATCACGACAGCTCAAATGCCTATTACAAAGAGAGATCTCTCAGCTGCCCTCGAAGAGACACACCAATACATGCAAGGGCAGGTTAATCTAAATATTCAAGGTCATCATTATAGACAGGCAAGTCAAGAGAAACAACAACGGAGTACAAAGAAGACTCCAAAACAGCCTGGAAGACACAAAGAGCTAGGCATAGATGATTCTAGTTCCAATACAGAATCCAGTCCTGAAAAAGATACTCTAGACACTGATATAAGAACAGAAAATCAAGAAGAAGAATGGAATGAAATCAATCAAAGCAAAGTCACGCCGTACAACCATAAAGAAACGGAAAAGAATGTCAATGCTGCTAATGAACCTGAGCACGTCATTCAATTGAATGATACTACAAAGATCCGCATCAAGGAAGCTCCAACAACTGTTACATATGCAAAACACCCTATCAAAGAGGAAGTACCAACTCCAGTGAACACGGATTCGGAGTTATTACAAAACAAATAACCAATTGTAATTGAGGTACCAGATGACACACCTCAAGGGACCAAAGAAAACATGGTGGCTGAGCCAAGAATCCAGCTTCAGATTAGGCAGCCCCATGACACTACATTACATGTGGCACATGGAAAAGATGTCAATACCGGCGAAGAACCGAGTATCCCAAAAACATGGCTTAATGTGGATGTCTCTCAACTGAAGCCTATAGTCAAGCAGATGATTCAGACAGCCATGGATACACAACAGCAGATGATGGACATAGATGCAGATTATGATAAGGCTATGAGAGAAAAAAGTCAATTCCAGATCATGAGTGAACAACTATCATCGTAGTTAATTCAGGCACAAAGAGAGATAGCGGCCAAAAGCACTGAGTTGCTCGAATCAAAAACACAATGTGGCACATTAATCACTCAGCATCACCAACTGCAAACACAGCTCGCGGAGTTACAGAGATTACATGAGGTAATCGAAACTGAAAAAGAAAGAATGAAGACTAGAAGTACTCTACTAGAGACACAGCTAAAATTATACATGGAAGAAAATGACACCTTACGAAGCAGAAATAAAGAATTAATGAAATCATTATTATATGATCAACCGATCGAGCAACAGGGATCCTCAAAAACCAAAGAAAAAGAATTAAGAGATCAGGTGGAACAATACGCAGATCTGCTAAGACAAGAGCGAGAAATAAGAGAAGAATTGGAACAGAAGTACAGTCAGGAACTAAATGAACTGAAAAAGCAGTTGAATACCGCACATGGTAAACTTGCAGCAAGCTATAGTGAGAACATGGACAATGTGGCTGAAATCAGAAATGAGTTACTTGCAGCAAAAGAAGCACTCAGAGCAGCCATACAAGAAAATAAAGAAAAGATTGAACTCATAGAAAAATTAGAATTTCAATCAATCAGAATGTAGTGATCGGGACACCAATAGTGCCAGCTAAGGAAAATCCTACTGACGAGGTAGAGGTAAGTCCTCTATCTCACCCGATCTATAATTCTCCAATACATGAGCAGATGGCAGATATACATGATGATCATCCAATGCCATACACTGCAGAAATAAGTCAGAAGGAACGGGCACTAGTGGTGTCCCGATTGACGGAGAATTTTGAAAATGAAGTCATTAAGATCATGAAAGAGGCCAAGATCAAAGGTAAAGACTTGGACAAGATAATGAAGCCTTTCAATATACGGACTATTGAAAGAGAAAACGAGACGATATATAAAGAAGATTACACAGAAAAGTCCAGATGAGCAGCTCAATTTTAAGCATGATACATTCGATTACAATCAAGAAGAGTTCGAAGCTGCACAACCAATTTGGAGAAGAAAATTTTTGGAGAAACATCCCACACTACGGGTGCATTGGCAAGCAGCACCATATTTATTCCAGGTAAACCTTCATTTTGTCCTATACCACGCAGAAGGGAGATTAGAGAATTTTTGGACTTACAAAAAAGCGGAGCTATAAATAAACAGTGGCTGAACTATCCTATGCTTCCGAGCCCGCCTCATAACTACTTGCCAACGGAAGAATATATGATTAAAACCATCGAATTTTGGCTACAAAATTATGCGACAGTACCCGACTTAACTGTCAAAATGACCAATAAAATACTTAGCATGATACTTACAGTTTTGAAAGTATTCAAGCATGCGGCCTACACTTTTTTGAATTTCATCGGCATTAATCAGGGCACGGAAATCCTCATTTTTGATGTATCGGTTATGCCTAGCCGACCAACAATAATGGCGTATTATTCCAGATTAATGTTCTTGCCAAGTGTATATATGCAAACTTTTGAAGAAGCTTTCTTTACAGGATTTTTTGAGATTGATTCCGAAATCTTTTTGAAGATGTCGTCAAATTTAAATGCCAGATTAGTGGCATACGAACTTAGCTTCTTTGCAGATTATAGACAGCCACCCAATGACAGTGTGAAGGCAGAACAATGGAAACAACTAATGATACGTGAAGCCAATCTGCTAAATGATACAGAGCAAAAAATATATAGAACATATGCCCGTCGCTTATCAAAGCTTGTCGGGGACGACAGAGTCCAGGAGGGGGGCAGTGTTGAGGGAGAGTCAAGTAAAAAGAAGAAAAGAAGAAGACAACGAAAGAAGCAGCTTCACTAAAAAGAAATAGCTGAAGATATATCTCTGCAAGAAGCCCCGCAGGGGCGCAACACCCATCTCTGCACAGAGCCCCGCAGGGACGCACACACCAAGGAAAGGACGCACCCCAAAAGGGTGTTACAACCTCTTGATCTTTGGCAGGTCCAGATCGAAGACTGTAGCACCTTATCTTCATACCTTCCACTGGTGGCGTGCGTGGTAACCCGACTGACCACAGCAATCCAGAATTAATGAGCCTATAGGTGAATTAGACTACGAATATCAGGTAGTCAATCAAACTCCAAGGGTTGCGGGCGTACAAAAGAAAAGAACAAGCAAAACGAGTGCATCAAGCACAGAGAATGTACATGGAGGAATCAGGGCCAACAAGTATGCCATATGAGGGTGTGTCAGCCTCTGGAGTTACAGAGGATTCAGATCAAGGCTTACGAGCTACATCCTCATATGTGCATTGATGGCGTGCGTGGCAAACCGAAGTAACAGGCTTTGAGTAATACAACAGGGTCCGATGAGTGCAACCAGGACAAACCAAAGCGCCTCTAAAACGTAATGCAAGATCAAGAATAAGGCAGAACTGACCAAGGGTTGCAGGCAATGAAAAGAAAAGGATAGGCAGTACAAATGCATCAGGCCGAGAGGATGTAAAAGAAAAATCATCAACAGGGCCATTAAAACGGAATGCCAGTCCAACCAGACGGCAAAGCTGACCAAAAGATGCATGCGGACAACAAACTGAAGACAAGAAGTAAAGCCTGTCAAGGGACGACAGAGACGAAGAGGGGGAGAGTGTTGCAGAGCTAAAGAAAGCACAAGGCAGAGAAAAAGACGGGCCCCAAAATTTTTCCAAGTTCGACATTACATCTTTGTATCATAACCAGTCTTGTAATATATTTCCCATTGTAAATGCACGAGAGGAGTCCTCTAGATGCATCCCCACAGAAGATTAGAAGCTTACCCATGTAAAATAGTAGGAAATTAGTCTTTTAGTGAATAAAGTGCCGGTCTCTTGTGTGAAAGGACCATTTTTAGGGCACTAGTATATAAGTCAATTTGTGACTCTTTGTAAAGACTTTTTGCCATTGTGAGAATAGAGAACACAGAAATTCGAATTTGTGTCTTCTTCACTCTGTATCTTCTTCTTTGTGAGCTTGTATGCATGAGTATTGCTTGGAAAGAGTGTTAGGAAGTGTGGTCTATCCATGACAGTGTTTATTTTCTGTAGTTAATGTGTTTGCGAAGTGTAGGAAGTGCTGAAGTGTAGGAAAGTATTTCCCACGACTCAGTATTTTGCTCATAACTTGAAGTAGGAGTGTCAGAATTGAATGAAACCACTGCCATTGGATGCGTCTTCTCGAGAGCTTCGAAATGCATATGATATTTGCTATATTTGGAGCTCGGAACTGGGAGAAAAGTCCAAAATATTGAGGATTGCTGCACCAAATATCGTGACACCATAACCAACAGTTGAAGCTTGTTTGGATTAATCTTTACCTTGATTGCACCCTTTGAGTAGTTCATTTGCATTGATCATCACATGATTGCATGTCCTCACACACTCGGCTAGGTTTGTATACTCATCGGATTGATATTTAAAAGCGTGAATCCCCACTATATGCACTTGAAGGGGATTGAGGTATAGTCTCTTTCTCCACAAGTGCCTAAGTTGGTATTAGGTCAACAGAAGGGATCCGTAATTGTTGTTGCATTTAACTTTATATAATCAACAAAAGTTCTCAACTTCCCATTCTTTTTAGGGACCACTATAACAAGAGACAACCATGTGACCTGATTGACTGGTTTAATAAATTCAGTAGCCAACAGTTTATCAATTTCTTCCTTAACCTACTTAGCAAAGTTAGGATTCACCTGATACCTTTGCTGCACAATCGAAACTGCATCTTTCTTCAAATTTATGCGATGTTGATGTAGATCAAGGTCTATACCTTTCACCTGTGAGTAATCCCAAGCAAAAACATCCACATACTCCTTTAATAAGCAAATCAAGTCTTCCATGAACTGACCCTTGAGTTCTTTGCTTACTCTCACCATCTTTGGTTCAATCTCCGTCCCCAAATTAATTTCTTGAAGTTCATCCTCTTTTACTCTGTCAGAAATTGCATATTCCTATTCATAAATCTTTTCAGCCAAATTAATTACCTCTTTCTCTTGTTGCTCCAGTTTCAGCTACATAGGAATTTCCAGACTTTGCTCGAACATCCGTCACACTTGTGCACCTTCCAATGCCTCTCCTGGAACTAGCTCACTTGACTTTTGGACTACTTCATCATCCTTTGCTAACACACCTTCCACATCTACTTCTAAAACTTGTACCATAGTTGGGCTTGCTTTCAGGAATCCTTCCTCCTCATCAACTTCTATCTCATCTGCCAAACTAATAGTCTGAGCCATCAATGGTTTCTCCTGTACTGACATGTTTCTTCTACCTTTCATGGGAATTTTCACTTGCTTTTTACCTTTTGTAATCATCACCACATTCAATCTCTAGTCCTGTTTAACCTTAGCCAGCCTGAACCAAGGTCTTGCTAACAACATTTCATACAGATATGTAGACTCAGACATTCTAATCACCACAAAATTTACCATGAATGACATCCCTGAAATTATGATTTGTTGCTGCTTCAAAATGCATAATGGCTGAACTCTAGTTTGATCCACCATTTTTACTTGAAAAGGTGCTGGATCCGAAGCCCCTTTCCCCATCTCTTTAAAAATATGCTCAGATAATCTACTCACTCTTGAGTAACTAAAATGGGGTTTCTTTGAAATATTATAGATGTATTACTTGATGAAACATTTTAAGTAAATGCTAAATTAGGGACTAGAGGATTAATTAGAACTGATGCATTAGGCTAAAAAATGGTTGAAAAGGGGCCGTTTGCTAATGACGGATTAAGAAAATTAACAAATAGGGTCTTTCCATATGTACAAAAATATAACATTCCTCACTCTTTTAATCCTACAAAGAAAGGTTTCTTTTTAGTAAATATGCTCTAAAAGCACTGCTAGGGTGATGGAATTTCTTGTATTCAGTGTGTAATTTTTTGTTTTCATACAAAAAGAGATATTCTTGCACACCACACAATGTAAATCTTTAAATTTTCAAGAGAGAAAAGATTTTTCGAAGATACAAAATATTTTTGGGTTCACAAAATTCTATGATACTTTGGTCATAATGGGTGCATCAAATCAAAATTTTGTGACTCTCTTCCACGTGTACATCAATTTTTTTTGTCTATAAATACTCGTGAGGTTTGTGAATCTTGGTTTCAATAGAAGAGAGGATTCCTTATGAAAACCTCTTTTTATGCTGATAAATGATTGTGTGACCATGCTTCCTAGTTGCAAAGGTGCCCATAAAGTGAAGCGAGCTAAAAGAGATGACACAAAAAACCATTGGAAAGGTCGTATTCTCAGTTTCAAATTAAAGAGAGATGGCTGGTTTGCAAGAGTTCAACATGTATACAATGCTAAGGATCTAGTGCTAAACAATCATCTACAATTCTCATCATACTATAAGTGAAGTTTAACAATGCTCTTTAATCATTTTGAGTTGTCTCTATATTAGAAGATATTTATTTCTGTATTGTCGATATTTTTCCTTACATTGTTTAAGAGTGCAAGCTATTGAATGTTTAAGAGGAATATTCAAAGTTCTTCATAGGGACTATGTAGAACTTATGTATGTAGAGAAATTTGTTCCATTTTTCAATACTATTCAATTATTTGTCTATTTTGGAGATTATCAGGCACCATTAGAGAGGAATGCATATGGACATCTTGTACATCTACCTGTTAATTGCATTTCTTCATTAGATTGGGAGTCTCCTAATCAATCGACATTTTCAAGTTTTCTATGCAAGATGAAAGATGACATTCAAAGGAAAATGTCAACAAGCCAAATTTCTCAAAGGATAACGATTCAATGGTTTTTGCCTCTTCATTTTTTTGTATAGGAGAGTTTCAATTTTAGAGATTGATGATGTTTTAGGTGGGGAATGGGATAGAAAAGAAGCTCAAAAGCTAGGTGACATCATTTTATGTAAAGTTAGTCAAAATTCTCTTTTGATTTCATATCACATATCTCGACAATCTCTTGTTTTTAGGATATGACTACAAAAGGTGGACAAAATTCTCTTTCAATTTCACATCACATATCTTAACAATCTCTTGTTTTAGAATATGACTACAAAAGATGGAAAAAAAAGCTTGGAGTCTAGATACCCTTGGATTTAGAGGAGAACTGTCCATAATTTGAGTTAGAATTACTGATGCATCCCAATTTTGAACCTAGGAAAATAACTATAATTGCAAATTATAGATTCAAAAATGATAGAGAACTTATAGAGTACCTTGATGAGGTTTCACCATGGTTCTGATTCTCAATTGATGGTGTAATGGTAAACATTAGATCAGAGAAAACATTATCGTGCATTACTTGCCTTCCACCCAAGGTGATCAAGTTCCAACCTTTAATAACGTAACTAGTCTTGCCCCTTCATCATTCCACCAAAAATTTTGAATGAAAACAAAGACATTGAGTGCTAAATATTTTTGTCTCTTTTTTTTCTATGTATGCGCTCTTCATATTCATTTTGGCATTGTTATGGTTTATAACATTGGTATTGGAAAGTTTCTATTGCTCAAAGACTTTCTCCCATACAACAACCGGTAAAGATAAGGATAAATAAATTCTCCATTTTAACGGTTATCAAGCTATATAGAGCACTAAGGGTAGGAATATTACAAAATGGAAAATATTGGAGGGCACGACCAATTCTAGCGATAAGCAGGTTCTCCGACTACCCTAATCACTTGAATTGGTCATGTATTTTTAAAAAAAACTTTAGGGATCATTTATAAAAAGGCATGATCAATTCAAGCGAATAAGGCCATTTTAAGTTCCCCGATTTCTCTCTTTGCTTGAATGAGTCGTGTCCTTTTTTATCTTAGAATACTAATTGGTGATTAGCAAGGTATATTGAGAATTTAAGGGTGGGAGCATGACAAAATGGAAAACATTTGAGCACACAACCAATTCAAGTGATAAAGGCCATCAAAAGTTCTCCGACTCCCCTAATCGCTTGAATTGGTCATGTCTTTTTTTTTTTAATCTTTATTGACCATTTAACAAAAGGCATGACCAGTTCAAGTGAATAGGTCCATCAGAAGTTCCTCGATTGCTCTCTTCGCTTGAATCGCTTGTGGATTTTTAATTCTCAGAATATTTGTTATACAAGCCCAAGACTTCAGTTTAGAGATAAAAAAATCAAGATATAGCATTAAAGGGAAGAAATAAATGGTAAACTACTTATCATGTTAATTGATCTCATAAATAGTAGGCACACCACAAATCCTTCCTCTATTTGAGAAAAAAGACCACCAGCATTAAGAAGTTGAAACAAGGATTTCTATGTTAAACATGAATTACAAATACTAAATTCTAGATAAAGATGGAATGGCATCATTCATCAATACATACAATACTCTGAAGGGTTCCTTTCTATACAAAATTAGTACTTACAACAAAATAGAGCAAATAAATATCTTCCATCATATGTTGGAAATACATGGGCTTACTATCAAGAGGTAATCATAGATATGGGAAACTATACATCTACTGTTGCCTTTTATGCTTCCCCTTTTTGGAGCCTTCACCTTTGTGATTTTTCTTTGGGACATGCTTCAATGGAGAATGAACAGGAGGTCCTTTCTTCTTATCTTGAGTCTTCTTATCTCTTAGTGGTGGAAGTGGTGGAGGAGATTTTGGATCATATGGAAAGATAACATCTTTCATGATGTTATGAATTGCTCTTTCTCTCACCAAAAGGACCCATGCATCTGGATAATCAAATAAATTCAAATCAGGACTATAAAATCTGTACTCTAAGAACCTTACTACATTGGAAATTACTCTCCATCCACATGATGTACTGTCTCTTTGTAATGGCACATGTATTGATAGATAACCAAACTTTTTCTCTTCATTCAATTTGCAATCACCTGATATTTTTGATCAATGTGCATTTTCAAAAGCTTGGTAGCACTACAAAGCTAAAACAATATCAGAATGCATGGCAATGGTGATACAAAAGTGCATTGGAAGTGTACTAGAACTTATAGTTTGCAATTTCCATGTTGTGATTGGAGGGAGTTCATAAATAAGGCTTGATATTCACTGAAATCAATTATTCCTAAATTCTAATGATCCCTCAAAATATCAATCACACTTGTTAATTAAACTTGAGCCTTAGGAAAGCAATGAATTTATCGGAAGATGTTATGAAAACTTACTTTTCGACATATGGATAAATAATATATTCTATCTCCTCACTAAAATTCATGAGAAAATGACCAATTTCTCCATGCTTGAAAAGTATACATTCAATCATAAGTGTATCCAAGATAAAGCCCTTTCTTGAAACAGTCTCTTCACATTTTGGAGTAGGACCTTACAATATAAAACCAAGGCCAAATGCATCAAGGAGGGTTTCAATTGTTGAAAAAATGATGAACATAATCTGATGTGTAGAAAATACCTGAGAGCTATGTGACAATGCTATCAGAGATTTCAACATTTAAATCCCTCAACTTATTGTTGTCTTTAGGCCTTATGTCAAGCATGTAGTCTTCCTCCCATGGCATTGAAACATTCACAATGACCTAGCCATCTGGTTTCTTTAAAGGCTCCAAGTTTGGTTTCCTCAGCCTTTGAATGTCTTCAAGGACAACAACTTCTTCTGACATAAGATTCTTCTTTCTCTTCTCCTCACCAGACTCTACTACATTTCTTGTCATGTTTTCATGAGAAGGGATCTCTTCAATTTTTACAATAGATGGGTTAGGGTTTCTTGCTGGAGGAGTATTGAGAATATCAAAGAATTTTTTATCATTGATATCAAGGAGTAGAATGGCTTTGTCAAAATTGTACCTTAGCTTGGACACAACAACATAGACCTTTGCCATAAGTGTCACCCTATGATAATGTGAAGCACATAAGTAAGTGTCATTCATGAAGTCAACTGCAAAATCTTCTGCTGCCTCTTACAAGCACATAAGAGTTTGGGTTTGACATTTGACATTCACAAATGAGGTTTGTCCTCATCATTGAGCAAAGCTTGGTGGAGATATCTTTTACAACTCTCATGAGTGGAAGTCTTAGGATGAGAAGTCCCACAGGCTTCTGAGCTCTTTTGATTTCCCTCTATGATTTGACATGGTACTTTACCCTCTTTTTTGTATATGTCTTCTGTAGATCATCTTGATTCTGGATATTTGTGGTTCAACCCTCATTTCCTTGGCTCTTTGGACTAGGTCCCCCATGATTTTTCTCTTCAATAATGTACAAATTTCTAGTTGTCTTCTTTGTCTCGGCCATGTTCTATTAACAAAAAGGAATGAGAGGAGGATCAAACATATGGATATGAGGGTACAAAGCAAGAAAATCAAAGAATTCAAGACACGAACAATTCAAGAAATTAGGGCCATCCAAAAATCTTAGAATGCTCTAATCGGTTGAATTAGTTGTGTCAAATAATTCAAGCTCTAAAGTGCTTTCATGTGTATTCCATGACAATTTTGAAATAATGTGTCTCTAATACCCTAAAAATTTAAGTTAACATTTCAAAAATTGGTTTCAATGCACATGATCAATTCAAGCGATTAGATTCATCCAAAAATCTCTGATTCTCCACTTGCTTGAATTGGTCGTGTAAAATGGAAGCTTTAAAGTGCTTTCATGTGTATTTCATGACAATTTTCAAATAATCTGTCTAATAAAAGTCCAATCGATTAGGCCCATCCAAAAATATCTGATTCCCCTAATCGCTTGATTTGGTCATGTCAAAAATTGGAAGCTTTGAAGTGCTTTCATCATATACTTACTCTCTGGTCATGACCGATTCAAGCGATTAGGGCCATCCAAGCTTCTTTGATGAACCTAATCACTTCAATTGGTCGTGTCCAAGAGAAGTGTCATATTCTCAAAAAATTTAAGTGAATAACTTCAAAAAGCAAAGAGACCCATACGTTACCTCGCACACCGAGGCTTCAACAAGGAATGAATTGCAGAAGTGGCTTGAAGAAGGATTGTAAAAGAGAAGTGTGGGAACTAATAGACAAAAGAAAGATCACCAAAAACTGGCACAAATGAACCGAGGAGCTTATATAGGTCTCTAGGTTGTGTTGGCCATTGGTGCCTCATGGCACCCTTTGATTGGTCCATGCCATTCGATCATTGCAAATTCCAATGTAGATTGCTATGTGTCATATTTTCACTTGTCCACATCAGTTAATATTTGCAATGTTTTGCCATCACTCTCATTGGTCCTCATTTGACCATTTCTATTCTCTCTTCCCCTAAAAATATCAAATCCCTTGGCTTTTGCTCAAGCACTCCTACCTCAAATTCTATACACAAAGGATTCAAGTGATAGCACTTGTTTGACCATCTTTGAATACCTCTCTTCGCTTGCATCAGTCATCCCTTGCATTGATAGGAAGATCCCTCAAGGATTTTTAGATGGAAGAGAAGAATGCAATTCTCACTCAGAAACTATTGGATTTGATGGTTCAAGAGGGCTTGAGAGTTAACCACTTTCCAGATGCAATGAAAATTTTCAATCCCATTTTTTATTTTGAAGCACTTGTAGAGAAAAGTAAGCCAGTTCTTATGGATGAGTGGAAAAGATTCCTCGCCATAGTCAATGGACAAGAAGTTATTATCTATGGAAAGAATTATATTCACCCAAGCATCTCTTGGAAGGATCCTTTGGAAAAGTCTAGAATAACTAGAAAATGTAGAAAGGCTTCCCCCTTGCTTGGAAGGATGGACTTTTTCCCACAACATGAAAATAGTTTTTGTTTACTTCCATTGGACATGGGTTTTTTTATTTGGCTTGATCATATAGAAAGTGACAAGAATGAAGAAAAGAATCTTGATGAAGAGAAAGAAGCATATCTAGACCTTTCTCTTGAGAAATATTCATAAATTTATGTTAAAGAAATTGTTGAAGAGATTAACCTTCAAGCACAACAAGAAGAGGTTAAGAATTTTGATATGGCGACTTTTAGAGCAGAGAAAAACATTAGAGAGCCAGTAGAAGATGTAACAACCTTAGAAAAATCACTTCTTATTTTATATGTGGGAAGGACTTTGTTCCTTTGAATTGCATTCAAGAGCTCTTCAAGCTTAGAGAAGACTATTGCCTTGCTACAATATCTGAATTTAAAGAAATTGCAAGGAAGTTTATAAACAAGAAGGAAGAAAGTAAAGAGGAATTTATAAGTCTTGACTTGAGCTTGTCAAATGATGCATTTAAAGATTCATCCAAAGCTCTTTCTAGGTGCTATGAGAGAGTACTTGCAGAGAAGCTAACACTTGTAGATGAAGATTTTGACTAGCGATAGACATATCTGGGGATTTATGTGTTTTGGACGAAGATACTTTCTTGTGGAGGTTGCTGAGGGCAAAGGAATAATAAGAATTGATGTTGAAGAACTAATTCACGATAAGGATGAGGTCCAAAATCACTTGTCTTACAACTATGATCATCTGTGAGACATGATCAATTCAAGTGACTAGGCCCATTTGAGATTTTTTGATAAGCCTATTCACTTCAATTGTTTGTGTCCTAGATTGATTCAATGTCATGCATTTTTTTGGCTTGCTCCTTATGCAATACTCTTAATCCTCATCATTCCTAGATGTTGACAATAGATATAGGTAAATTTACCTCTTTTTGTAATAATTATGATCATCTGTGAGACACGATTGATTCAAGAAACTAGGCCCATTTGAGACTTTCTAATCAGCTTATTTGCTTGAATTGGTTGTGTCCTAGATTAATTCAAGGTGCACATTATTTCTTTGAATTATATGGTTGATCACTTATGATCATTTCTTGTAAGGTTCAAGGTATCTACTTCTATAAAATGAAAGAGTAAAAGGCCTAAAAGCCATGAGTTTGAAGTGGTGGAGATTGATTCTCAATCAATCAATCAAGAAGTAGACATGACTTCAACCTTCTCTTTTCCTAGATTGTAGGAAAAGATTGCAATCAATCTAAACTACCAAACTTGCCTAATTTTGAATTCAGCCACTAAATCTGCTAATTTGACCACGTGATTAGATTGGGAAGATAATCTGTTAGAAGTATCAACAAACTTAGTAGGGTTCTGAGGAATCTTCAAATCATGTGCTAGGTTATCCCCTAGATCTATGTGCTCTCTAAGGTAGTCCTCTAGGGTTTCTAAACATTTCACGTATACTAAGGTTCTCAGGTTTCCATTATTCAACCCATCCAATAATAATGATATTATCTTTTGTGTAGGCCTTTTCGCCTTGCTGTGAATCAAGGAAGAGGTATTATGCTTGATTCCTCTCTTCATGAATTCACCAATGAATTCTTCTAAGAATTGTTCTATATTAGCAAATTGGTTGGGATCCAAGGGTTGGAACCAAGTTAAAGCAGTTCTAGTCAATGTAAGTCCAAAAGATTCATATTGAATAAAAAAATCATCTTTATGTTGTGCTCGCAACACTAGTTTAAATTCTATCATGTGATTATATGGATCTCCTGATCCATCATAATGGTTTCTCAACAATTTTCCACCTATTAAGGTCTCAATCTTCTACCAACTTCAAGAGGTTGAGGAATAACTTGAACCATTATACACACACTTGGTCCTCTTCCTTGTGGGGTTCTTAAAGGAAAGAGTGGTTGATTCATCATCTTGCTTCCTGAATGAGTGTTGGGTATTGTACCAGCATTTGGCATAGGAAATTGAACATGTGGTCAGAGTGGAACACTTTGCCTTCTGTTTTGCCCTAAGAAGGGGTTTTCTTGGCCTTGTTGCTATCCTTGAGGACCTTTGTGGCTTGGTTTTCCGATCCCTTGGGGGGAATACTAGTAAACCCATGTATTGTAGACTAGATCTCTTGGAATCAGTGACTACCCAATAGCTTCGTTTGTTGTGGTCCAAATAAGTGACTCTAGAAGGGTCTTTTGGATCGTGTAATTCATAGATGGCAACACGATTGATATTGCTTCGCACTATGTGGCTTGCAATAATTTATTGATTTCAACTATTAGATAAAAATCCATCAAATCATCATGTTGAGGAATCCTATCTCCTCTCGAGATACTCACTACTACCAATCTTCCTCTTGGGGTCATCATGACTTCTCTATAATCTGAGCCATTTGAATTTCTTTTCCTCAACTTCTCTTATTTCATTAGTTTTTATCTGGGTTCTCAGATATTAAATATAGTTTCCCTCATTTTTCCATGCAAAATCCACCTTCAAACTTCATAGCTATATTTATGAAACTTCTGAATCAGTCAAGTTCCTAAATCTCACCACCAATCTATTTAGTCCACCTAAGTATGTGGGAACTCCATGAAAGTTTGTAGAAACATACTACAATGAAGATCTATGTTCTCCTTCTATCAAGGACATAAGTTTTGCTAAGTAGATAGGATTGTGCATGTCTTGAGAGGTCATGATTAGTTCACCTTCTGAATCACTACAATTATCTGAGTAAGTGGAGTGAATAATTCTTTGAGTTACACTCCCTACTAAGGATATCATGCTTCTTCAACTCCCTAGGAAACATCCAGATTATAGGTCACTCCTGCCATTCCATGCCTCATAAGGTGTCATTCCATCTAGAGACTTGGATGGAAGCCTATTAATTAGGTAAGTGGCTAAAAGTATTGTCCATCTACTATAGTCATCTATGAATGAAACATAATACCTTGACCCTGAGATTGATAGCTCTCTAATAGGACCCCACACATCTTCGTGCACAAGCTCCAACTAGTCTTCATACATGTATCCTCTTTTGTTGAATGGTTGCCAATGTGATTTGCCAAATTGGCATGCTCCACATTTGTAAATCATGTGTTGCTTGGATACATTTGGAATGCCAAGCACACTTTGAACCTTGCATATTTTCTTCAATGTTCTTTCACCTGTATGACCTAGTCTCTTATGTCATATCTCCAATTCAAAAAGGGTTTGATCTTTGTAATCGAAGAGAGCAATATTCCTTGTATCTTCAACTTCAAATGTAAAAAGTCTACCGGATTTCTCACCTTTTTCAATCCTCTTGAAGCCTTGTTGAGGATCCTCCACATATGCTCCATGCCTTGTGAATCTAACCTATAAACCATTCTCAATAGTCTATCCAACACTGATTAGGTTTTTTGTTATTGTTGGCACATACAATACCTTACTTAGGAGGTTCATGTTACCATCACATGCCTTCACATTTCCAATCTTCTTCACAAAGTGCCTAGTGTCATCACCTGTCTGGACTTCATGCTTTCCCTTAGGTTCTTCAAGATCAGACAACAATGCTACATTGCCTGCTACATGATTGGAGCAACCAGAATCAATATAGAATAGGTACTCATCATTTTTCCTTGCTTAGCTGTCATATTCATGAGTAGTATGGAATCCTCTTGATCATCTGTATAGTTGTTGTCATGTCTTCTTCCTCTAAAGCCTCCTTGATAGTTGTTGTTATAGCCTTGGTTGTAATTGTGATGGTAGTTGTTTCCTCCATTATTGAACGTGCCTCTTGATTGTCCATATCTTCCTCTATGGAAGCCTCTTCCTCTCTTTGTGTTCCTGAAGCATTCATCTGTGGTATGATTGGTAAATCCATAAATGTTGCAAGGTGAAGAATTGTATGGTCTTCCCCTTCCTTGTTTTGCTCCTCTGCCCCTTCCTCTAGTGCCTCTTCCTCTACCTGTGAAATTCACTTGAGATGTTCTGTTGTCAGGATCTTGCTCACGCGCATACAGAGATTACAGACGCAGAAAAACACACAGAAAATAGAGGCAACAAGAGACGAGACTGAACGCAAGATTGGGTGCAATCTCCCCCCATGCACTCCGTTTAGACAGTCCACAGAGTGCATGTATTTATAGGAATTTTGATTACGTCGAAAAGAGTGGTTACAAGAGGGCGGCTTTGAAAAGCAAGCGTGAAACTAAAAGTTGATAACTTTTACAGAAAGCCATTGCTTTCAATAACAGAAATTGCGGTCTACAACGACCCTTATTCTAACCATTATTTTTCTAACATTAGAACCTTCTACGCAGGTTTATTTACAAGCTAAATAATAATTATTCGGATTATTGATGTCCGCCCTTTCACGCCTTGCACGCTCCTCACAAACCTTCAGCTGCTATATCAGAAACATCAAAAACATATTAATACATTAATAATATAACACTTTAGCAATGTATTGTTCAATAATATACAACATGCCTCCCAGTTGACGAGCAACTGACCTCAATTGATTAAATAATTCAACACTCTAACGATTACAATACATTGTTCAACATATTCCATGTTACTGTTACAATCTAACAATGCATTGGCTAACATATTCCATGTTACAATCCATCAATGCATTGGCTATTCCATATTTCAATCCAACAATGCATTGGCTAACATATTCCATGTTACAATCCAACAATGCATTGTTCAACATATTCCATAAGGTATAACATGCCCCGCAGTTAACAAGCAACTGACCTCAGTTGATATAATAATAAACATGGATGGCCAGTCACATGTTTCATCACTGAATAAAGAAAATAGGCATGTGCCATATAAAAATACATGCATGGAAATGTTCATGGAGCTGTTACATTAATGTGTTTGTGTATGATATGCAGAAATTAAGTGGTCATAATGAGGTGTTAATTGTGTTTTATGTATCCATTGACATTCTTCAATAGAGTGATTTTTGTACTTAACCAAATATCGATGATATTGAGTACCTGTGCGTGTAGTAGTGACATCATGATCAATGATTTTCTCAGGAACTAAGATTTTAGATTGTTCTTCAATCAAAGGAGGGTCATCAAGAAGTGGAGCAAGTGGTAAGGTTCCTTTAAAGGGTTTAAGTAAACTAATATGAAAAGAATTATGTATAGTCCAATGGGATGGAATATCTAATCGAAATGAATTATCATTAATTTTTTCTATAATGCGAAACGGTCCATAATAGCGTGGTGCAAGATTAATTTTAGGATGCTGCAAAATGTTTTTGAGACGTCTTTTAATTATTCGCAACCATACAAAATCATTTTCCTTGAATTCTTTGGCTAATCGTTTAGTATTGATAATACGTGTATATCGCTCTTGACTTTTCCTAATGTGCTCGTGAACATCATGAAGTATAGAAACGTGATCTTGAGCAATAGAATCAGCCATTGGAATGTCGGTTTGGGTGGGGGACATTGGAGTGGGAAGCTTTTTACCAAAAACTATTTCAAAAGGTGCACGACCAGTAGTGGTGTGTGAAGTGTTATTGTAAGCAAATTGAAGCAGTGGCAACTTGTCATCCCAGTTATTAGGATTATCTAATGAATAACAACGCAATAAATCAAGAATAGTACTATTTGTAGCCTCACTCTGTCCATTACTTTTAGGATGAAATGCAGAGCTAAAATCTATTTTAGAACCAAATTGTTGAAATAAGGCAACCCAAAAATGATTACAAAACCTAACATCACCATCAGATAACATCACTTTAGGAAATCCATGATGTGGAAAAATGCATTTAATGAATAATTTTGCAGCTTGAGGTGTAGTCAAAGTTTTTCTACATGGAATGAAATATGCATATTTACTAAACCTATCAACTATTGTCCAAATCATATCATTATGTGATGAAGTGATAGGAAGACCTGTGATAAAATCCATAGAGATTTGTTCCCATGGTTCATTTGGAATAGGAAGTGGCATTAATAATCCAAATGGTTTACCATGATGACGTTTGACACGCTGACATACAATGCATTGAGAAACATAATGTGCAATGTCTTTTTCCATATGTGGCCAAAAGAAGAAATCTTTGCAAGCAGAAATAGTGCTCTGTATGCCTCTATGACCCATGTAAGATGGTTCATGCATTTCTTTAATGACAAAATCTTTAAAAGCTTGGGTTATGCACAATCTATGTTAAATGTATAATGTTCATCAGATAAAGATGCAGCATTGTTGAAGTCATGCCATGCACGTGAAAAATACAAATCAGATGCATAAGTGGAAACCATGTCTTGAAAAGAATGAATTTGAATGGCCGAAATATTATTCAAAACAACGGAATTCGAAGGAAAACGGCTAAGAGCATCAGCTACGACATTAGCTTTACCTGGCTGATATTGTATCATGGGTTGGAAATTTTGAATGAATGATGCCCACTTAAGATGCCTATCAGAGATTAAGGGCTGACTTAATAAATGCTTAATAGCCTGTTGATCGGTTTTGATTAATACTTCAGAGCCCATGAGATAGTGTTTCCAAATTCGCAAAGCATGCACAACTGCTAACAGTTCTTTATCATACGTACTATAATTTTGTTCTGAGGGCTTAACCTTTCTACTCTCAAATGCAATGGGATGGTCATTTTGCATTAAAACAGCACCTATTCCTGAACCGCTAGCATCAGTAACAACATGAAAGGGTTGTGAAAAATCAGGTAATTGTAAAACAGGTGCATGTGAAAGTGCATGTTTAAGTTTGTCAAAGGACTGTTGTTGGGTAAATCCCCATGCAAATTTTATTTTCTTTTTCAACAACAAAGTAAGAGGCAATGCTAAATAAGAAAAATTTCGAACAAACTTCCTATAGAAACTAGCCAACCTAAGAAAAGAACGAACATCATTGACTGATTGTGGTGTAGGCCATTCTATGATAACTCTAATATTTTTCGGATCCACATGCACACCTTCACTTGAAATAATATGTCCTAAATATTCTAGCTTATGCTGAAAGAAATAACTCTTTTCAGGATTAGCATAAAGTGTGTTCTCTCGTAACAAATGAAAAACTGTTTCAAGATGCTTTTCATGTTCACTATCATTCTTACTGTAAACAAGTATGTCATCAAAGAATACAAGAACAAAAGCTTGGTAATCAAGAAAAATATTGTTCATCATTCGCGCAAATGTAGCAGGGGCATTAGTAAGTCCAAAGGGCATTACCATAAATTCATAATGGCCATTTTGAGTTCTAAATGCAGTCTT
Organism: Ceratopteris richardii; assembly: GCA_020310875.1. Lineage (NCBI taxonomy): Eukaryota > Viridiplantae > Streptophyta > Polypodiopsida > Polypodiales > Pteridaceae > Ceratopteris > Ceratopteris richardii. Next base: position 74,041,058 of record CM035439.1, read on the forward strand.
AAAAATATCACTTTGTGTCATACGAATCTGATGGTAACCCGATTTAAGATCAATTTTACTAAAGACACGAGCTCCTCGTAACTTATCTAAGAGATCATCTATTCGGGGAATAGGGTATCTATTCTTGATCGTGATCTTGTTAAGGGCTCTATAATCAATGCACATTCGATAAGTTTTATTCTTCTTCTCTACTAAGAGAACTGGTGCTCCAAATGGGGAAGAACTAGGCCTTATAAGTCCTTTTTGTAGTAGGTCTTTTACTTGATTTTCTATTTCCTTTTGATGTAGTGGGCCATGTCTATAAGGTGCTTTATGAGGAGGAGAACTACTAGGGACTAAGTCTATGCTGGTCAAAGGATCCTCGAGATGGTGGTAGGTCAGAGGGATATTCAGACATAAAACAATCCTTATAAGTACTCATGAAAGGTTTATATGCATCTGGAAGTGTATGAGTATAATCATTGATGACATTGACAAAAACAATGCATGAGTTGAATCCTTTCCTAAATGCACGCTTTACTTGAGTGTGACTAATCAATGGAAATGGCTGGAAATCATACCGTGCAGACAAAGTAATGATTTGACCTTTGAAAACAAACTTAAAGGTATGAGTATGGTAGTCAATACGTGGGTTATAATGGTGACGAAAAGGCATACCTAGTATAACATCATAAGATTGCAAAGGTGCAATTAAAAATGTTCGTGAATCAACATAAGGGCCTATGCTAATCGTAACATCTTGCACTTCTCGTGTTACATTATAACGACTACCTTGAAATGCAGCTTTCACTTTATACAAGGAAGGAAACGTTTGTAATTTAAGTTCTTGTACTAATAAATGTGAAATGAAGTCATGTGAACTACCATCGTCATGTAGAATTTTAACTAGTTTGTTATTTATTGTACCCTGCATGCAAAGAAGAGAGTGTAGAGAGATATCGTTACCCAAGGTACTTAAGTCCTTCTCCAGTGATTCCTCTATCCAAACAGGAGGAATTTCTTCATTATAGACCTCCATGTTATGCAATCGAGTTGTAGCCTGTTTCATATGAAGAGGTTGCAATCTGCACCTTATTTTTGTATGTCCAGGTTTACCACAATTCCAGCAAGTGATTCGTGGTCGCTTCTGTTGGGCATTTACTGCTGAAGTTTGAAGGGTAGGCGGTTTGGTTCGTTGGAGAGATGAAGCAACGGGTGGAGTTGAATAATTGGATTGTGGAGGACGAGGAAAACTAGGGTAAGATGGGGCATTAAAATTACGCTTCATAGGAAATGAAGGTTTAACAGGAAATGGTCGTGGACGTGGTTGTTGTAGACGGAGTGACTTGGTTATGGACTGGAATTATTTTTCTGCATCATAAGCAAAAGATATAGCCTCGTTGAGGGTTGTAGGCCGTAGGGTGTGAAGCTTAGCTTGGAGACCCACCTCCAAACCATCTTCGAATTTCTGCTGCAAGATATCCTCTGATACATCTTCAAGCATTGGTACAAGTAGTAAATTTTGCCAGAACCGCTCTGTGTAGGTAGTAACCGTATCACCCTCCTTCCATGTAAGGGTCGTCCATGCTCGTCGAACATGCAAATGGTATTGGGGAGGAAGAAATGAATCCTTCACGTTTTCTTGAAAAGCCTTCCAAGTTGTTGGACGCTCCATACTGTGCCGCAGGACATTCCACCAGAGTTGAGCTTTACCTACTAAATAGTTAGTGGAAAATTTAACTTTTTCACTTTCAGCATACATTTCATCGGTATAAAAATCATCAAACTGCGACAACCAAGAAAGTACTAAAGGCCCATCCTTTTGGCCATCAAATCGTAGAAACTGGTAGTTTCTATTACCAATCTTTGAATGAGTAACATCAGATTGGGCAGACACAATAGCTTTTACTACTCTCATAAGGTTGTCTTCCTCAGCTTGCATCTTTTGGAGGATTTCATCACGTTGTCGGATCTCGTTCTGAGCTCCTTGAAGCTCATGCCGCAAGAGCTCTAGTTGTTGTTCAAGTGTTGCCGCAGGTAGAGGTGAATTACTGTAATCCTCCATGGTGCTCTTGGACCCTTGCTCTCAACCTTGGTGTATTGAACCTTCTTGTTTGCAACCTTGGTGTCTTGATCCCATGTTCTCAACCTTGCTTGGTATCTTGAACACTCAATCAAATGCCACCCAAGGATTTTGAAGCTAAACCTCTCTATTACCACTCAAAAATTAAAATTGCCTCGCGCGTAGCCAACGGCTGCCAACGGTCGCCAAGGGAGCCTTGGGTGCCAATGTTGCCAATGTATTGCCTAAGTTATTGCCTAAGTTCTTTGCCTTAGTCGACGTAGGTGAAAACGTAGGTTCTGGTTCTGGAATGTGAAAACGTAGATGAAAACGTAGGTGAAAACGAGGAGTAAACGTAGGTGAAAACGTAGGTGAAAACGTAGGTTCTGGTTCTGGAACTGGAAATGAAACAGAAACAGGAACAGGAACAGGAGACGGAGACGGAGACGGAATCGAAATCGGAATCGGAATCGCTAACAGAGAACCCTCTGTATTGATGCGTGCAGAGCTCTGATACCACTGTTGTCAGGATCTTGCTCACGCGCATACAGAGATTACAGATGCAGAAAAACACACAGAAAATAGAGGCAACAAGAGACGAGACCGAACGCAAGATTGGGTGCAATCTCCCCCCATGCACTCCGTTTCGACAGTCCACAGAGTGCATGTATTTATAGGAATTTTGATTACGTCGAAAAGAGTGGTTACAAGAGGGCGGCTTCAAAAAGCAAGCGTGAAACTAAAAGTTGATAACTTTTACAGAAAGCCATTGCTTTCAATAACAAAAACTGCGGTCTACAACGACCCTTATTCTAACCATTACTTTTGTAATAATAGAACCTTCTACGCAGGTTTATTTACAAGCTAAATAATAATTATTCGGATTATTGATGTCGCCCTTTCACGCCTTGCACGCTCCTCACGAACCTTCAGCTGCTATATCAGAAACATCAAAAACATATTAATACATTAATAATATAACACTTTAGCAATGTATTGTTCAATAATATACAGCATGTACTTGCCTCTTCTTCATTCCTCTTACCTTTCATATTATCTTTACTTTTATTTTTATCTATGTAAAGGGCAGAAGTTAATTACCTCTAGAAGTATCTACATTCTTGTTGAGCTTTGTCTCATGTGTGAAGAGTTGCCCCATCAATGTATTGAGGTCAGATACCTGCATGTGCATATATAGGTCCATTGTTGTGGTAAAGGACTCCCATTGGTCATCAGCCTTGATGTCATTTACGATCTACCTTACTATCTACTCCTCTTCTATTTCTTCTCCAATACTCCCAAGTTGATCAGCTACATCCTTCATCTTGGTCACATAGTCAGCTACACTTTTCTTTGGTTGCTTCTTCAAGGTTGTGAATTCCATCCAAAGCTGGTTCTTCTAGCCCTTGTATTTGATGAAAAGTATGAAGAAAGTACTTCCCAAGTCTCTTGGGAGGTCTTGAAATTTCTAATATGAGGTAATAAGAAATCAGATATTCGGTTAAGTATATAAGACCTGGCTAGAGCATCCTTTGCACACCATGCATCTAGTCTCTCTTACTCTTCTCTTGTAGGTTAATGTTTGCTTTTGAATATTGGCATTTCTTCATCTCCAGAAATGTATCCATAAAAGCTTCTTCCTTGGAGGTAAGCCTTCATCCTTAGGGACCATGTTGGATAATTGCCCCTGTCCAATTTTTCAATGAATGATGGAAATCCATCTCCCATTTTACCTTGATGTTGCTCTGATACCACCGTTGGAGGAGATGGTGGATACTTTCTAGAGATGAGATGGTGCTGCAAACTCTTGCTTCACACCAGCCAAAATTGAGTTAAGGAGTGCAAAGTAGACCTCTTGAGCCTTCTAAGAAGCACAAATAATCACCCAAGTGCTTTGGAGTATGATCCTCAAATCATTGGATCAAAATAGATGAGTTGGAGTTTCCACTATGAACCAAAACTTGCTATTTTGGTCACCACACCTGCTCAAAGAAATGAACAGTAGTCCCTCTGCTAGCAATTCAATAAAATGATTTTTGGCATATCTAATTAACTAGGATAGCTAACTTTTGCAAGCAATTTCACTTGAAAGAATGGACCATGCTCAGAGAATGAAACTTAGCAATTTAGAGGTGATCCTTGACATTTTTCGGCTCCAATAGTATGCAGTCTAGTGAGAAATATTTTGCACATATCTCAAGATTGGATAAGGCAATGATAATGAAACTTGATACCAAGAAAATAGATAGCATACTAAAACTAAATCTATATCAACTTAAATCACGGAAAATGATCAAGTATACAATGAGAACCATGTCAGATAAGCTCACTATTTTGAGTGGTACATGATAGAGAAGAGAGAGTGAAGTATAATCAACATGTATATATTAATGCACATAGATTACAATGTCATTGGCAATGAAACATTGAAAAATATGAGGGCAATGATAGAGTTATGGTATGAGTTCAATATCAACATAAGATCCCTCTGAATATCTCTTCCAATTAGGTCTATATGCCACACGACCAGATGAGCTTCTTTTATAGCATCTTGTTGGAGCCAAGTTTCAAATTTCAATTCGAAACTTCACCTAAAAGTGATCCAAAGTTTTAGGACTAGATTTTCAATGAATTCTTTGATTTCTCACCAAATGGTTTGTGGAAATATTCCCCTAAGATCTCATGACTGGAAGTGATTTCTTCTATGCATTTTTACAAGTAGTAAATTTTACAAGAGATGGTTCATGTTCAAATACATGAATGTATATATGAGCCTTAGGATAAATGGTCAAGCATTTAGGCTTGGATTATTTGCACCAACAATGTGAAACTTGTAAAGGTTGAGAGATTGCCTCGTTTGGACTAGCACTTGATTGTCCACCTAAAGAAAGAGGCATCAAAGTGTCATACACATCTTTGGAGCTAAGTGATGTGTCCTTAGTACATGAAAGTAATGGCTGAATTGCATCTTCCACAAAAACAACATCATAGATAACCAAGATGCATTTATTATGTGGATCATACAGATGATAGTCTTTGCTTTCAGAAATGTATGCAACAAAAATACATTTTACTGCTTTATCATTCAATTTTCTGCATTGTTGTTCATGCAATAATGAATATGCCAGATAGCCAAAGAAACATAGATGAGCAATGGATGGCTTGCAACCATGCCAAGACTCATATGGAGTGATAGACTGCAGTGCTTTGGTGGGCCATAAGTACATATGCTACACAAATAACTCTCAGGCTAGAAGCTATGTGGTGAAGCCTGACTTTTGACCATACATCTCACCATCTCTATGAGAGGCCCATGCCTTCTTTCAACAACTCATTCTATTGAGGTGTATTTGTCACTATACACTGGTTTTTAATCCCATGTTTGATCAAAAATGCATTAAAATGAGAAGACATGTATTCCCTTGTATTCCCCTCAATCAAAATGGAGGGTGCACATATTTCATGCTGATGGACTTTCATCTAAAAACAGAATGTGTTTGAAGCACATAAATACTTCAGACTTTGCTTTCAATGGATATACCCATACATGACTGGAAAAATCATCAATAAAAGTCACGAAGTAAAGGTAGTCCCAAAAAGAAGGTGTTTGCATAGGACCACAAACATCACTATGAACAAACTATAATTTTTTAGTAGCTCATACTAAACCATCTTTTGGGAAGGAGGAACATTGATTTTTTCCCAAAATATAGCCTTCACAGACATGTTTACCAGGTGCCTCAAGTTTGGACACAAAAGAAACCATTTTAGACTTCTCAACATATAACAAACTAGCAAAATCCAGATGAACAAAGTGTACATGTCGAAGCTTTGCATCTTAGATAGCCTAAGAATCTTGAACTTCACATGCTAGATCATTCACAAATTTTGCATAGTAATATGTTTGGTTGCCCCAATGTCAAACTACCAAACATTTGAGTCTATTGTAGATTTAAACTATTCATGAGAAGATGGGTCATAGCTGCAAAGTATAGTAAATGCCCATTCTTCATTCTTCACAAGATTAACAGACTTTGTTTAGGTGTAGAGGCCTCTGCAACAACCATTCCAAACTCTTTCTTCTTTGCCTCTTTTGCAGCAAGTTTGGACAACTCTTTATAACATGATCATTTCCTCTATAGTATTTGCAGAACTACTTCTACTTTTTGGTTTTATTCTCATCGTTGTATTGCCTTTTTGACTATGCAGAATTAGCAAATTTTGGCTTACTACTAGATGAGCTCCATTTACCTTTGCTAAGAAAGCTTGATATGCAACACACATAATGGGCTTGTTGTACCTAGATTGATCTTCCTACAATAAAAATGACACTAACTCCTAAAATGTTTAGGCATTTGGATTGTCTTTTATCATCAACTAAAGAGTAGAAGCAAAAATCTAATATGAATGAGGAAGTCCATTAAGAACGGTCTACACAAGTGAACTATCTGGGAAGACTTCATTTGCAAAAATCAACTACTCTTTCAAATATTTGATCTTTGTCAAAAAACTATCCATAGAATGTCCTTCATTCATATGCTCACTCTCCAACTATTTTTCAAGGTAAGCAACAGGAGCCTCATTTCTTGGGTGGTATAAAGTGGTAAGTGTATCCCAAGCACTCTTTGTTGTTTTGCACAAGTGAATATGAGGGATAATTTCACATTTGATAGACAAAGCTATCAATGCATGTGCCTAAGCATCTTTGCCGTCCCATGCAAGTTGCTTTGTAGTAGGTGCAATAGGAACTGTATCACAAATAGGAGTTTGAAGATCATCATCTTCAACACCATTTGCATCACCTTCAATAATTGTATTTTTAGGTTTACTAGGTCCTTTTTCAACATCCTTCACAATATTCCACAATCCTTTTTCCACCAATACATGATGCATCATATTACCCATTACGGGTAATTAGTGCCATCCAACTTGTACTCACTAGCCAACATGTAGAATATATCATTGCTTTTAGCCATGGAAACTGACTAAAATACCTAGATGTAGAAAAATGATTGTATCTCAAAAAATTGAACAAAACTACCCCATCGAGCTCGGCTAAACCTGCAGTAAACTTTGAGGCACTTGTACTCACAAACCAAAACCTGTATATATGTTTGGCACAAAAGGACAAAACTGTGTGCACAAGCATTGTGATAGTGTATTTGAAGGCCAAAACGAGCTCATATCAAAATTTGAACTCCACAAAATGAAGCTGTTTTGAGCTCCTAATTGCCATGAGTATTCTCACCAATTTTTCTTTGATTATGAGACTATGATCGAAGGGGTGTCGACAACACCCTAGATGAAGCACTTACCTGCTCTGATACCAATTGTTAGAGTTTGAGGTCTGTAGAAGAACATGAATACCACAAGGATGAAGAAGACGCTTGGAGCACAACACACAATGTTGAATGTATTACTAAGTGAATGTACAAAGATCAGTGACCCATTAGGTTTGTAGGCGTATATACAAGTTGGGGGGAAAAACCTCCTAAAAAGGGAAAAAAGTACCCTGGTGATGCTAGTGTGTTCACACACATCACTAACAAAATATATCAACAAATAAGATGTACACAAATATGCAGCTAATCGTTATATATGTCAAGTGCCTATGCTCAATGAACATTCATCTTGTGCTATTTTACAATAGCACCTGAGTGGCACAAGCCAAAAGTTGAATTTTTGAAATGACAAAAATATCCAGAAGAAGCTAGCCTAGCTAGAAAAAGATCCTTAGAGGAGCGAAGTAAAGAATATTTAATTTTATGGAAACAACTATTCAAATGCAGCAAGGATAATAAATTATGAATGTGTGTTCATGAAGGAGAGTATCTTCCCATATGAAGATGATCCTTTTTGTAGGTTTATGGTGACCAACGCTACACATGGATGCAAAAGCCTATGTACACAATTGTGATATATGCCAATGAACCAAGTATCCAATCCGGTGAGATGACATGCCTTTAAAACCAATGATCAGTGCAAGAGCATTTGTAGATGGGGAATAGACTTTATTGGACTCATATCCCTTGACAAGAGGATTTCATGCAAGATATATCATACTAGCATCCGACTGCTTAACAAATAGAAGCCAAAGCCACTAGGAAAAATGATGCGCAAATGATCGTAAAATTCTTATTTGAAAATATTTTCACTAGATTTGGATTACCTATCGAGATCATTAGTGATAGAGGTACACATTTCATCAATGAAGTCATTAAGTCACTTATGAATGAGTTATTGGTGATTCATAAAGAATTTGCACCCTATCACCCATAAGCGAATGGACAAGCTGAAAGTTCAAATAAATTATTATGCATTATTCTCACGAAGATAGTCAATAATGGTAGAGCCATCTGGGATAAACAATTGCATCATGGAATTTGGACATTCCATGTAACATATAATACGATTACTAGAGCTATACCTTTTAACCTAGTCTATGGACAAAACACGATTTTATTACTTGATTTCTTGATTCCTACTCGCTCAGTAGATGAGAAGTATGAATGGATAGACATGAACTGTCTAATCAATGGGATTAGATTGAGAAATTGCATGAGACTAGATTATAAGATATAGCAGACATCTATGCTACTAAAAGGAGACAAAAAGCATACTATGATGCTCATATTAAAGACAAAGGTCTTAGAGTGGGAGACATAGTATTGGTATACTCCTTAAAACAACATGCCAAGAAACTACAACAAAGAGGATATGGCCCTTTAATCATAAAAAACATTTCCTCAAGTGGAGCAATGAGCCTAGCTACATTTGATGGAGACATATTACCAAGCTACATATGCAGATGCAGAGTCAAAAACTATATGGAACTTGTTGCTGAACAAATGTTGACTAGACTTTTAGGAGCTCAAAATCAGAAGAAGGAAGAGGAGAGAATAAGAGAAGATGATAGACAAGAAGCTCTAGAAAGAATTAGAAAAGGGAAGGAGTGGATTAGGGAATGAGATGAGAGGTACTTAAGAGGTGAAGAACCAATTCTAATGGCAAATCACCATGCCATACATGTTAACAAAGTGGGCTATAGAGCTAGACAACCTTATTTAAATATGAGGATTGGAAATAAAGAGTATCATCTTGTGGATTCTTTGATTGATACAGGAGCAAATTTAAGTATCATTTGTGCTTCCATAGTTGAGAAACTAAAGATGTCGATCAATTCTATTGAGACATATATGATTGGCATTGCAGGTAACCCTATCAAGTGCTTAGGAGAGGTCACCTTATCATTGAAATTAGGGAACAACACCATGCAACAAAAATTTTTGGTCTACAAAAATTATGATTTGTAAGAAGAACTCATCCTAGGACAAGATTAGGTGTACGAATTCGAAGTAATCCTAAATCTTGCTCAAGGATATATTTCAACCAAAATAGGACATAGAGAAGTTGTTGGTAGCGGTCACAAGCATAGGTCCAAAGGAAGCATGTAAGAAGAGGTGCATGAAGATCAAAGAAGGACTATGTCAATAATTTTCCAAGGTTTCATTCACCATGATTCTAATCACTAGCCCTTGTAACATAGAAACATACAATTTTGTCACAAAACACTCCATTTTCTACAAGATGAGGAGTCATTGAGCTTTAGGAGCTTAAGTATAACTTGAGTACCAATTTGCATAACTTTTAGACTCTGTTTAGGCCCTCAAATAAGCAATGGAACCTATTTTTCAACTAGGACAGACACTAGGTTTGGACAGGGCTATAACTAGTGAAAATTTATAAAAAGAACTGGAGAGCTCATTTTTGGAGCTAACTAGTTGGTGTGAAGAGAAAACTTGTAAGAGGGATTGAGTAATGCAAGATAGTGTTTCTCCTTCCGTTGTCACTCATATTGCCTCTTCCATGTGTGTGTGTGTGTGTATGTATGTGTGTGTGCATTAGAGTGCTTCTCACTTTCATCTTCACGCACATTACACATTCATGATCTTCATATCATTCTACCTCTTCCATAGATTGAAAATTAAGGAGGTGGAGCTTCTTGACGTGGTGCTTACTCTTGTCTAGAACAACACCAAATTTGGCACCCTTGCCAGGGATAGGTTCATGCCATCATGATAGTCTGACCCCATCATGATCCTTTGATGCCATCGCAACTATCTACACGCCATCATGACAATCTAACCCCATCGTGATCCTTTGATGCCATCGCAACTATTTGCATGCCATTGGGATAGTCTGAGCCCATCGTGATCCTTTGATGCCATCATGACTATCTACATGCCATCGCAAGAGTCTGACACCATCATGATCCTTTGATGCCATCGTGATTGGCTGCATGCCATCGTCACAGTCTGACCCCATCGTGATCCTTTGATGCCATCACAACTGTCTACACACCATCATGATAGTCTGACCCCATTCAGCCCCATCGTGATAGTTCCACCCCCATCGTGAGTGTCCCGAACCATCATGAAAATCTCATACCATTGCAACGGTCCTCTTGAATGGCATAATTAGGTTTTTTTTGCAAAATTTATTGAAATTCTTCTGATTTATAAAATTGTGTAATTTTTTTAGGGCTTGTGGCGGTATCATTCATGGAACCTTCCTATCTCCAATGAGAAGTAGCTTAGTTTGGGAGCTACTCCTGGACTAGGGCTCATCCAAGAGAGTACTAGTGGAGACGAAGGTAGTAAGTGATCATTGTTGGAGGAGATGGATGGATACCTCAAGGAAGTGAGGTGGTACTACTAAAACCTACTTTGTACCTACCCCGATACACTTCAAAGTTGTATAGTAGGCCCTTTTAGATTGCAAATGATACCAAGAAAGTACTTATGTACTTTGGAGTTGATGCTTGAAACAGTTGAATCAAAACAGAGTACTTCAAGAATAGCTAGTGTTGAAAAGCTTGCTATTTTGATCCATGCACCTGCTGGTTCTTTTACTTAGAGCTCATAGTACAATAACAATTGATGAAATTCCTTTTGAGAGAATTCAATTAGCTTAGTTAGCTAATCATTGCAAGTGGAATCATCTAAAATGATCAGCTATGCTCTAAGAAATAAGTTTAGCAAATGAAAGCTTACCCCTGACTTTTTAGGGACTAACCAATAGATGACTAGTGAGCACTTCGATGATGATTTTTCCCATATGCCTACACGAAATGCCTTGAGATTTTGAAAACACAAAGTAGACTTCAAGCTACTTCCAAGAAGCCAAAGATTATGAAAAATGGTTGAGAATTCACTGAGATATGATCAGAGAAAGTTGACTATTCTCAGTAGTCATAGTAGAGAAGTAGACAAAGATGTTCAATGAACTATATGTATTATAAAACATGATTGTACAAGATCATTGGAATTGTAATGATGCTCAATGATGATGGAATGAGTGAGCTATGGTGTGAGCCACTCAGCTTCTACAAATGATCAAGAAGAGAGCTCTGAATGAGGCCACACTTAGCCACGAGATTTACAAAGATTTTTTATAAGAGTTTTTTTTCTAAGTTTGAATTTGAATTCAAACTTAGCTCCAACTAAAAGTGACTCCATTGATTTAGGAGTTATTCTCTCAAATGAACTCGTAGCTAATGTTCTTCCTAACTCCACGAGATATAGGCTTTTACAAGACTCTTCAAGGATTTAATCTTTTTACAATAGTAAATGATCAAGTGGTTGCAAGCCAAGGTTCACATGTATCATCAAGTGATACTTGCACACATTGTCTTCTAAGCCAAATGTGTAGGCTTGATCATTTTGCATCAACAACTCCCCCTCAAGCCAAACATCTTGGCTTGCATTGCTTCATCAATCTTCTTGAATATCTTGTAATCCAATCATGATTTTAAACCTGCAAAGCTTAGTACCATCAAGTGCTTTGGTTAACAAATCAGCACACTGCATATTTGTAGATACATATGCTAGATGAATCTCTTTGCTCAAGAGTTTCTCTCTAACATAGTGATAATGCACTTCTATGTGCTTGGTTCTTGCATAATAAATGGAATTGGCTACAAGATGCAAAGAACTAGTTATCACCAAAGATTATTGGTGAATGGGTATGAGGTCCCAAATCTGAGTAGAGCAATCTAATCCAAATGGCTTCTTGTGTAGCATTTGCTAATCCCCTGTATTTAGCCTCTGTTGAAGACAGAGCAAAAGTTGGTTGCTTCTTAGAAGACCAAGAGATTGGCTTATCACCTGCAAAAGATAAATAGCAAGGAGTACTTCTTCTATCATCCTTACATCTACCCAATCTGCATTTGTGTACAATTTTATGTTCAAATATGATGTGTATGGGAAGTAAAGACCTTGATTTTGAGTACCTTTGAGATACTTCAAAATTCTTTTAGCAGCTTCCAAGTGAGATGCTCTAGGTTCATGCATGAACTGACTCAGAAAACTTACTCCATAACATATATCAATCCTTGTTAATGTTGCATAGCTTAGACTTACAACCATGCTTTGATAACCTGCAATGTCTTCAAGCAAATCAACTTCATGAGCACTCAATTTCTGATTTACCTCCATAGGGGTGCTAGCTACTTTTGCATCCTTCAAGCAAAACTTCTCCAACATGTCCTGCACATTTTTCCTTTGAGTGATGTAGATTCCAGAGTTAGTGTATACCAACTCAAGTCCAAGAAAATATTTCAAAAACCCTAGGTCATTGATCTTAAACTCCTACATCATCTGGTTTTTTATTTGTTTGATGCCATTGGCATCACTACCTGTAAGAATGATGTCATGCACATATACAGATAAATATATCATTTTTGAATTACTCCTCTTAACAAATAGAGAAGAATATGTCTTGCTCATCATGAATCCTTGGTCTTGAAGATAGTTTGTTAACCTATGGTTCCATGCCCTAGGTGCTTGCTTCAAACCATAAAGATCTTTCTTCAATTTTCATACATGATTTTCCTTGCTTTGATCTTCATAGCCAAGAGGTTGAGCCATGTAAACCTCCTCTGAAATCCACCCATTGAGAAAATAATTTATCTAACCCTTGTCTCTGTACTAATCCACTAACACCTTGGCTAACTAATGAGCCTTTTAATAATCATCCCTTATTGTCTCGTAACCACAACTGACAACACCTATCATGAATTGATATGGATGCATTATTCAGAGCAATCATGTAGGAATTGTAATGACTTGCATTAGACACAGAGATATCATTAAAAAGTCACTTCACAACACAAGGCTACCTAGGAGGCACATCAGTTATGGAAAAGGATTGCGGTCTCGCTATGTTGGGATCGAGATTCATTTCCATGCTAATGTGTTATCCTTTTGTAGCAGAACTTTTGCATGAACACTAAGGATCAAAATGCAAGTAGGAGAATCCTCAAGGGCACTCATCAGCCTACATGCTCTAGATTTTAAACATCTACCAATTGAAGACCATCCTTTGATGTTGCCCTCCAAATTCCAAGGCTTTATTGATCAAATGCCTACTGAAGATCCACCCATCAGAAAGACTAAGTGCGTTCACAGCAAGTCACACTGGTTTCAAGGCTTGGTAGGACCTCTTGCAAATGCAAAGCATATTTATGAAGACGTGTTTCAATGGCAACAATTGGGTATGATACCAATTCCTCTTCAAAGATTTTGAAACACTTCAGAACAGTGCGAAATTGAGGCATTTGTGGGATAAAGTTGGGTTCATAGAATACTTCCATGCGCCTCTACCCAAATTGACTTTTATCATTATTACTACTTAGTTACCACTCTCAAGGCCTCTGAAAAGAAATAACTTCTATGAAATTTTGTCCTTCCCTCATTAGTAATAGAGCCCCCCTTTAAGAAGTTTAAGCTCACTCAATTAGAGTAGCTTTGAAAATTAGTGGCTCCCATACTCCCATAGAAAAAGAACGTCTAATTCTTGAATCAATGAAAAAAGGAGATGTATTGAAATGGGCAGGTATATTACCCATCACTCTAGAGCTTTCCCCGCCACTATGCATATGCATGCAACATTTTGCATCCTAGCTCAGGACCGTTTTACACAACCGCATAAGAGAATCTGGTTCAAGTTGTATTCACCTAACACTATTCCAAAGACAATCAATTTGGCTAGCTGGATTCAAGAACAATAATTTTTGGCTAATCAAAGGTGGGCATGCAAAAGAGTGATTCATGGATGTTGTGCAATCATGTGGATCATGTATATGTGCTTGGCGTATGATGTACTAGTGGAAAGATCACTCTCTAGCGCACAATTACATCAATACAAGAGTGCCAATAAGTCAAAAGGACACTTGGGAAAACATATGAGGGGTTCCCTGCATGCAGGTTGCCACTGTGCCTTCCCCTCAACCATCACCGTAATAGTCACCAATAGAACCACAATCAGCCATCCCGCTTATTCACATCCGGCTATCATGCATGCCAACACCCGAGGGATTGACTAGCAGCAATACCACTTCTAATGCCTCCATGTGTGTTATACTAGTTACAGAAGCACATGTACTTTTAAAACCAGTAACTACTATGGGGATATATGATTTCGCATTTCTGATACCAAACATGGAAACAAACACTCTTGATACCACATTTGACTTTGAAATGCATGATGTACTTTTTGAGGAGTTCCAATTTTCAAAAGCAAAATTCCTTTCACAAGAATATGAGAGATGAAGCTACCCTAGCTCATAGACATACCATGAGGAAGGTCATCATGCAAAAGACCAAGAGGATGATCATAGAAAAATCACAAATATAGATGAAGAGGACCTTGCCAATCAATAGAACAAGGAAGATAACCAAGATACATAGCAACAACTAGAGGATACACATCCGAGAGAGCAAGATGAGGTACAAATAGTAGAACCAAACGCAACGAATGTAGTTGCATATATGATAGAAGTTCAAAGGCTTTATACCACAATGCAAGCTATATGGGCAAGAAGTCAGCTAGTAGAACAACATAACCATGAAATATTGTAATAGGAATTAGCAAAGAGTGGGTTTGAGGCAGCATTTGTTGATGCATTTAATATGTTAATTAAAATTGTGGGCACGATGGAAGAACTCAACTTCCCAAAACAAAAACCCCTACCATGTTTCAACACATGCCATGTTCGACTACTTTTGTGATCGGGTGAGTACATCTGAGTTTTGATAGATGCGAATATATCAAGCATGCATGATGATCAGGTACAACCATTGATAGCAATACCACCCAAGGACCTCACTACTTCCATGGAGCTACCTAACTCCCTTGAGCTCCCTCCACCACCCTCTACTCAAGACACAACTGTATTGGAACCAAACCCTCAACCACCCTACTAAGCCTCACCAAGCATTGCCAGCCCCTCACATGAGGTCGTACTAGCAACATCTTCACCCTCTATCACCACCTCTAGTCCCATGGAGCCCATCTCTAATCCACAACCAAAGCCACCTAACCCTCTCCTACCTACCTCAACACAATCCATCCCACCAACCTTACCATTAGCTTCCCTAAATCCCTTCCTCACACCACCCACCACAACAACCCCAACTTTCAACCCTATTAAGCTAACCAACCTCTCATCTCTTCTCCACTCTCTAAAAACACTTCATCAAACCTCTACTTCTCAACTACCCCTACAAGAACCCCTCCTTTTAAGTCAATCATCTATACTTGTAATTAATTTATTGCCACCAGCACAATCAGACACCATCACACCACTATACATAATTAGCACAATAAATCACACATCTAGTGGCATGGACATTTCACCTTCCACCACACACACACCGATCATAGCACACCCGCTCTCCTCAACACAGTGTTCCGCAATCACTTCAACATCCACTTCTCCCTACCCCCTTCCCATTCCCTCTGCATCTCACTCTCAACAACATTCCACCTGCATGTCACTCCTATGCTCTCATCATATGTGGTTGATAGTGCAATCCAAAAGATGCTTACTTGTATGCATCAAGTGAGGGACGAGTTCTTGTCTTTAGGACAGAGATACCATGCTTTGCAGCTGACCACGAATCAACTCCAAGCTAATCTCAATTTCCTAACTATATAAAATGTTTCTCTCAATGCATGTTGCCAAGAGATTAGGGGATCGTATCATACGATGGAGCTTGCTCTTGAGAGGAAAGCAAAAGAGAAAATAGTAGAGACTAAAGACGAGCTTCACCAATAGGTGACATGAAATGCTCAACTCACAGGAAATATGGGACTTCTCTGCCGTCACCTAGAAGTAGCCAAAGAAGAAAATCAGCACCTCCAAGAGCAGAATTCAGAGAATTTTGAAGTTGCCATGGACCATCTAAAAGATCCATTTAACCCTAGTTGTTTCAAATATCTTCCTTTAGAAACTATAAAGATACTCCTAGAGGACCACACATGATTATTAGAAAAATACAATTGTTTCTCAAAAGAATGTAATACACTGCAAAATGAAAACACCGCATTGCATCTACAAGAACAACCTGTAACACAGGCTACACAAGATGTGGCACCACATGTTATTGGAAGAATTGAACACATTACAGGCACGAGTAACATAATTACAAAAATTGATAGAACATATTGCAATTCCATGGCTAGACTCCCCACCTCACCTACTTGAGGTTGAAGAGAGAGTGGCCATCCAAGTTGAACCTACGTTTGAAGAAGAATACCAGCTACAACCAGTCAGTGGTGGAAGAGTTGCTGAAGAGGGACAAGACACATTTGAACTTCCATGAGAAACATGGATGAGACTAGTGGAGGTGCTCGGGAAAACACACTTGGCCAGAATAGAGGCACAACTACAAGTGATGGCAACTATCGAAGAGACTATTCTACAATATCCATATTTTTTAGAACTGGCACCACGCATGTACATCTTGATAAATGAGTTGCAATACAAACCGTACTTTATGTATTTAGTAGAGTATAAACTAGAAAATGAGCGTGTAACAGGAAAGAAACCCACACATGCAACTCAGTTCTAGCCAGAAGAACTTTCTCCACATGCAAACAAAGGAACTACAGTTCAACCAAATTGGAGGAAGGAATTAGTACAAGAATACCTCGAGATGATGTACACCTATTCAAAGGCACCATTGCATATCTTGTACAATCCATGCTATGGCCCCATCCCTCATCGTGGATGCTAGCCTGCATTCGCAATCAAAGTACAAAATGATCCAAAGTGCCAAGATTGGCTTAACTATCCATATTTTTCCCCACCACTAGGTCCATCTACAATAGCATACATGATCACGATCATATGTAGCAACCCAAATGTTGATTAAGATACTTGATCTCATGCAAATGGTTTTCAAAGTCTTTGGATGTGTTTGAGCACCCCACGTGTCTACCCTAGGGTTTGAGCAAGGTAACATAGATCTAGTGTATGATATGAGCACCATGCCATCCATTAAAGTATGCTATGCTTGGCACTGCCAGATTTAGTACTTACTAGCTTGTTATAATTGACACTTGATGAGATGTTCACGATGGGATTCTGGGAGTACCACTTAGAAGTCTTCATCAGTAGGCCTACCCATCTGCTACAACTTTTTGCTTGAGAGAAAATTGTGTACTCCACTCACTAGAGATTCCCACCATAGGATACACCTCATGCCATACAGTGGGATAAGCTAATTTGGCAAAAGGCTTACATGTAGGGTAACACTCCCTTATGCAAGATTTACTATAGATTTACATTGATCGCTCCCTACAATAAGATTTTTCATGGATGACATATGTGAGAGGGAGGGGGTTGTTGGAAGCAGCCACAAGCATAGGTGTAGAGGAGGCATGTAAGAGGAGGTGCATGGATCTCAAAAGGGGACCACATCAATAATTTTCCAAGGTTTCATTCATCAATCTTTGATCAAAACGCGAACAATGATTTTGGTTGCTAACCCTTGTAACATAGAAACATACAATTTTTTCATGCAACACTCCATTTTTGCAAGCCAAGGAGTCCTTGAGCTTGAGGACTTAAGTAGACTTTGAGTACCAATTTTCATAATTTTTATACTTCGTTTGAGCCCTCGAATAAGCCCTGGAAGCTATTTTTTAACTAGGTCAGGGACTAGCTTTGGACAGGGCAAAAGCTAGTGAAAAACTATAAAAAGAGCTAGATATCTAATTTTTGGAGCTAGCTAATTGGTGTGAAGAGCAAATTTGTAAGAGAGATTGAGTAATGCAAGATAGTGTTTCTCCTTTGATTTTTGCTCCTATTTCCTCTTTCATGTGTGTGTATGTATTTGTGCATGCATTAGAGTGCTTCTCACTTTCATCTTTGCACACATCACTCATTCATGATCTTCATATCATCCTACCTCTTCCATGGATTGGAAATTAAGGTGGAGCTTCTTGACATGGTGCTTACTCTTGTCTAGAACAACAAAAGTCTTTAGTCTCCTCGACTAGAAACCTCTAAAGATACTTGAAATGGAAAACCCTAATGTATCCAACCTTAGTATGCATGACTTAGAGCCAAAGAAAAAAATCTCAATCTAAAGAATCTACTATTCATCCTACTTTGTGTATCAATCCAAACCCTTGTTCTACTACGTGTGAACAACCCACCCCTCCTCAAGAGAAAATTTTAGAGATCCATTAATGAGGATGTTAATTCTCAAGAGGAATTTAGATAGTTGTCTACCAACTTGGCATTAAGAAGGAGTATCCAACATTTAACCAAAAGGCTCAAACAAATAAGGATCCATAGAGATCTTCAAGAGTACCATTGCACAGAGGGGAAGCTACAATGGAGGAACCCTAAATTGTGACAACCATTCCAAGCACAAAGACCAAGACAAATCAACTCAAAGGAAATTCAAGTATGGATAGCTAAGAACCTTGTAGAATCCTAGATGCATCAGAATCAAATTTGGATACTAAAGAAGATAGTAGAACAAGATATGGAAGGTATTTGAGCATTTGATGAAACATTTAGGTTTTAAGCAAAAATTACTCCAATATATCAAGAAATTCAAGGACTACCAAGGCAAATGAAACAAATTGACTCACCTAATCAACACAAGCATATACGCTAGATAAAGAAAAAGGAAGTAGCACCAGACCAAAAACCTAAATGGAAAAAAGATCAACATGGAACCACAAAGACATATCACATGTGGAGAGTTAAGATAACTCAAGCAAAGCAACATCTACAGAAGCACTGTCATGATTCCACTCATGCTAAGCTGATGCACCTAGAGTATGCACAATAGGACCTCACTACAAGGCCTTGCATTCATCACATGGCTTTTGGAGACTCATTAGTGGTGCACATTTTCATAAAAGGAAATACGTTTTCACTTGTACTCTAGTAATATAGGATTCCTAGTAACCATAACTAACTTTTTGCTTTGTCTATTACTAATGTATTTATGTTTTTTTTCGTTCGAAAGAAAAACCATAAAATCTATATTTAGGTATTGGTAATATCAAGGAAGAATTCAATGTATGCAAGAGGGGAATCACTTGAAGGACATATATCAAAATGCATGAGCACTATGTAACTCATTAAAGTTTTCATACTCTCTCAAGTTAACCAAATCAGTGGTTTAAGTGCAGATGGATTTTGATGATACTAAAGAAATGCAACCAATAGAAGTGGTTGAATTTCCCTTGGAATGTGAAGTTAAGGCTCATGATCATTGGTTCAAGGATGATCAATCTACTAGGGATCACCTCTTTTTGGTAATAGTATGCATCATGCGTCATGACCATCAGTTTTTGGTCGGGAGTCAGGACTTCGACATCATGCACAATATGGCCAGAACCATCGAGACATGGACTAAAGTTGGAATAGAGGCTTACTTGAAGCTTTTGATTTACAAGAAAATTTTTTAAATGTGTATCCAAGTAATTAATACTCTACGTTTTGTAGCTGATAAACCATCAGTCCTAGAAGGAGAAGTCATTGACTTGCAAGGAAATTTAAGAACCATCAAATTTATGCATGAATTGATCAAAGATTCTTTCATATGGATTAAAGATGGCATCACAGACTTGAAGGATGAAAGTCATGATGCAAAAAGCAAACTTTTGTGGACATCAATCACATGCATATAGAGGATGAATTGCGCCTAGTGCATCAACACTTTTGTTTCCCAAATATGCAGAGATATACAACTCCTCAGAAGATAGTGGTGCAACTATTATCTCATCTAGTGAACCAAGTGGGAAATCAAATCAATCTGACCCCTTATGTACAAGAAATATTATTTGAAGCTAAGAAGCAATGGGGCATAAGGAGGTTCCTTGATTGTAGTACTACTTTGACAATCTTGATGTATCATGCTTTGGAAATTCGAGAGCACCTACAGGCAATGTCTTCAAGACTGGAGATGACAAAGTATGTGAAATGAGCCTCAGTCCCTAAGAACAAAAGGGTCATTGTAGCAACTGAGGAGGCCAATAAAAGTTCAAAGCCAAAGATGAGAGGATCTAAAAGTATTTGGGAATGTGAAGAAGTGGCCACAATTCCATCAATAAAACAGGTCCATATAATATCGAGATCAACTCTTACTCAACCAACTCCTATTATCGATGCAGAATTGGAAGAAGCTCTAAAGGCCACTCATACAAGAATGGAAGTACAAGTAAATCTCAATGTCTAGAGTCATCACTTCCATCAAATGAGTGAAGCCAAAGGCAAACAACATGCATGCAAGATATTATCCTGCATGTCTTGCTATAAAGAGCTTGGATTAGAAGACTCAAGCTCGTATTAGGGCTCTAGAAGTGATGAAGATCAATCCACCTTGAATGCTAATCTAAACATAGATATGAATGATGATGGTTGGTGGGATGAATTAGATTAAATGATTGATCAACAGGATGCAGTTAGCCAACAAAATAAGCCAGAAAATGAAGAAGATGAGATTGAAGAGGAAGTAATATGAACACCTCAATCATGCATGGACTTTACAATTTGAATCAATGATACTACACAAATTCGAGAAGAAACATTAAAAGTCCAAGAAATGGTCCATCCCAAAGAAGAGGCACATCAACAAAAGGAAGTTCATGTGCAAGTACATATTGAACTCATTCGCGTCATGGTAGAGCCATGCTCTTTGGATGTACATATAATGGATAGTATCTCTAAGGCAACTTCTGTAAAAGAGGCCAAAAAAAGTATTCAATTGCATATACAACAGCCAATCAACAAGATTGTGCATATAGTAAAAGGCAAGGATGTAGAAATAGGTGAACCACCAATCATCCCAAAGAGATGGCTGAATGTGGATGTGGCATAAATAAAACCGGTTGTGAAGCATATGATCCAGAGTACCACTAGTATGCACAACAAGAGCTAATGGATGTAGAGAAAGAATATGAACAAGCACAAGTGGAAAAAACTCAGTTCAAGATGTTAAGTGAGCATTTATCAGAGCAACTAGTGAAACCTAGGCTCAACTAGAGAATGAAAAAGAAGAGCTAGCACGGGATTAAGCAAAATTGATACTTTAGTGATTGAGAATGCAACTAGACCTTCCCAAGTAAACGAGCTCACTCAAGAGTTTGAAAGAACAAACAAGGAGAATGCAGAGCTCTAAAGCAAATATTCACAAAGTGATGCCGAAAAGGTATGCATCTCTAATAGAGCCAAAGTCATCAAACCACACATGAAAGATTATCCGAAAGAAGCAAAATCACTCAAGAGCACAAACAAAGAATTAATGACATCCTTGCTCCTCTCCCTGACATAATGATAGTGCACCTCAATGTGCTTAGTGTGAGCATGGAACATAGGGTTCCTTGCAAGTACCAATGTGCTCTAACTATAAGTGAAGAAGGTGGTGGCAGAAGATTGACCAACACCCAAATCAGCCATAAGGCATCTAAGCCACACACACTCAACAATCACTGTGAAAGCTTCCCTATACTCAATCTCACAATTGGAAGTGGCCATAGTAGGTTGCTTCTGGCTCAACCAAGATATGTAGGAGCTACCAAGCATGAAGCAAAAACCATTGGTGGACACACGAGTGTCATAACAACCAACTCAATCAAAGTCCAAAAAAGCATGTTAATCTGGTGGTAGTGATTCACAAGAAGATTTTGATGTAGTTCATCTTGTATGGAGAATTCTTTTTTTGGGAAAGAATTGTCCAACACTGTGGGTGCATTGGCGGGAAGCACCTTATTTATTACAAGTTAATCCCTCTTTTTTTCCAATTCCAAGGTGCCAACCATGGCCTGAACTTTAGGAAGGACAAAAGAAAGGTACTATCAAAGATCGATGGCTCAATTTTCCCTATTACTGAGCCCACCACATAACCACTTACCCACCAAAGATTACATGGTTCTTACCATTGAATTTCGGCTATCCAGACATGCTCATGTATAGACTTGACAATAAAGCTCACAAATAAAATACTCCGCATGATCCTTACTGTTACAAGCCTTCAAGCATGTAGTGTATACATTTTTAAATATTATAGGCATTAATCAAGGAGTGGATGCACTCATTTTTTATCCCTCCATTACACCAAGCAGATTAACAATTATGTCCTACTATTCACGGTTAATGGTTTTGCCTAGTCCCTACCTACAGACATTTGAAGAAGCCTTTTTCGTAGATTTTTCAAGATGGACTCATAGATTTTCTTAAAAATCTCAACCAATTTAAATGCTTGATTAGTAGCTAATGAGCTACACTTTTTTGCCGACCATTGTCAAGCACCCCAATGATGGTGTGAAATCAGCCAAATGGAAGGAGTTTATGATACGAGAAGTGAATTTGCTAAATACAACAGAACAAAAGATATATCAAACTTACACACATCACCATCAAAAGCCTGTCAGGGACAATAGAGTTCAAGAGGAGGGACGTGTGGAGGGAAAAATAAGCAAGAGAAAAAATTGAAGATGATAAAAGAAAAAGGTAATTCATTAACAACATTACAATATGCCTAGAGCCCCAAAGGGGCATGCATCATGCTAAATGAGACACAAGGAAAGAAAAGACACAGGCTAAAGAAATGCAATAGACCCCAGTGAATGTAAGTAATCACTGATGATGTTTTGCTTGATCACCAATGATCTTTTGTTTTCCAATGGTGCATGATCTTTGCTCTTCTTTCTCCTCATCTTATTCTTTGTTTTCCCTCTAGACATGTTCCTTGTTCCCTTCTCCTTTCTTTCCATCCCTTCTTCTACGTGTCTTTCCTTCTCTTTCATTCTCTTCATTTTCTCTTTTCTTTTTCTTTATTTAGTTCTTCCTTTTCCTTATTTCTCTCCATTTAATTCTTCCTCTTTCTTCTTCTACTTCCCTCAATTTTTCTCTTCCTTCTTTATTTCTTTTGTTCTTTCTTTCTTTCGTTCTTTCTTTCTTTCTTTTTCTTCTTCCCTCCTCTTCTCTCCTCCATCCTCTTTCTTCGTCCACATTCTTCCTCTCCGTTCTTCATCTCTCTTCCTCCTTATTCTTATTTCCCTTCTCTTCCTTTTCTCTCGCATCTTCTCCTTCTCTCTCTTCTTCATTATAATTCACTCTTCTCTTCCCCTCTCTCCCTTTCTTTTGCTTCTCTTCCCTCTTCTCCTTTTTCTCCATTCACTTTATTCCTCTCTTCTTCTCTCTCCCCTCTCATTTCTCTCTATCCACAAAGTGAAGGATTATGGGGTGTTCCAAGCACAAAAGATCATTGGTGATCATCCGACCAAAAAAAATTAGTGATCAACCCACCAAAAGATCAATGATGATGAGCGTACCAAAAGTTAATTGGAGATCAACCCACCAAATGATCATTGGTGATGCCCAACAAAAGATCAATGAAAATAAACACATCGAAAGATGAATGGTGATTAGCACACCAAGAGATCAATGGCAATTAGTTCATCCAGAGGATCAACCAGAAATCAGCCCAATCCAAGATCAATGGTGATGTAGTCACCCATATTCGACAATCAATCATCATCAACACCAAGTGGAAAATGGACCATGGTGCTCGCACAAGATTAGACAATGAATCACTGAAATGGTCATATTTCTCTCATCTCTTATTACCTACAATATTGCAAAAAGACAAAAAAATTTGATGTCATACTAAACATGAGGGCACATATTGCACACAAATTAGAACTTGAAAACTAGATAGATAACCATAAACGGATAACTTCAAGGTAGGTCACACTTATGGAAGCAAGAATCAAGCATCAAAAGCCATGAGACTTGTAGAAATCACACACAAAAAAGAGAGGAAACTTGTGTGCAAAGTTTGAAAGAAGGAGATATCTCTTACTCACACTAGCAAAAAGTCCTTACAAGTCTTTTCATACTGGCTACCTCATGTAACACTTTATATGAATTTTTGGATAAACCAAAAATATGAAAAAATACACTCAAGTTTAACTCTTTTCTTATAGTTTTCCTCGGGTGGAATCTTCTCATATAGACAAAAAAGATATACAACTCAGTATTTACAACACTCTAAGGCTACAAATTTAGGAAGAAAAATTATGTCACTACAATTGGCTATAACACTTCCTCCGAAGTTTATCGCCCTTGAAAAGACCCTTCTTTCCAAATCTTTGGTTCCCTAGGTTGTTGAGTTCTCTGGTCTAGTGCTACACAATGGGTTCACTTGATTGACCATTGATCTTTCTATGTATTCTAATCCATTTGTTCTATCATGTTCATTGAATTCTCTGTAATCTTGGATAATTGTGTATTCAAGAGCCATGTAAACACTTTTGTTGATATCAAACTAGAATTAAAGTATGGTATTCTATAAAACGTTTTGTTACTAAATTCTATAAAGCAGCATGCCAATATCTTCCTAGTCCACAATGATAAATGGTTTAAGGTTGTAGTGTCCCGGTGTAATATAAAAGCCTTGTGCATGTCTATGTAATGTAGCCATATGCATGCAAACTTTGGAATTTTTTAAAAGAATTATGGTGCAAAGAGGTGGTTCTTGAGGAAGATGTTCAAGGGCATGCTGATGATGAGGCTTGTCAGACTAAGAGGATAGAAAATTCAAACTTGTTATACATGTAACACTTACATATTCATCTTCTTGAGTTTGATGAATTGAACTTCCTCCTAATTATCTTTGTCATAATTTCTAGCTATTTTTCCTCATTTTGCTAAGAAATACTTCTAGGTCGGCTTATGTCTTTGAATTTGAAGCTTTTTAAAGATGAGATGCTTTCTTGTAGAATTAGACCTATTTTTAGTACTAGATATTCCATTTTCTTCAATAATAAAAGAAAATTAGCAAGCTGTTAGTAAAAACAATATATATGCTACATGTGTGCCTCATGTGCATGGAAAATAACAATGGCGTCTATGACATCCATGAAATATGGACATATAATATACATATTTTGGGAATGCGAGTTCCCTATATGGTGTCAAACACATGGTCAAAGCTTCTAAACATGTTATGTAACTTGAAGGAATAAGAATAAGGTTTGTCTTGATGTGTCTAATGGATCTTTGAAGGACTCTATACCTCGGTGATTAAGTTGAGGTAAGTTATCCTTTTTTATGGGGATCCATTTCTTAATTATCCTCAATTTTTGCACCCTATCATGATCTAATCCTATCATGATGCACTCTCTTGGGAATTGGATTTGATAAATTTATTTGCTTTTAATGAGCCAAAAGAGTTGTTTTTGGAATCAACATGCACTTGCTCCCTGTCCAATGTTGATTTGATTGACCTTGTCTTGCCAGTGAGGTGTGTTGATGTTGGCTTGAGTTCTTGATTTTTCCATTTATTCTTCTTCTACGGCTTTGATGGCTATATGAAGTTCTTTAAGATGAAATCACAAGTGACGAATCTTGTAAGGATTTCTTTGGTACCCATATGTTGAGATATGACTAGAATCTTCAAGACCCAGACATGATGATGAGGCACTAGACTTTCTAGTATTTCCTTGGGAGAAGGTTTGACCTTCTTGCACTTTGGCATGGCAGATTCTTCCAATTATGACCTCACATCTCCAATTAATTGATATTTATTCTCACATTCAGTCTTATCTTCCACACTTTCTTTTGTGCAAGCTTAATCATTGAGAAAAATACATGATACAAGAGGAGCATGCAAACGTTCAAACATAAAAAGAAAACGAATCCAAGGTCATAAAATGGAAAAACATGTTGCACAAATTCATTTTTCACGTATACACAAGTAGATGTAAAGCCAACCATTCTACATAACCAATATATTGAAGGATTCTTAGAAAGTGGCCAAAACCATCAAAGCAGTCAAAGCTCAGTCAAAGGGTAAAGACTATGGTGAAATGAGAGTACAAACAAATTGAAGGAGGAAGGTGTTTATCGATTCTCTCATCTCAAATTCCCCCTCATAATAGGTTTTTCCGTAATTTTCACCTAGAGTTCTTGTAAAATGCCTATTTTTGGCATAAATTCCTAATTCTCTTGATAATCTGGCCCACATTTTAAAAGTTTAGTACTCAAGCTTCCTGGGCATGATTAGTATCTCCACAAATATTTTCACATTTTTTTAGACTTTGTTTTGGCCTCCAAAGAGCCTTTAAATAGTAATCTTTGACTTACGTTGGACATTATAGTGGATAGAGCTCTTCTAAAATATGTAAAAGTGAAAGAGTTTCCATTTATTATGGTTAACTTGTTATGTGAAGTCTCTATACCACATATTGGATGCTCCATGGAATTTGAAATTTCTATCTTGTGCAAATAGTCCTACTTGATGCTGTTATGCCAATTATGTGTGCAATTCTACGACACATTCTTATCAGATGCTTAGTGTGATGGTAAGCTTTTGCATGAGATACATGTTTTTTATTCATGCCAATTATGTGTGCAATTCTACGACACATTCTTATCAGATGCTTAGTGTGATGGTAAGCTTTTGCATGAGATACATGTTTTTTATTCTTTCTGCTTGTGTTTTGGGTGCATCTTTACCATCTATTCATATTTATATAGCTAGCTAGATAGTTTGAAAGGTAGAAATAGGGTCTTAATTAGTTTTAGGCTTATGGTTTGAAGATTTCCATTAAAACTCAAAAATTTCTTCTCCTTCTTTATTATTTTCCTTTGCCTCTTAACTCTTTTCTCTTCATTCTCTTCTTCTCCACCTTTATGGAGGACTGCAGTAGTATTTTCTTAGGTCTGGAAGCTTAAAAGCCAAAGAATGTAATAGAAGTCTTCATTTTTCAAAGTCCTTGGAAGACAAAAATGAGGCATGTCCAAGCCAATCGATAGTTGTAGAGGGAGATGATAAAGTCCCATTTACTCATGTGCATTTCTTTTTGAGGAGTAGAAAGAGTGAGATAAGGTGAAAAAGAAGCCACACAAGGAGTTAGAAGCATATGTTACAAAAAAAGAATTATCTTGGCATCATAGAGTTTCATATACATAAAGACATAAAGTTTTGCACACTAGGATTTTCTTAATTTTAAAGCCTGTTTTGAGTATATATGAGCTATATCTACAAACCCAAGAAGGTAGGCACCAAGAAAACAAGTATACACTAAGATTGCTAAAATTGACTTCTCTAGGGAAGGGGTTTAGAAACAAACAAGGTCTACAAGCGATAAGATATCAATCCTAAAAATGTTTCTTCAAAAAGGCCAAGATAAACTATAGTTGTAATTTGACTTTCTTAGCAGTTGCCTTTGGTAGGGTAGTCTCTAGTTGCACATATCTTTAATTTAAGGCAATTTTGTGATAAATGATAAGCATGCAAAGTTTGGATAAGGAGAATAAAGGTTAGGGCACAAAAAATTCAAGAAACATCAAGTTGCATTTTTTCAACTTCCCTAACCAAAGAAGTCAAAAAATGCATTGAACCTTATTTGAGTTAATTTTAAGCTCATTTTTTAATCCATATAATCTGAGAAAGAGAAGAAAATTCAAGTGTTACAATCAACAATGTCCATGAGATAGGGATATCAAAAATTGCAAACATCATTTTTTGGAAATTTCATAAAGAATTCGGGACCCATGAGTATAAAGCAGCAACCCAAGTTATTGGATACCAAGAAAATCTAAATATACATTGTTCTACAAAAAAAGACCTCTAGCTTAGGCTCTTATTAGAGAATCTAGAGATTGCAAATAGTGGATTTTCTTGAATGTTTTGAGCTCTTTGGCATAATGGAAGATATAACAAAAGGATCTAAGTAAGTGAGTTTCAAAAAAGTTCAATTTGGTGATCAATTGCAAAATCCAACATCCCTGGCTTCAAGAAATTGTAGAGGCATCATTAGTTGCAACTAACTATTTTTAGTGTTGTAAAGGACTTAGAATTGAGTGAAGAACATAAGAGACACTTTGGATTATCTTTGCAAAAGCAAAAGAGTTGAAAAATACTAACACTACAAAAAAATGATGTCCCTAAATCAGGGAATTTGTTGATTGTAATTGAAAGTTTTTGAAGTATTACTGAACTTTCAAGTGGTCCCGAAGCTTGCTTAATAGTGTAGATCCTTTGGCAATGAAAATGTGAGAAGAGACAAAGTGAAAAAATTTGATATCCCTCAGTTAGGGTGTGCTAGAATCGTTTTTTTTGCAAATAAAGCTAAAACTCAACTGACATTGTCTACACGTCAAGGAACACATGGTCCATCATGTTTTAGAGGCATTACTTTTGCAAATAGGATAAAAATGCATTTTCATTGGAAATTGAGAGGGATCCCTCAAAGTTCATGTTTACTTTACTAGAGAAAGAAGCCTATTTACCCTTGCCCTTTTAACTAGAAACAAAATCTTGATTTGCAACACACATAATGGACATGTTTTTCCTAAATTGGTCTTCTTATTGTAAAACAAAAGATAAATCTTAAAATTTTATGGCATTTGGATTTACTTCCATCACAAATCAAATATCAAAAGAGAAACTATGATGATGATTGAGACAATCTTCATGATTGAATTATTTGGAAAAAAAATCATATAAAGCAATCGTTTGTTCATTCAAATGCTTGATCTATTGAGAGTTTTCCCTAAAATCATGTTTATTCATATCCTCAGTCTCCAGTTGATTTCAAGTTCAAGCAACATGAACCTCATTTCTTACCTGATACAATGTGGCAAGAATATCCTAAGCATCCTTGGTTGTTTCTCATGAGATAATATGAGGGATAATGGAATAATTTAAAGACAAAGAAATCAAGGCATGTGCTTATGCATCTTTTTCATCCGATCAAAGTTTCTCTATAGTGGTATGGGGTGTTCTTTGCGTACATAAGATAATCAAAATAGGAGCTACAAGAGTACTAGAAATAGAAATTACACTAGAACTAGATACTCCAACATACTTAACACCCCATGAATAAGTTACATTTTGAGCATCTATAGCTATAACAAGATGAATAAGTTAAATTTTGAGCATCTATAGCTATAACAAGATGTATTTGAACACTGCACACAATTTTCTAGAATCCATTTCAAACCAATACATGTTGCATCATGTACACCCATAATGGGTAGTTGGAACCAGTTAACTTATTATAAAAAATCAACTCGTGAAATACATCATTGTTTTAAACCATGGCTATTGGTTACCTTGATTTATAAAACTAATTTTCACTTAAAAATTCAAATAAAATTACCCTATGTAGCTCCACCACACCTATAGAAGACTTTTGGACACCTATATTGACAAATAAATCTTGCATAGAATTTTGCACAAAAGGATAAAAATGCCTACACAATCATTTTGATAGTGCATTTGGAGGCAAACACCTTAACAATGCTCACCAAGTCTTGCAACAATCTAAGAAAGTGAGAGAATTTATGCCAATGGTGCATCATCAGAAGATATGATATATTGTAATACCACTTATTAGAGTTTGGGATCAAGAATGCAAAAAAGGAGTATGAGGAATAAGAATAAGCTTAGGAGCACAATACACAATGTATCTCTAAGTGTGTGTGTGTGTGTGTGTGTGTGTGTGTTAGTGCAAAGACCATAGATTGGCCAAGAAAGATGGTGGGAAATAAGTATGAAGAAAAGGCCAATTGTGAAGAGAAGACCAACAACCAACACATATGTGTATGAAGACTTGGAGCCTTAAAGACTGCCATTTAACTAGGATGGACGTTCAAGTATGAATTGAGATAGCTCGTAAGCTATAAATATCAATCGTCTCATTTGTAAACGAGGGTTTTGGAAAATTGAGAAAATCTCTTTCTTGAATTTCATGCATGAGATTTTAAGTGTAAAATTATCCCTCCCCTTTTTTTCTAGTGCATACCTTGGTGGATCTATAGCCATCTACTATAAGTATTAATGTGTGTTTTGTGCTTGAATGCATGTGTATGCATGTGCATTCATCACTCATGCCACATGTTCATACACATGAGGAAGGTTAGGAACAAGGACCGATAATTTGAGTTTGATGCATGATTCTTAATGCTAGTAATCCAAACAACATACTTTTAGTTTACAAGAACCCTTTGGCATTGTTTTTAAGAATCTAGGTTCTTTAAGAGCACCATGTGATGGTATGTAAGAATCAATAGAAGGTAAGAACACTTTGTTGAGCCCATAAAAGTCATAATGGTCAAAGTCAACCATAGTCAAAGTCAACCACAATCAAAGTCAAAAGGTCAAAGTCAAACTAGTCAAAGTCAACAAGATCAAAGTCAATTGGTGCAATGTCAAAGTGCTAAGGTGCAGGTGTCAAAGTGCACAGGTAGTGCACAATTAATTGTCCACAAAGGGTAAATTGGAGAAAGCGGGTTGCAGGTTGCAGAGGTATTTTCTCTAATTTCCCTAAGGCTCAAAGTGTTTTTAAAGTGTTTTGGAAGGTTCACGTGAACCCTCTCTTATGTGAAAAAGTGAAGACTTAAAAGGAAAATATGAAGGTATGTGAAGCGGCATCGTACGCAGAAGTGAAAGTATGGCTCCCCAATTAAAATTTTTGGTTTTAGTCTAAAGTCACTACAGGACAAAACAGGGAGTCGTTGGCTGCCACTTGTGAAGACAATCTTGGGACATCAAAGTGAGCACCAAGATACTCTTGCAGTTAGGAGCGTATGCGAATCAACACACTCAAATCAAGGCAAGGACTATTCTTGGACCATCCTAAGAGTAAGTAAGAGTGAGCATAGTCTAAGTGGAGCAAGGGAGAGAAGTGCAAGAGACACACAGTGTGCAACGTAGAGAAGTGAAGTGCAAGGTGTGCATGAAGAGTGACCAAGGAAGTGTGCAGAGGAGTGCTAAGCTTGTCCCCCAAGGATCCCAAGGTCTTACTGAACTGTGCACGCGCCGAGAGAAGGTATCCATCCCTCCCCCTTAGTGGAAGCTTGGTGCAAGGTGTGCACAAGAGCAGGCTTGTAGAAGGTGGAGGTTTGGTGCAGAGGAGGCAGCAACAAGTCCCTTGGGTATTTGGTATTTTGTAATTGAGCACTCTGTGGGATTTTGTACAGAAGTATTGGTTGTATGGTGCTTCAACCTTGTATTTGTCTTACTGTAATCAATCGACAGAGGCTTCCAGTGTGTATTTTCTCTTCTGGTCTTCCTCTTTTCTCTTACAAACACTCAAGTCCCTTCTTGTCTAAGAATCCCCCAACAAAATTTGGCACGCCCGGTGGGACTTCCAAGGAGATTTGAGCATAGGAGAAGATATATTGCGTTTGGAGAAGCAATATTCAAGTGTCGACAGTACTACTTCAATGGACTAAGAGGTACATATTCTTATCAATTAACTCATTCTAAGAGGACTATGAACAACCCATGACCGCAACCCGATCCCAAACATTGAGGGTCACCTGCAAGCAAACAAGAAGGAAGGCTGTTAGAAGATCCTCTAGTCCACTTTCATCAACTTCATCAGTAAGGACCATGGCAGGACAGGTAGACTTGGAAACCTTACTCTCAAGATTAAATATAAAATTCCCTTCTTTCAAAGGCCTAGCTCAGGAAGATCCAGACAAGCATATTAGAAGATTTTTGGCACTATGCAAAACTAGAGGCTTAATGGGTAGGGAGGATGCCTTTTTGATACTCTTCCCTGCCACATTAGAAGGATTAGCAGATAATGGTTCAGTCAGTTTGCTGAGAACCATTTTACAACTTGGGACCTGATGAAAGATGCATTTAAAAATCAATTCCAGCATGGGAATACTGTAGAGATCATCATAGAAGAACTAGAAAATTTCAGATTGGGTCCAAGTGAAAAGTTCCCAGAGTTTGTGACTAGGGCCAAGGCACTGATGGCTAAATTGCCAGACCCACCACATGATTTTTTTGTTAAGAAATGGTTAGCTAAGCCACTTCCAGTGGCCATCCAATGCAAAATCAAGGAATTAGTGTTGCCTACAGCCTCCATAGAGGAATTCATCAACACAGCTACAAGATTGGAACAGATAAGGCAACAGTATGGAGCAACTTCTTCTCAACTACAATATTCCATGGAAATGGAGGATCCAGTGATCCAGGTAAGGAAGGAGCTGGAGGGCTTAAAACGGAATAAGCCCCACAAAGAGGAGGAGAATGTTGTTACTCAGTTGAGAAGGGAGATTGAAGCATTAAAGCTCCAAAAGGACGAGGAGGCCCAAGCAGAGGAATCGGCCCAACTGCGACAGGAGTTGCACGAACTCAAAGGGGGTGGCATCAAGAGTGGACTTTGGTGTTCCATGTGCAGTAAGCAAGGGCATATAGTAAGTGAATGTCCTCTGTTAAGTGTGACTTGCCAAATATGCAGGAAAGTTGGCCATGAGGCCCAGGAATGCCAATCAAGAGGAATGCCTGCAACAACATATTGGACACAAGGACGACCCCTACCACCAGCAAATGTGATGGCTGCTGCACCCAATCAAGGTAACACTTACAACCCTAGACAGAGGAATAACTTCTCCCTTGAAGACCTTCTAAGTGGTTGATGTGAGCTCTTGGGTCCATATGTAGCATCCTGCATCTTTGCTTTTCCTTTGTTCTTCCATAGCTTTAGTCTTTCCAAGTCTTCTAGGTCAATCTCCGAATCACTTTCTTCAATCTGCTTTGGCTTCTTTGGTTGAAGTGATGGAAAATCTTCATCTAAGTCATAAGGCAGCTTCACTTTCCTGTCATCATCAAACCATGATTTGTTTTCATCAAAAATTACATCTCTACTCACAGAAAATCCTTTATTGGTTGGATTGTACAATCTATATGCTTTTTGGTTTTGATCATAACCAATGAATACACACTTCTCTGCCTTGGGATCCAATTTCCCTCTTACTTGAGAAGGAATGTGAGCATAGGCTAAGCATCCAAAGATTTTGCAATGCTCTAGACTAGGTCTTCTTCCATTCCACACTTCATATGGAGTGGTTCCATCTAGTGACTTAGATGGAAGTCTATTTATGAGATATGTGGTTGTCGACACAGCCTCTGCCCATAGGTATTTGGCAATCCCTTTTCGTTGAGCATGGACCTTGCAGCTTCGACAATAGCTCTGTTCCTCCTCTCTGCTACACCATTGAGTTCGGTTGTATACCTTGTAGTGACTTCCCTTTTAATGCCTCTTTCATGCAAGAAGGCATCAAATTCAGAAGAAAAGTATTCTCCTCCACCATCAGATCTGAGTCTTTTCAAAGTCCTACCTGTTTGGTTTTCCACAAGAGCAATATACTTCTTAAAGCAATTAAACACTTCATCCTTGTGCTTCATGAAAAACAGAATGGTCCACCTGCTACAATCATCTATGAAAGACACATAATATCTTGAGCCTGATATAGATGGCTCCTTACTTGGACCCCACACATCCGTGTGCACTAGATCCAAAGGATTTTGATACATATATCCTTTCTTATTGAAAGGTTGTCTATGAGCCTTGCCGAATTGACAAGCTTCACACTTATAAATCATGTGTTGCCTTGTGATATTAGGCAAACCAAGTACACTTTGTTCCCTGCAAATTTGTTTGAGTGTCCTCTCACCAATGTGAGCAAGTCTTTTGTGCCATATCTCCAACTCTGATAGAGTTTGAGATCCATAGCTAAACAAAGCTATGTTCTTTGTATCTTCCACTTCAAAAGTGAAAAGCCTTCCTGTCTTTTCTCCTTTGGCAATCCTTCGAAAGCCTTGCCTTGGGTCTTCAACATATGCTCAAAATCGATTGAATCTAACCTGCAATCCTTTTTCAACAATCTGTCCAACACTTATTAAATTCTTGGTAATTGTAGGGACATACAAAACTTTGCTTAAGAGGTTCATATTCCCATCTGAATCACATTACCTATCTTCTCCACTGAGTGCCTTGTGTCATCTCCTGTCTGCACTTCATGCTTGTTATGAGGATCTTCCAAATCAGAAAGTAAAGCCACATTTCCTGCTACATGGTTTGAGCATCCCGAATCAATGTAAAATATGTGATCATCATCCTTACCCTTCTTCGCTGATAGATTCATAATCAATAATGAATCTTCTTGACTTTGGTCCTCTGCATAGTTATTGTAATCTCTTCTTCCTCTATGGCCACTTTGATAGTTGTTGTTGTTGTAATTGTTGTTGTAGTAGTTGTTGTTGTTGTAGCCTCCATTTTATCTGCCTCTATTTGATCCATAGCCACCTCTATTGAATCCTCTTCCTCTTGAGTTCCTCGGGTTCCTGAAACATTCTTCAGTAGTATGGTTAGATAAGCCACATATGTTGCAAGGTTGAGATGATTGGAGTCTTCCCCTGCCTTGCTTTCCACCTCTGCCTCTTCCTCTAGCTCTTCCTCTACCTGCAAAGTTTGCTTGGAAAGAGCTACCTTCATCTTCATTCTTCCTATTCTTTGACTTGTCCTTGACCTTAGCTTTATCAGAGTATAAGGCAGAAGTTTGATTACCTCTTGAGGACTCACCACCTTTGCTAATCTTTGCTTCATGAGTGAAGAGTTGGCCCATGAGTGTGTTGAGGTCGGGTACATGCATATCCATGTATAAATCCATGGCTGTTGTGAATGACTCCCACTTGTCGTCTGCTTTGATCCCATTCATGATTTGTCTTATGATTTGCTCCTCTTCAATTACCTCTCCAATGCTTCCAAGTTGGTCGGAAATCTCCTTCATCTTTGTGACATAATCAGTCACATTTTGCTTCGGGCTTTTCTTCATTGTTGTGAACTCCATCCACAATTGGTTCTTCCTTGCTCGAGTGTTGGAAGAGAAGAAAGAAGCAAGTGCATTCCAGGTCTCTCTTGATGTCATGCATCCCTTGACATGAGGTAAAAGAAAATCAGAGATTGAGTTTAGAATATAGGACCTTGCAAGTGCATCCTTCGAACACCAATTCGAAAGTCCTTCCACTTCTTCATTTGATGGTTGCCCTTTGTTCCTCATGGTTGGCATTGCTTCATCTCCGGATATGAATCCATATAGATTCCTCCCTTGAAGGTAAGCCTCCATCCTTAGAGACCATGCCGGATAGTTGTTTCGATCCAATTTGTCAATTGTTGATGGAAATCCATCTCCCATGTTGCTTGACTATGCTCTGATACCACTGTGAAGAGAGATGGTGGATGCAATCCAAAGATGAGTAGGTGCTGCTACAACCAGCTTCACACCAGCCAACTGAGACTTCAGAGTTGATTAGTAGACCCTTTAAGCTTCCTAAATCCACCAAAATATCAGCCAAGTACTTTGGAACATGTATCCCAAAAGTTTAAGTCAAGACAGACTAGTTGCGAAATGACTAGCTCCCAAAACTTGCTATTTTTGGACATACACCTGCTGGAAAAAATGAACAGTGCTCTCAACCTCGTAGGAATTAGAAACATTCCTTTTGGGAATAGCAAATAGACTTAGCACCTCAACTAAATGGAATTGCAGAGAGGAGAAACAAGACATTAGTTGGATCAGCCCGAACAATGCTAGAAGAGAAGAAGTTGCCACATTATCTATGGGCAAAAGCTATTTCAACTATTGTGTATCTTGTCAACAGACTACCATCCAAATAACTTCAAGGTATGACTCCTTATGAAGCATGGCATGGAAGAAAACCTAGTCTTGGACATTGCAAGGTTTTTGGTTGTTTATATTATGTTCATGTACCATCACAAATAAGAGGTAAGCTAGATGAAAGGGCAACAAAGGCAGTGTTTATTGGATATGATTCAACTCAGATGGGTTACAAGTTCTATAATCCTTCAACCAAGCAATTCACTACAAGTAGAGATGTTGTGTTTGAAGAACACAGGTCTTGGTATGATGAAGATAAAAAAAAGGTAACTCTACCACATGATCTTGATTCTGATTCTCATCAATTAGGAAGCAAGCATGATACACAGGTCCAGGATCCAAGAAGTGATATAGACGATGACCAAGATGAAAGGGAAAAGGATTACAACCTATGGAAGTCAAGAGGAAAAGCAAAGATGCAAGAGGTTGGAGAATGCTCCAAACAAGCACCTAGAAGATCAACAAGAGAGAAGAAACAACCAAAAAGGTATGGATATGATTCCACATTTGTTATGAAGCATTCAATCTACTTGGCAAAAGACTCTCTTTCAGAGGAATCCTCAACCTATGAAGAGGAAAAGGGAAACCCTAATTCGGAAAATGCCATGAAGAAGAAATAGATGCATTGAAGGAGATGGACACTTGGGATTTGGTTCGAATGTCATCGAATCAAAAGGTTATTGGTTGTAGATGGGTATATAAAGTTAAAAGAAATTCAGATGGATCAGTTTGTAGGTACAAGGCAAGATTAGTTTCCAAAGGATGCTCACAAACTCATGGTATAGACTATGAGGAAACATTCTCACTAGTTGCAAAGATGACTACAATCAGGACATTGATAAGTGTAGTTGCTCCAAGGAATTGGAGACGATTCCAACTTGATGTGAAAAATGCACTCTTAAATGGTTGGATAAGTGAAGAGCTCCTAGAGCTTGGAATTACAAGTTGGTTACGTACCTTCAAGATCATCAAACCTAGCAACTCAGATCCTTCTCTATTCATCAAAAGGGATCATGATGAGGTTATCTATCTATGTGTATATGTAGATGATATTATTGTGATAGGTGATGATTTAAATGGCATTCAAAGGATCAAGAGACACATGCAAGAGGAGTTCAAAATCAGTGACCTAGGTAAGCTCACATATTTCCTAGGTATGCAAGTGATATACACAGATGAAGGAATGTATTTGACTCAGAGAAGATACATTCAGGATCTTCTTCTCAAGTTCAAAATGGAGAATACTAAACCTATAGGTACACCTTTGGAGATGAATCATAAACTTAGTGTTTATGAAGGTGAGAAAATTGAAGACATTAAAGAGTATCAAAGCTTGGTAGGTAGCTTGGTATATGCTACTCATACAAGGGCAGACATCTCATATAGTGTCAGAGTGCTTAGTCAGTTCATGCACTCGCCAAGAAGACCAAGCATGGATGCAGCTAAGAGAGTACTTCAGTATCTCCAAGGTACAATCAACAAAGGTGTATTCTATACTTACTCTTCTGATTTGGATATCAAAATCTATTCAGATGCAGATTGGGAAGGAGCTAAGGATGATAGAAAAATTACGTCTAGATACTTAGCATTTGCAGGTTCAAAGCTAGTGTCATGGAGTTCCAAGAAGCAACCTACAGTTGCTTTATCCTCAACTGAAGCAGAGTATAGAGGTTTGACCATAGCAACTCAAGAAGCAATATGGTTAAAAACATTGTATACAGATTTGGGACTCGTAAGTTCCAAACCTCACATATTTGGAGATAATGTAAGTTCCATGCATCTAGCGGCAAACCCTATTTTCCATGCAAGAACCAAACACATAGAGGTGCATTACCACTTCATCAGGGAGAAGCTCATGGCAAAGGAGATTGACATTTCATTTGTTCCTACTGAAAAGCAAGTAGTACATATGATGACAAAGGCACTTGATGGAATAAAGTTTTGTAGATTCAAAGCTATGGCAGGTATTCAACCTATCAAAGAATGAAGACTCAAGTATACTTTAGCTTGAGGGGGAGTTGTTGGAACATCAAGCTTACACTATGCTTGAGGTGGATTTGATCTACATCAAAGGCTATCGCATCGAAAGAATATCCGTTGGAGAGTT
This sequence comes from Ceratopteris richardii, assembly GCA_020310875.1. NCBI lineage: Eukaryota > Viridiplantae > Streptophyta > Polypodiopsida > Polypodiales > Pteridaceae > Ceratopteris > Ceratopteris richardii. The sequence goes on from CM035439.1 coordinate 74,079,008, forward strand.
CTTTTTCTTATGCTCACATATTGTATTTTTTAAAAAAGATTTTTCATGAATCTTTTACCATTGTAAAAGCCTTGAGCTTTGCACATGTAAAATTATAAAGAGAGAGCCCAAAATCCACGAATTTGTGGTGGTTGAGTTGCATTCAATCAAGCAATCAATCACCTAAAAGTAGATCAAACTAGATCTTCATTTTTCCTAGATTGTAGGAAAGTGAATTGATTCCCTCCAACAACCATTCCCACCTTCATTTGAATTCAAATCCACTTGTAGAAGTCATGGAACACTCCTAGAGTCTACATAAAGACTTCAAATCACTTGTACAATACATGGAAGCAATATACATACACTTGTGATCATCATTGTCTTGCTCCAATTTTTTGCATCATCTTCTTCGCCAACAGTAATCTTGCAGAGGTTGTTGCTCTCTCTTCAGAGCTCCAAATTTGATGACACATGTCTCATTCGAAAGGTATGAACTAGTTTGTGCCTGTAAATTTTCATAGCATCTGATTCATTAGATTGGGAGAAATCTTGGTTTTTTTGTCTCAGGGTCAATCTCTGAATATTCCTAAAAAATAAAAAGTACCACTGTTGAGTGTTTGATTCATTCCTATAGCATATTTTGCTTATTCCTTATACTTTTGTACATTATATACACTCAACCCTATGTGTATCACTCCCATAAAAGGATTTTTTCTAATTGTAATCATGCAGGTCGCTATGGGCATTTGATGTTCATTGTCTCTTCCATAGATAGTAAGTTTTTTGAGCTAGTCGACATGCGAACCTATCTGTTTTGTATCAACTCTTTCTCCTTGATGCTCCAAAGTACATAGTGCATTTCTTTGTACTTATCGCATGCCTATAAGTTCTATTTGAGTCTCCATAAGCTCAAGGGCTGGTCTTGTACCAGTTGGCTGAACCAAACTTCGTCGCTTCGAAACGCACTTTTCTACCTCCTACAAGCTTCTCCAAGTTCTTTCAATGATCAATATTTACTTGGCTTTTGGTCTAACAAATGCTATAGTTCATGATTTGAAAACTTTATAATATTATTTATATGGAGCCATATTTAAGGTTTACACATCATCATACATCAAAATATTTTTATTCTCAACTTGATTTATGGGGAAGACAAGCAAGATGGATAGAGTTAATGCCTATGGAGATTCTTTGTCAAGAAGATAAAAGTAATATATTTTCCAATGAATTATAGTGGATAATGCGTTAGATTAGATTTACTATATATATCTAGTAGCATGGACCAACCGTTCATTTACATATGCTACTTGGAAATGGAAAGCTATGATTGATAGGCATTTTTCCTCCTTGACAATTAAGACCAATGATCTTGAGAAGGGGGAGAGAGTGTTATATCTTTTTATGTAAGCACACATGCCCTACCATTGGACTAGTTGCATTGATCAAGGACCCTAGATGGGTTAAGGGCCACAACTCAGGGGAGCCAAGGCTCTAGAACAAATCCTATATTTAATAAATTTATTCCATCTCCTCATAGTGGCCATATGAGGGTTTTTGGACATTATAGAGGATTCTCCATGTGCATGAGAACAAGATCTATTTATGGTTGGAAGGAGGGTCGCAAGTAACTAATTGGAACCTCACAATTTTGCAATCTTCTCTTGTGTGACTACTTTCTTACATGGTATGAACTTTGAGATTCTTATAGTTAAGGATGGCTATTTTTTTAATGTATGAGGATATCATTTATTGTCTTATTAATGGCTTTATCTTCCTTGTCCACTGATAATTTTGCAACTATTATTATTTTTGTTGCACCAATTTTCATTTGTACACTCACCTTTACTAAAAAAAAGCTTTATGAGATGAAATATGTGTTGTGCAAGCTCAAAATCTCAACAATTTTGGATTTTTATGACATGTTGGACATTGACAGGGGACCAATAAAACATGACTCAGACGGTCCAACAAATTCAAAAAAAATGATTCAATTGACATAGGGCTTCTTCAAGTACAAAAGATGTGAAATGTCAATGCATCATGTGAAATTGTTACTAGTGCAAATGATTTGATGTTTACTATAATTCAATACAAAACTAAATCACATGAATATTGTAGCATTTTGATTCATCAATATGAGATGAAGAGTCAAGCCAAAATCCAAAATCTAAAGAATCAACTAGGGAACAAAAAATCTCTAATAGTTGAGAAAGGCAATAGACTCCATCAAGAAGCTAAAACATTTGCAAGATCAACCAACTAGTGTTGTTGTCATGAAACCGAAAAAAGGGAACTCAAATATATGTAAACAAAATATGATTGGGTTATTGATAACTCTCAATACCCAAGATAGATCCATCCCTCTCACTAACAGTTTATGCACTGATTATCTTTTCCTGATGAGTGATGTTGCATTCTCAGCCAGGCATACAGAAATGATCAGTTCATTGCTCAAAGAAGAAATCAAAGAAAACAAACACTAAACATTACTACTAAAGACCATATCATAAAGGTTCGTAAGAAGTAAAAGAAAAAAAAAAGGCATACACATGTAAAGACAGTATGTATGTATGTATACATGACCAATTCACATGTTTGTGCATATACATGTACATATGCCTACATGTTTGTATGCATGTATCCTGTATGTAGCATGCTTGTATGTAAGTGTGTATGTATTCATGCATCTGTATGTCTGGCTGTGTGTAGGTTTTTTATGCCTATCGATGTCTCCCTTTCAACTCTTCATAGCAGTATGATACATATATGGCTCAGTTCAATTTAGGAGATGACATTTCTGGCTCATCCTGATTTGTGGCTGTTTGGATGTGGCGTGACCAATTCAATGACTTGATCTGATTGTCATGAAAATAGAAGAAAAAAAGTATTGAACATGAAAACCAGTAATACTAGAATGTCCTTGGTTTTGACTAGAACTTCAACCTTGAAACGCTTCATGCTTTGATAACTTCATTTACATCTTGAAACGCTTCATGCTTTGATGACTTCATTTACATCCTATTTCTTTGCAGACAGACCTAAATTTGAAAGGTATGTTTCTACAAGACATGCATCAGACAAGTTTTAGATTTAAAACGATGACATTGGCATGTAGGAGAGAGAAGATGAAGAATCTCACATAATTATACATTTCCTGCCAGAAACTCAAACAATTCCTAACCCATTATATATTTCCATGTTTTTGTGAAGAGTAACTTCTGTGTCTTGCCTTCATGTTCAAGTTCACGATACTAAGATTTGTATTAAATATCATGATGGTTATACTACATATATCTGGACCATGTTCTCTTATACATCACAGTGTGAATATTTGATAGGTAGATACCATAATCCTCTTACAATATGGTGTCTAAACACAACTTACATGGTGCAGAACGCTGAAGAATGCCATCTTATAATGTTCATTCACCTTGAGACATTCAGTCTATGGTTACATTAACAAAAAGCATTCCTTTCAATACAAACAAGGACCTCAAAGTAAAGAAACACTTCCTTTTACTCACATGTGAAGAAGTTTGGGCAAATCAATGTTTGTATTGGCAGGTTGACATACAGTCTGTGACTCCTTGTAGGGTACATAGCTCTTTCTTAAATCAGATTTCAATCACGCATTAAGATGTAGAGATTCATGTCCGATTCGTATTACAACAGAGTATGTTGTGCAGAATATTATCCATTTTGAATGTAGAAAGGGGCATCCGCTACAGATAGAAGCTTACCAGAACTAGCCATATCTGACAGAACTCCTAAGGCAGGAGTAATGGCGTGACTATTACAATGCAGACGCATGCCATGAACATGCAAGATGACCGATGGCTCGAGGTCCCATTACGCCTCTTGCTGACAGTTCGGACGAAATAAAATTCTCAAGGACCGAAGAGGACGATCCGGATGGCGATGTCTGCATCACACTCCATTGCAGGAACGGTTACAGATGCAATGCGATCGCGGTTCGCAGTAAACAGAATATGACTTCGATTTGATCCATGTCATTCTTCTCTAACCACATATTCCAAGGAGCTCTCGTAGCAAATGATAACCATGACTCACCACTTTCGTGGCATGAAGCTTCATTTTCCGTGAATCATCTTCTGCTTCTCTGATAGCTATGGCGGTTTGACACGTTGCGTGAAAATAATGATTCAGATGCAAATCATGCACATGCGAGAAGCCATGCTGCGAGGGCCTGCAGGTGCCAAACGGCAGGCAACGAAGAGATTCTCCATGGAAATATCTTCCGTGAAATTACCAGAAAATACATGCTTTCGGATAAGGATGGAACTAGCGTCCCTGCGAGTACCCCAATGAAGAAAACCCGCCATAGCCAAGGCCTCTTCTCGGTTCTCTACTTTGTAATGCTATCATCATTCACATGAGGACAAGACCATGAAAACAACCCTGTACAGGACTTCAAACAGCTCACCAGAAACCCTTACAAGCGGCAACGATCCTGCATATTATGTAAGCAATGATGACGAGCGAGACGAAGATGATGATGAAGAGCAGGCTGACGCTGAGGATGAACGTTTGATGAATTCAATGCACTCAGCGATGGCATCTGTATCTGCCAGGGAAGGAAAGAGTGGATAGTGGCATTGTGGCTGACGCTCCTTGTCAGAAGCATGCTTCTGCGCGAATTGGTGATGATGACAATGATGATGATAATGCCGAGCTTGTGAGGGGCTTCTGAGTTTGCGAGAAAAAGCAGCAACACCGGTTCTTTTGGGCGCCGCCATCGCCGGCGTGCTTTTGGCATGGCTGCAGATGTCGTCGCGCTTGTCCTCATCAGTACTCCTCTTCTTCTTGGTGCTCAAAAACAGTAGTTGTCCGCATTTTTCTTTCACCTTCTTCAGCAGTATTCTGGCCCTCAGCTTGATACCAGGAGCTCTCATGCTCACCACAGTCCTCTGGGCCTCCCTCTTTCTTCCGTTTCGCAAGTGGCTATGGCTGCCGATCACCCTACCCCATTTACTCTGCATTCTTGCGAAGATGGAAGACTGCGCAGAGGCTCCTGGGGACCTCTCCTCAGAGGCTCCTGGGGACCTCTCCTCAGAGGCTCCACTTCCGTCAGCAATTCGCTGCTTCTTTCTTCTCAGCATCTCCACTGCTGCATCTGCTAAGCTATGGAGCACTGAAGCTGAAAGAGAGCTATAATTTGCAAAGAACCAAGCAAGGCCTACGAGGGGAGCAGAAGAATGGGAGGGAAGGGCGACACGAAGAAAGATGCCTGAAAAGAACGGAGCATAGGCGGGCTACGTCTGTGCAGAAGCCTTCGACGAAATCGGGAAAAAAATATCGGATAGAAGGACAAGAAGGCAGGCAAACGAACGAGAGGATTCAGTCGGAGGACGCCATGAAAGCTGCTAGATAGTCCCCTGCTGTCCTTGGGTCTATGTAGGGTCCTGCTCTGCTCCTAAGTAGGCAGTAAGCAGAAGAGAGATACGAAGGTGAGAAGCGTCAGAGCAGCCGAGGCTTCTCTCCTAAAAAAGCCTGGAAAATCTTGCAAAATTTTGAAACCAATTTGAAGAGAATTTCATAAAAAAGCATTAAAAAAATAAATTTACGAGAGTTGGTTCTGCAACCGCTTAACCGAATACATTATTGGGCAAGCCCAAATTAATCCATTGCCCTCCACACAAAACTGAGCCCGCAAATCAAACTGGCTTTCTTTCTGTACACACATAAATAAATTAAATAGTTCGTAATAACTGAAGATTTCATGCTCATAATGATCTCAGAAAAATTGAAATTCCAACGGACAAGCTCACTCTTGTGTAAGACATGAGGATGTCATCTTTAATTTCTAAAGGTGGCTTTTACAAGAGAGTGAGAATGCTTTGTAAAGTTTTTTTTTTTTTTTTTTTTTTTTTTTTTTTTTGAGGGTACAATGAAATTGGAAAGCATACCGAAATGGAAATACACACTCACACACCCAACCTCTTAAGGTAGAGGTATCCTTCATGAATGACTCATGGATATGTCCGGCCAGGACTTGAACTCAGGACATCCTCCTATAGCTTCAAGGCATCAGCCACTAGGCTATGCGGCCACGGACAATTTTTTTTTTTTTTTTTTTTTGAAAAAAACAGAAAGTATAAAATTGATGCTGGGAAAAAAGATACAAACAAAAGATCAGACTCACAGGGAAGTCTGATTCATGTACATGTGAGCAATATCCCGATTATGATGGGAGGTCTCATAGAAGTACAAGATTAACATAATCATCAAGGAGAGTGATCATCTGAACTCTAGGCTTTGAGTACAACTGAAGGAGTTTTATTTTCCACAAATTATAGTGATTGTTCCTAAGAATTACAAAGGGGTTCTTGTCTTCCGATTGGGAATCACGACTGGAGGAAAGACAGAGATTGAGAATTTTCTTCAAACCCAACAAAAAGGAGAAGAAGTAGTCCTTCCCACTCCTATTGAAGATGGCACTGTTCTTGGTCTTCCAGATAAACCACAAAGAGTGGATTCTGATGAACTGCCACAGCAGGATGTCCATACCACGAGCTTCACCCAGCAGGATAGCTTTGCCGCTAGGAGTATTGAGACCTTGGCTCTGACAGAAACATCTGATTCCAACCCAGAATCTGGAGGAAAACTTACAATTGACGAACAAGTGTTCCAAGTTCTCTTCTTTGCCACAGAGCTTGCAGTTACCAGCATCAATTTTATACTTCCTAGCATGACTACCTGTCCAGATGCCTTTGTGGAGAATGAGCCAGTTCAGGCAGGACTGCTTGTTGGAGAGGGGAAAGGCCCAAGTGCACTGGAATCTGTACTTCCACTGCAAGGGGGACCATTGGAGATCCCACTTCTTATTCAGTTTCCCAGTTATCTCTTTGATACTTCTGCCTTTCTTTTTGTAAGAATTAAGAATATCCCCGGCAACGTCTTGGAGGGAGATCTCCTTCCTCCACAAGTACTTCTCCAACTTTTTCTTCAAAAAATCCTTCTGTATTGAGAGAACCTGTTTACATTGGACAGAAAGGCCGTCAAAATCAGAAATGGCAGAATCATTAATAACATTACCTGCATTTAACAAGTCCTGCCAGTGTCCAAATCCTTTCTTTCTGCATTTATTCCATCTAATAGGAAGGGAAGGGGAGGGAATAGTATTAGTCCAACCAAACCAAATGGAGTCTTGAGCTAAAAATGTCAGGTTGTGAGCAAAGCATATAGGAATATTATACTTAGCCTTCACAGCCATCCAAGCTTTCCATAAAGTGCAAATAAGCTGACTACCCTTGGGCACAAATTCAACAGGAGATGTAATAACATCCCACAGAGAACAGTTGACCCAACTTTTATTATGCTTGATGTTGAATTTATCAACATTTCTTTTAATTAAACAGGCCCAAAAGTCATTAGAGGAGATAGATCTGTAAACCCACTTAGCAGCCATTTGGGTGGCCATCCTGGAAGGACATATGAGCCCAAGCCCACCTTCATCTTTTCTCATACAGCAAATATCCCAGGCAACTTTGGGAATTTTGGAGCCACCCCACAAAAATTTTCGAGCAAGGGAGATGGCCTGACCAAGTTGCTTTTTACTAGGCTGCCAGCATGACAGAAAATAAGTCAGGGAAGGGAGGATATAATGCTTTAAAACAAAAGATCTTTGAGAAATACTTTGCTGCCCATCAGACCACTTAAAAATTTTGGCCCTAAATTTATCAAGCATCCAATTCCACCTTTGCTCATTAGATATGCCAAAGCCCATGGGAATGCCCAAAAGCCTGAAAATACTCCCTTTCTTGATGATATCACATCCTGCTGCCACAACACAGGCAGGAATCTTATTATCAGTGGCAAAAAAAACAGTTTTCTGATGGTTGACCATAGAACCGCTAGCCAAACAAAAAAGGTCAAGACAATTAAGGAATTGACTAGCAGACTTTTCTTCAGCAATCATCAACATGTTAGTGTCATTTGCAAACATCTGCAGACCAAGGGGAGAGTGAGCTTGGGGAATGACCAAACCAGAGATGGTCCCTTGTCTGAAGCTATCCTTGACAAGCTAGCCTAAAGCATCACTAGCAATAGCAAACAGAAGGGGGGCCAGGGGACATCCTTGTCTAATAGATCTGCACAACTTGAAAGAGTTAGAAAGATATCCGTTAATAGCAACTTTAGAGAAAGCATTACCAAACAGAATACTGACAAATCTAATAAACTTTTTGCCAAAACCAATGTCATGAAGAGACTGAAGAATGAAATCCCATTCAATGCTGTCATAAGCCTTATCAAAGTCAATTTTGAAAAAGTAGGTGTCAATATTAAGCTCTTTGTAATACTCAAGACTTTCCCAAATGGTGATAATGTTGTCCAGAATAAATCTCCCTTTAATAAAACCTTTTTGCTCAGGAAGAATTATACTATCCATTAAAGGACTCAGCCTTCTGGCCAGGATGGAAGCAAAAATTTTGTACAGAGAAGTCAGGCAGGAGATGGGTCTCCAATTGTTTAAATCATCTTTGGGACCCCTTTTGTGTAAAAGCTTAATCACCCCCGTGTTGATAAAAGGAGAAAGGGACCCCCTTCTAGAAGCTTCTTGCCAGATCTTGAGAATTATGGGCACCAACAAATCCTTAAACTCCTGAAAAAACTCATAAGGAAGACCATCATGACCAGGAGATTTACCAGGCTTCAATTTGCTAATGGATTCTCTCACCTCACCCTCAGAGAAGGGCATGTCAAGGAGGGAGTCCATTCCCTGAGGAACCATTTTCTTCCTACAAAGGGCAATGGCAGCTCTTGCACTCCACACATCATCCCCCCTCTTGGGAGGCAGAGAGAATACATTGGCAAAGAACCTATGAGCAACCTGAAGGTTATCCTTCATATTAGAAGCCAGGAAACCATTATTGTCTTTGAGCAGGGGGATGAAGTCCCTAGCTTTTTTCTTTCTCATAAGATCAAACATGTGTTTATTAGGCTTGTCCACTTTACCTGCCCAGAATTCCCGAGACGTGGCAAGGGCACCTCTAGCAAGGAGGTAATCAACTTTCTTCACATTTTCCTGCAACTCCAGGATTTTCAGACTTTTGGTATTCATATCAAGCTTAGAGGACTCCAGTAAATTCATCTCCTGCAAGATCATCATTCTTCTCTCATACCTAATTTTTTTAGCTTTATTCTTGAAGTACTTAATAGTAATTTGAATTTCTCTAACAGCTTCTTCCCAAGCCACAAAGGGAGACCTATCCTTATTGAAATGAGAAATAAGAATATTAGAGACTTTTTCCTTCACAATAGGGATCTTAAACAGGGAGGAGTCCATGTGCGGCCAACCAGCACGATAGGAGGGGTTGTTATTGAACAGATTCACAATCAAAGGCGAATGATCAGATAACAACAAAGAATGATCAATAGCACAATTAAAATTCCACAAATTATTGCTCCTACCAGCATGCATATAAAATCTGTCCAATCTAGCAGACAGAAAGTTAACATGATTTCTGTTGTTCCAAGTGTGACCAGTGTTGAAAGAGAGATCCAACAGGTTGTGTTTGTTAACCAGATTATACCAACACTGCTTCTCACCCCCAGAGATAACATTATCACTATTACCAATCCTATCACCGAGGTTAGTGACCATGTTGAAGTCACCTGTCAACAAAATATCACCATTGATTTTAGTAATTTCTTCCCAGCATTTAGACCTTTGAGAAGCCTGATTAGCAGCATAAACACACACAACAGTAAAGTTGAAAGGCTCTTTACACTTAACAGCAACCCACTGGTTAGTATTACTCTTATGCACCTCCTCAATAAGATGACACACACCATTAGCCACCCCAATGGCTGCACCACCTTTACCACTATGATCCGTATGAACCCAATGGCAAGAGTTCGACACAATTTTCAAATTCGACAAAAGGGAGGATCCCCCCACCTTCAGCTCCTGCAAACATATAAAGTCAGGAACAAGAGAAGAATCTTTGAACCAGTTGTTAATGGTCTTGCTCCTGACAGGATCAGAGAGCCCCTTAGTGTTAAGAGAAATCAACTTAATACAATCCATGGAAAAAAGAAAGGAAGAAGACTTACTTTTTAAGATTCTTACCGGGCTTAACTACTGAAACCGAATTTTTGACCGTGTCCTTTCTTTTGGTCTTATTTTTACCTTTAGGGTTAGGGGACATGGCATTTGACATATACACATCTTGATCTATGGAGGGACCAGAACCCACCTGATCAGTAGTAAACTCATCAAATTTGTTAATTTGATCCATAAACGTTTCATCACAGTTACTTAGGGAGTCTTCTTCAGACGAGACCGCAACAGGGGTGGATCCCACATTAGGTCTGCATACGGACTCCATACCAACAGACCCTCTCCCTTCAATAACTTTGTGAGGTTCCAAGTTAGCCTTACTTACCTGAGACTTTAGCTTCTCCATAATCCTAGCATTTGAACTGTGTGGGTTGACTTCAAAGCTTTTACTTCCCTGATTCTTATTCTCCACATGGCCTTCAGTAGTCGAGGGAAAATGGTCAGTGTTGTTGGAGTCTTCAAGAATCTGATAGGGATTGAAAATGCCTTTGTACAACGTTTCCGATCTGATCCCTGAATTAGGGTTTTTTTTCCTTTGTTTAACAGGAACCTTTTTGAACCCTAGATCATCTTTGGGAGGAGTCATAATATTAGGGGCAGCAGCATTGGTGATCTCTTCACCTCCTACATTCTCTTTGGTCTGATTTTTACCAAGCAAAGGATAATCCTTTATTAAATGACCTTGTTTATAGCAATTGAAACACGCGTTTGGCAGATTTCTGTAAAAAACTTTTTGAGCATGCAGCCTAAAGCCCTCAGAGTTCTTAATAACTAACTCAGTTTTAATATTTTTGGATATGTCCACCTCTATAAGCAGCTGGGGATCCCATTTGGGATTAAACTCTTTTTTTTGTTTTTGGCCTAGAACTTTCCCAATGAGTGATCCAAGTTTATCAAGCCATGAGTAGAATTCCACAGGAGAATCCGGAAATTCCACCCAGACTGGAACTTTTGTCGGTTTGTTGCTTCTAGGATTGAAGCCCGGGTACCACTTATAAAAGGAGATAGGAGTATTTCTTATAATCCAATGCCCCTCCGCTATGACTTGCAGAGCACTATTCACATCTTCAAAAAAAAAGAGGAAGAAATTGTTAGGAAGGAACTGAACATGCTTGGCAAAAAGCCCTTTACTTTCCCAATTCACTCTCATCCAATTTTTAAGGAGTTCCTGCGCTGGCCGAGGTCCATGACAATGAGCAATCACGACCTTATCTTCAAGGTGCACATTCCACTTATTAAGCGCTGAACTCTCAATGATCAGGGTGCAATCATCCTGATCTTTTGATTCCGGGTCAATGTCAAGGGTGTGCACACTCCCCTTATCAGGAGAGGAACAGCCTATCCCATTACCCTCCATGATCTTACCTTTTCCTTTGGTATCAATGAACAAAGATTGAGGAAAGAGATTACCTGTTGTATCCTGATTAGATAACATTGAGTAATAACCATGCTGTTGACTCTGCAGAACCTTGGCGTATGACGCAAGCCCTTGCATAGGTTGGTGAGTAATCGGGATACTCTCTGTCTGTGCACCATCACCTTCCTCGAGTCTCAGCTTAGCTCCCGACGCAGAAGCAGAACCTGCGATGCCTTTGAATACAGGATTAAGCATAGAACTTAGGCCATTGTTTGTACCTTCAACCTTAAAGCCAAGCAAACCATCACGCAGCGCCTCGTGCAGAGCCATGGCAGCACCCCGATGATCAGCACACTCCGCAGGAAACACTAGCCGAAAGAGCAGAACGAAGACAGGTCCCCCTCACAGCGAGGGGGACAAGAGACGAGCGCGAGAACGAAAACCCTCCCCACCAAGGGGGGAGAGAAGGCGAAGCCCCCAAAAGCCCAGAACCCTAGGCACATTCAAAGCCACTCCGCCACTCCGCCACGACCGTCTTGCAGATGCCTCAACTTGAGATAGGTAGCGACCGAATGCTTTGTAAAGTTCCCATGAAGGAGACTAAAAGATTGTCATCTTTCTTTGTAAATCTCCTTAATCTTTTTTTTTTATGATTTTGTGTTTTTTTTACGAAGTTCTGTCGAAGTTTACTCTTATTTGCTTGAATTAATAGAAAGAACAACCGTACAAGTGAAGATGCGCATAGTATTCATGGGACCCCTCGTATTCCACAAAGCAAGGGTTAGGACTTAGTAGATTGTCTGAACGTGATACATTAATAAAAAACTTGTTTAAAATCTGGCCCAAAGCCCAATACATGTAATTTCTTCCCTATTTATAACTATTTATAATTTAAAGCATGCTAGTAGGAATGAATAGAGCCAGAAGGCCCACTACGGATAGGAACTTGGTACAGACAATGCTAAGGGCAAACAAGGAAACTGGTTTGAGTTGAAGTCGCACCTAGTAGGAATGAATAGAGCCAAAAAACCCATTAAGGATAAGAACTTGGTACAGATGATAGATGATGCTAAGGCCAAACAAGGAAACTAGTTTGAATTGAAGTTGACCCTCTGGCAATGAGCACGATATTTGTCACCATTGACATAGTCCATCAAGAGCACCTGAAGGCCAACAATTCTCGAAAGGGAGCTAGTTTAACATCGTATCATAGCATGTGATTAGGAGCATCTCCCTATGCAACCCATAGGACTTGAACCCATGCCACTCGAAGGAAGGCAAACATTTCAATCCATTGAGCTAGCAATGTTGGACAACACTCTCACACTTCTCGTTGTTTTTTTTTTCAATGGAGGTTCGACCGAGGCCTACTCTTCCAGACTTTAACTTTGAAATTTCAATTGTACAAGGAAGGGCATAGTACCCATGGGACCCCCTTTATCCCACAAGAACAGGGGTTTACATAGCTAGGTTAAACTACGGTCACAACTACCATGGGGCAGGACAAACTTGTTTCCATATGGCAATACGTTTGCAGCTTTTAAGGCCAGAATTCTGCAATAATGTGTCAATATATTTTTTTTGACACAAAGTTATTCTTCCATCAACTTGCATAAACTGAATGCCCAAATAATGATGCAAATGCCCCAAATTTGACATCTCAAATAAGTCATGCAAATCAACCTTAAAATAAAAAATCTGCTTCTCATGAGGACCAGTGAGCAGCATGTCATCAACATAGATAACAATGATCAAAAGCACATCATTTTCACACTTAACATAGAAGGTGCTCTTAGTTGGACTATTCTCAAAATCATGTGCAATCAAATAGGCATGTATCTTTTCATATCAAGCACGTGGTGCTTGCATCAAACCATATAATGCCTTTTTCAATGTGCACACTTTGTTTTCATGCCCTTTTTGCACAAAACCACAAAGCTGAAAAACATACACTTCTTCATGCAAGTGAACATTCAAAAATGCAGTTTTAATGTCCAACTGATGTACATTCCAACCATGATGAGCTTCCAATGCTTAGATGCTATGAACAGTACTCATTCGACATGTAGGAGCAAAGGTTTCATCAAAATCAATGCCTCTTTCTTCAGCACAACCTTTTGCAAAGAGCCTACCCTTATACCTATCAACTATTCGATCAAGCTTATGTTTTGGCTTGTATACCCACTTAGTGCCTATGGCCTTCTTGTCAGGAGGCAAGTCACCTAAAGATCAGGTACCATTTTTCATAATAGCATCATATTCTGATTGCATAGCAGCCATCCATTTTTTTGAATTTTGTGCTTCATCAAAGGAAATAGACTCATTCTCATCACAAAGACTAAACGCAGCCATAGCATAGCAATTTGATGCAAAAGAAGAACTATGAGAGCCTGAACGAGTATGATATGATAGAGGTGCATCTAATTTGCTATCTCACAAAGTTTGCACTAGTCATTTAGGCCTAGTTTTTGCCTCCTCTATATCACAACTCTCATCAATAAGTGCATCATGTAAATCTGCATAAAAAATGGAATGATCTACATCATCATGTGAAACCTACAAAGGCTAAGAAATTGCCTCATTTGGACCAACGCTAGATTGTCCACCTATAGAAAGAGGTAGCAAAGTGTCACACACATCTTTGGAGCTAACTGATGTCCTTATTGCATGAGAGTAATGGCTGAATTGCATCTTCCACAAAAGCAACATTTTAGTCTGTGGATGATACAGATGATAGCCTTTGCTTTCAAAACTATATGCAACAAAAATACATTCCAATGTTTTATCATCCAATTTTGTGCATTGTTGGTCAGGCACTAATGCATATGCCAGACAACAAAAGACATGTAGATGAGCAACAGATGGCTTGCAACCATGCCAAGCCTCATATGGAGTGATAGACTGCAATGCTTTAGTGGGAAACGTGTTAAGTACATATGTTGTACACATAACATCCTCAAGCTAGAAACTATGTGGTAAAGCCTGACTCTTGACCATACATCTTGCCATCTCCATGAGTGACCTATTCTTCCTTTTTATAACTCCATTTTGTTGAGGTGTATACGGCACTGTACACTTATGTTTTATCCCATGTTCAGCTAGAAATGCAATTAAATAAGAAGACATATATTCCCCCCTAGATCAGAATGAAGGGTGCCCATTTTACATGCAGATAGATTTTTAGCCAAAAAAAGAAATTGTTTGAAGCACATAGACACTTCATACTTTTCTTTCAATGGATATACCCACGAGTCCTTGGAAAAATCATCAATGAAAGTTACGAAGTAAAGGTAGTTCCCAAAAGAAGGTGTTTGCATAGGATCACAAACATCACTATAAACAAGCTACAATTTTTGAGTAGCTTGTACTGGACCATCTTTTGGGAAGGAGGAATGCTGCATTTTGCCCAAAATACAGCCTTTGCAAACATGTTTACTAGGTGCCTCAAGCTTGAGTACAGCAGACACCATTTCAGATTTTTGTAGGCATAGCAAACTAGCAAAATTTGGATGATCAAAGCATGCATGCCAAAGCTTTGCATCTGACATAGCCTAAGAATCTTGAACTACACATGCTGAATCATTCATAGATTTTACATAATCTATGAGCTTATACATACCTCGACATAAAATGCCAAAAGAAATAATGACATCACCATTTGATAGATCATGAATTGTGCATTGTTTTCTTCTCGTCTTTGTCATCCTTGTTTGATTGTGTACAATTAGTAGATTTTTGCTTACTAATAGATGAGCTTCATTTACCTTTGCCCTTCTGACTAGCCAGGAAAGCTTGATCTACAACACGAGCCTATCCATTCATTCATGTGCTCACTCTCCAAATGTTTTTGGAGGTAAGCTTGAAACCTATCCATTCATTCATGTGCTCACTCTCCAAATGTTTTTGGAGGTAAGCAACACGAGCCTCATTCATCATCAATTGAAAAGTAGAAGCAAAACTTTGATATGAATCTAGAAGGCCATTTAGAACATTCTACACAAGCGAATTGTCTGGCAAGACTTCATCAGCAGAAGTCAACTACTCTTTCAAATCTTTGATCTTTGTCAAAAAATTGTACATGGAATCTCCTTCATTCATGTGCTCACTCTCCAAATGTTTTCAGAGGTAAGCAACATGAGCCTAGTATAAAGTGGTAAGTGTATACCAAGCATCCTTTATTGTTTTGCAAGAGCAAATATGAGGAATAATGGCATATTCTGTAGAAAAGGCTATCAATGCATGTGCATGAGCATCTCTGCCATCCCAACGAAGTTGATCTAGAGTAGGTACAACAAGAATAACAGTAGGATAAGTAACCTAAAGAACATCATCTTGAATGCCATTAGCATCACCTTCAATAATTGTATTTGTAGTTGTAGTAAGACGTTTTTCAACACCTTGCACAATATTCCACAGTCTATTTGTGTCCAATATATGATGCATCATATATGCCCATAATGGTTAATTGGTACCATCCAACTTATCCTCAAAAACCAACATACCAAATACATCACTACCTTCAGCCATGGCCACTGACTAAAATAACTTGATGTAGAAAAATGATTGTATCTCAAAAAGTTGAATAGAACTACCTTGTTAAGTTTTGTTAAACCTGTAGCAGACTTAGAGGTGCTTATACTAGGGAACTGAAACTTGTATATATGTCTGACACAAAAAGACAAAATTTCCTGTAGAAGAATTGTGATATTGTGTTTGGAGGTTGAAACGAGCTTAGATCGCAAATTTGACTGCACATAGGGAAGCTATTTGGAACTCTTAATCACCCTGAGTATGCTCACCAATTTTCATGCCATTCTCAGGCTGTGTCTGGAGGGGTATCGACAATGCCCTAGATGAAGCAACAACCTAATCTGATACCAATTGTTGGATTTTGAGGTCCATGGAAGCACACAAACAATAGAAGGAAGAAGAAGAAGCTTCGAGCACAACACATAATACTGAATATATTACCAAGTACAAAGATAACTGACACATTAGGGTTATAGGCGTATATACAAGGTAGGGGAAAAAACCTCCTAAAGAGGGAAAAAAGTACCCCAACAATCATAGTGTGTTCACATGCATCACTACTAAAATATGTCAGTAGAATTAGCCTACTATGGCCACTTCTAGTTGTGCAGCTGAGTATAGGGAAGCTTTCACAATGATTGTTGAGTGTGTGTGGCAGAGATGCCTTTTGGATGATTTGGGTGTTCGTTAGTCTTCTACCACCACCATCTTCACTGATGGTCAGAGCGCATTGGCACTTGCAAGGAACCTTGTGTTCCATGCTCACACAAAGCACATTGAGGTGAATTTATCATTATGTCAGGTAGAAGTTCTTTGCTAGAAAGATCAATTTGGAATATGTGCCCACACACGATAACATTGCACACCTTTTCACAAAGTCTCTACCTAGGGAGAAGTTTGAGGCTATTTACAAAGCTTTGGACTTACGTCTTTTTGTGGATTGATCTCTGCCCACATAGCTTGACACTTCCTTATAAATGAGTGCCAACTCATTGTTCACCGCATCAATCCTAGGGGGGATTTGTTGATATATTTTGGTAGTGATGTGTGAACACACTTAGGATCATTGGGGCAATTTCTTCCCTTTATAGGAGGTTTTTTCCACTCGCTTGTATGTATGCCTACAACCCCAATGAGTCACTTATTCTTGTACATTCACTTGGTAATTCATTCAGTGTTGTGCTCCAAGCTTCTTCTTCTTCCTTGTGATGTTCATATGCTCACACAAAACTCAAACTCCAACAATGCACAACACAAGCTTCCTTCTTGTTTTGAAAAGGCATTTGATGCACTGAAGCTTGTGCACTTGTCACTTTATATCTTTTAAAGGAACCCAAGTTAATATGTTTGTGCATAGATGCATGACATGCATGCATTGCAAGCTCAAGAACTACTTGATTCAGTTCAAGGCATGAAAAGAAAAACATGCAACACATGCATTTACACATGATAGCACATGATTTTTGAATGAATGTACTTTCCTAATACTTAGCTTACTTTATAAATGCTCAAATTAGACATTATGAAAGAAGGAAAACTAGTTAGTTGCAACATTATGCTAGCTACCTTGCAACTCAATTAACTAGTCTATTCTTTCCCAAGGTGATACTTAGGTATCACATACTTAATGATGAGTTACATTAATTATGTTTGATGTTGTTCTTAGTGTTGGGGGATTCTTGTGCAGAAAGGGATTTGAGTGTTTGTAGGAGAAGAGAGAAAGATAAGAAGAAAGATACAGACACCAAAAACTTCTGTAAGTTGATTATAAGGAGAAAAGTACAATGATGATGTACAATACAATCCAAATGCTCTCTAGATACAGACACCGAAAGCTTCTGTAGATTGATTATAAGGAGAAAAGTACAATGATGATGTACAGTACAATCCAAATGCTCTCTGTGCAAAATCCCCAAGAGTGCATCAACAAAGTTATCAAATATCCAAGGTTCTTGCTGTCGCTGAGCTTCTCTGCACCAGACCTCCACCTTCTCCAAGAGCTTGCACTTGTGCACACCTTGCACTCAAGCTTCCAATAGGGGAGGGATGGACACCTTCGGTCGACATGCACACAGCTTCAATGGGACCTTGTGACCTTTTCTTGCATAGCTTAGTACTTCTCTACACACTTCTAAGTCACTCTTCTTGCACACCTTGCACTTCACTTCTCTGTGTTGCACACTCACTGTATGTCCCTTGCTCTTCTCTTAGTGTAGACTATGCTCACCTTGCTTAGTTTTACCAAGAATAATGCCTTGCCTTGATTTGAGTGTCAATTCACATACGCTCCTAACTGCTAGAGTATCTTGGTGCTCACTTTGATGTCCCAAGATTATCTCCAAAAGTGGGCAGCCAACGAATCCTGTTTTGTCCTGCAGTGACTTTAGACTAGAACAAAATTTTTAATTGGGGGGCCAAACTTTCACTTCTGCATCGTTGCCGCTTCACATACCTTCACATTTTGCCTTTTAATTCTTCAAATGTGCACCTAAGAGAGGGTTCACCTCAACCTTCCAACACTTTAAAAACACTTTGAACCTTAGAGAAATTACAGAAAGACCCTCTACAACCTACAACCTGCATCCAACTTTTTGCAAATATAACCTTTGTGAACAATTAATTGTGCACTACCTGTCACCTTGACACCCAAACTTTGAATGCTTTGACTTTGCCCATGTTGACTTTGACCTTGAACATATTGACTTTGACTATTTTGATGTTGAATATGGTTGACTTTGACCAATATGACTTTTATGGGCTCAACAGTTGCCCACCACCTAATGGGCTCTCTGTCCCGGAGAGCTATAGCCAAAACGCTGAGCAGAGATGACACCATGATTCATGTGCTGCAAAATCTTCAAAAGAACACTTGAGCAGCTACCAAGTCCACCAAGAGCAATAAAGAACAATACGACACCAGAGAAGAACCAAAAGTGAAAATTTTTCATTGAAGAGCAAAGGATGGAGAATGGAGGGTAGGAAGGAGAGGGAAGGGAGGTTGAGGGGGATCAGATGGATAGGGTGTGGAGGAGTAAGGAAGGGGCTTGTGAGAAGGCTAAAGGGAGGTCAGCGAGTAGGGTGGTGGGGTCTGGAGAGGGTCAAAATGAGAAAATAGTAAAGCTACAGAGGATGCATATTGAAAAATGTGAAACACATGGTAAGATGAGGTGAGAATAAACCAGGTGGACCATGTGCACGATGAAAAACACGTGATAAATATATGCTCAAAACTTGGGTGTTTTGACTAAAAGTAAAAAGAAAAGTTGGAAGTTTGGAAAAACTAAGTCAAAAAATGAGTTCAGAGTGGCAAAAGACATGAAAATGACCCCAAGTTTGAAAAAATAGCCATCCGAGGCACAATCTAGAGTCAAAAGCATTGGACCATGGAAAATTATATATATATATATATCTGAAGTATTTATGTTTATTATATATATATATATATATATTCCAATGCACGGGGGGTGGGCAAAACTTAAATAAAAAGAAAAAAGTAAAAATAAAATAAAATAAAAGAAAAGAAAATAAAAATAAATAAAGAAATAATTAAAATAAATAAAAAATAAAATAAAAATAAACAAATCGTGGGGGGATGGGGGGTCCTTTTGGGGGGGGGGGAGAGAGAGAGAGAGAGAGAGAGAGAGAGAGAGAGGGGGAGGGGAGGGGAGGGGTTTTTTCTTTGAAATTCGAGGGGTTGGGGGGGGTTTAATTCAAATAAAGAAAATCCATTGGGGGGGGGGGGGGGGGGGGGGCACTTTTTTTTATCAAAATTAGATAAAAATACAATTAAAATCCAAAAAAATTCTAAAAAATCCAAAAAAAATAAAAAAAATTCTTAAAAAATTCCCTAAATATCTAGGCTACTTATCTGCCTCAAAACTACGAAATCTTCCTTATTTTCTCCATTTTATTAAGACAAATGACATTGAAAAAAGATAAAATTTCTAAAAAAAAGTCTAAAAGTGCTTTAAAAATTCCCAAAATTTCCTAAAATTTTGTTTATGCGAAGGCCTGAGAATTGGCTTCTAAGTTGCATAAGAAAACTCAAGGAACAAGCATGAAAGTGGATAAAAACTACTAAAACTTAAACAAAATTGGAATGAGAAAGCTATGTACAACCTGGACAGATTTTAGAACTTCTAGGTGATCCAAAAAGCTTCAGTTGTGTTGATGATACACCTTGAGCCTTGATATATTGACTAGTGGTACTATTGCTCCTTCCAGAGTCTCTAACTCCAATGCACCCCAATTCAGCATTATCTTAATTCGATAAGGTCCTTCCCAATGTGGAAGCCATTTTCCCTTTACTTGTGTGTGGATTTGAGGCCTATGGAGAAGAATTAACATGCCTGTTTGTAAGTTATTATTCCACAGATTCCGATCATGTGCCTCCTTCCTCTTCATTTGAGTCTCTATCAATTCTTTTGCAGCATGTCGATGTATCTCTTCCACTTTGTGACGTGATGGAAATCAAGTAAGGGAAATGGACCTTAACATAAGTTAACATTTCAAATTTCAATAGATAGCTTCAATTTAACTTAGCATCAATTGAACTTTGGTGTTCAATAGATGGATGTTAGATTGCGTCTCTCGTAACGATGCAACCTACCAACTGAACATGGAAACTTTGAAAGAAATCTTCATTGTAAAAGGATTAAAGAGTTACTTTTTGGTTTCATTTAAGTTGGTTGTGTCTTAAGAGGAAACCCTATACAAGTGATCTTTAGGAATTGGGATACTTCCTAAAAATCATTCATTAAATGGAATATTTTAGTCTTCTATTTCATGAGTGATGCATTGTTCCTATCATATTCAAGGTGAACTTTTCCTTTAAAAATACAATAAGTTCCCGAAAATGGATCTCGGTTGATCCCTGAACTTTTCCTAAACAAGCTATAAAGTTCATAAATATGTTAGGACAAGTACGTGAAGATGTCCTTTTGAAAAGATTCTAAAGATAGAAGTTATCACATGTAGGAAGATTTGATTTCTTTTCAAGTATATTTTCTAGAAAAAAAACAAAATCCTTAATCATAACTGATGTTTACAAAAAGAAAATGACGTATTCATAGTAATTCTATTTTCCATTGGTTCAATCATTATAAGATTCTTGTACTTTAAACTATGTGATCACAATGGATTATTGCAATATGTTTAACGTACTCTAGTAACATCAAAAGATTGACAAATGATAATAATTTTTGCTTCAAACTCAAGAACGGGAATACGTATCACATAAATGAAAGTTCAAGTCAAATTTTCATAAAGGAATGGGAAAACATATCCTAAATGTGATATTTATCCTTTAGTTTGATGCTTAGGAAATGAACATAATTAAAGCAATAAATCTTCTAAATATTTTCTAAAAGTCTAGAATTCCTTTCAAATATCCTTCTAGCAGTGCAAAAGATTCCAAGATGAATCATTTGCTCAAGTTTTTGATTCCTTAGAATGAATCTCAAGTATTGGAAGAATAATTTACTCCCTAGTAGTGAGAATGGAATTCTTCAAGTGCAAAAGATTCCAAGATGAATCATTTGCTCAAGTTTTTGATTCCTTAGAATGAATCTCAAGTATTGGAAGAATAATTTACTCCCTAGTAGTGAGAATGGAATTCTTCAAGCTAGTTTGACAGTCAGTAGTTCCCAAAAAGTACCAAACCACAAGTAGTGGTAGTTAAAGTCCAATGGTTGATATCACCTAGAGGTGTATCAATATTGATAAGATTCTTAGTTTTGGGATCTAAAAGGCATAGCACATGCTTGAACTTGAAATGAGGGAAAGATCTCTAAAATCCCATGGGTAAGTGAAGAAGCTTTTGATATCTCAAGAGATCTTAATGATAAAGACTATCTTTACTCTTGTTACAAGGTCAACAAGAATTGATCAAGCTTGGCAATGTTTTTCTAAGAACTTGTGACTAGAACTACTCCGAAGTTTGCCCAAGTATTGGCAATCAAACTCCTTTTGGGAGTTTTTCACTCACCTTCCATTTATCCAATGGAAAGTGTGGAAAGAGTAAGTTGTTCCAAGTTTGAACATAGTAAAATCTTCCAAATAGTTTGCAATCCTAACAATATTGATTAAGTCTGTGGATGGTACAATATAATTTACCTATCCTCAAAGGGATTTCCTAAAGGTGAAATCCAAAAGCATGAGCAAATGTTTAGACTTAAACAATATAGAAATTCCTATAAAGTCCTCGATTAGCTACTTAAAGCTTTAGCAAGAAAGGAAACGAAAGGCAAGAAGTGAAAAGCTCTTTGTCACTACAAATTGGTTGAGTACAACCAATCAAACTTTAATTTGAGAGATTCAAGAACTTGGAATTATAACCAATTTTCTATTGAAAACCCTAGTAAATAAGGATGAATGCTCTATCCAAAGGTTTTCAAGTTTCCAAAGTAAAAGCACAAGATCATGTAACAATCATGTGAAGGAATCAAAACCTAGAAAATTAAGTTATAGTTAATGCCCAAAACTTCAAAAATTCTTTCAAGGAATTGAAGTGAGAAGGTTCTCCATAAAGATGTGTTTTGAATTTAGCAAAAGTATCACTCATAATGTGAATATAAAATAGGGTGGTATGGGACACCAGATTTTATACTCCAATGTAGGAAATATGATATTGGACATCAGACCATGGGATGATAATTATCCTTTAGTGCTAGAATGAACTTGAAGTTAGATTTGATCCCCAAGGGAATTAAAACTTCAAAGGAGAAGTTTAAATTCAAGGAGGATAAAAGTATGATCTTAAGATACTTCAAGATCAAGTAAGTAAGAAGATATGGAATAAGTAAATTCTAAGGTCTTCTTTTTCAAATAGGGCCAAAACTTGTTCTTATTTGAATTATGGAACACTTCAAGATAAAGTGTTGTTGATTCAAAAATATTCAATAAATTTTTGAAGAAGTAGGACTTTGATATTGAAATGACCCTATCAACTAAGGAATATATTGACTAAGTCAAGCACCAAGTTCCTAGTGCAACTCAGTAAATTCAATCCTTTGACTCAAAACAATGCACAAGAATTGCATTCCTAACAAGCACTCATAAAGATTGAATATATTCATGAATTTAGTCTCAAGTGAAACATTACTTGAGTAAAAACTCATCAATAGAACCTCAATGTGTCACCACACTAATGTTGGATACAACGCTAGTATCTTATGTTGGAGTTCAAGGTCTCCGAAAGCACACGAGCAACACAAGGAAGAAGAAGAAGAACAAGCTTGGAGAATAACACACAATACTAAATGTATTACCACTAGAATGTACAAAGATTAGTGACCCGCTAAAGTTATAGGCATATATACAATCTAGGGGGAAAAACATTCCTAAAGAGGGAAAAAAGTGCCCCGATAGTCCTAGCGTGTTCACACATCACTACATAAATATATCAAGAAATCCCCTTGGGAGTGATGCGGTGAACAAGGAGTTGGCACTCATGTATAAGGAAGTGCCAAGCTATGTGGAATCAATCCATAAAATGAAGTAAGCCCAAAGATTTGCGAAAAGCTTCAAACTTCTCCTTAGGCAGAGCCTTTGTGAAAAGGTCTGCAATGTTCTCCTGCATGGGAACATAAGCCAAGCTAATCTCTCCAGCAAAAAAGCTCTCTCTGACATAATGATAGTGCACCTCACAGGGTTCCTTGCAACTGCCAATGCACTCTGACTATCAGTGAAGATGGCGGTGGTAGAAGACTGACCAACACCTAAATTGACCATAAGGCATATGAGCCACACACACTCAACAATCATTGTAAAAGCTACCCTATACTCAGCCTCACAACTAAAAGTGGGCACAATAGGCTACTTCTTTCTCAACCAAGATATGCATGAGCTACCAAGCAATGTAGCAAAAACCACTAGTGCACACACGAGTGTCATAGCAACAAGCCCAATTAAAGTCAGAAAAAGCATGTTAATCTGGCGGTAGTGATCCCCCCTTGGGATAAAACAATCCAAGTAGCCAGGTACCACTCAAGTAGCGAAAGATGTGCTTAACCACCTGCCAATGCTTGTCACCTGGGAAATGCATAAACCTGCTCATGTGTGAGACAAAAAACTGAATATCTAGCCGAGTAATGCATAACTAAATCAATCATCCAATAGCCTACTGATAGAGAACAACATCAAATGCATCTCTAGCATCATGAAAACTCAATCATAAACTTGTCTCCATAGGAGTGGCAATAGGTTTGCAATCTTCGAGGCCAAAATGATGCAATAATGTGTCAAAATATTTTATTTGACACAAAGCTATTCCGCATCAACTTGGATAAAACGAATGCCCAAATAATGATGCGAATGCCCCAAATTTGACATTTCAAATGAGGCATGCAGATCAGCCTTAAAATTAGCAATATGCTTCTCTGAGGACTACTGAGTAGCATGTCGTCAACATACACAACAATGATCATAAGCAGATCATTGACACACTTAAAATATAAGGTGCTCTCAGTTGGAATGTTCTCAAAACCATGTGCAATCAAATAGGCATGTATCTTTTCATATCAAGCATGTGGTGCTTACTTCAAACCATATAATGCCTTCTTCAAGCCGCACACTTTGTTCTCATGCCCTTTCTACACAAAGCCATGGGGCTGAAAAACATACACTTCTTCATGCAAATCACCATTTAGAAATGCAGTTTTAATGTCCAATTGATGTACAATCCAACCATGATGATATGCAAGTGCATAAATGCTACGAATAGTAGTCATTCGGCATTTAGGAGAAAAGGTCTCATCAAAATCAATGCCTCTTTCTTGAGCATAACCCTTTGCAACAAGCCTAGCTTTATACCTGTCAACTATACCATCAGGCTTACGCTTCAGCTTCTATACCCACTTAGCGCCAATAGCCTTCTTGCTAGGAGGCAAATCACATAAAGACCATGTACCATTCTTCATTATAGCATCTATTCAAATTGCATAGTAACCATCCAATCTTTTGAGTTTTCTGCTTCATCAAACAAAACAGGCTCATTCTCATCAGAGAGACTAGAGATAGCCATAGCATAGTAACCTGATGCAAAAGAAGCACTATGAGAGCCAGAACGACTATGATAAGATAGAGGTGCATCTAATTTGTTGTCACGCAAGGTCTACACCAATCATTTTGTCATACTTTTTGCCTCCTCAATATTTGCTCTCTCATCAACAAGTGCATCGCGTAAAGCTGCATCAGAAATGAAATGATCTACATCCTCACATGAAACCTATAAAGGATGAGAAGTTGCCTCATTAAGACTAACACTAGATTGTCCACCTATAAAAAGAGGCAACAAAGTATCAAGCTCAACATGTGATGATCCAGGATGACATGTATCACTTTTTCATTTCACTAACATGTATAGTGGTCACGCTGGTATGTGTCAGGTCTCTTCGTTATCTCCTTCCTCGTGACATGGTATTAGAGTCAATGTGGTTGTACAGAGCTCGTGGAGAAGGCAACGATGAAGAGTACACAAAAAGGCATGGAGAAAGCATGATTCACACACGATCTCATATTGCTATGAAAATTTGCATGTTTCGAAGCCATCTCGACCTCTGTTGCAGAGCAAAGAAGCACAAGAGAAGAGCCCCAAAATTTTCAAATTAATGGGCATGATTTTTCTTCTTCAAAGTCCTAGAGAATTCCTTCAAGCCATGTAAATGCACTAGAGGAGTCCTCTAGTTGCATAATCCCAACTTGTTGTAAAATATCTCTTGTAAATTAGTAGGAACTTCAATTTTTAGTAATAAAGTGCCGGTCTCTTGTGTGAAATGACCAAACTTAGGGCACATGTATATAAGTCACTTTGTGACTCTTTGTAGAGAATTTTTGCTATTGTGAACAAGGAGAGCTTTGAAATCTCGAATTTGCCTCTCTCCTGCAGATTTCCATCTTCTCTTTGATCTTCTATGTGTGTGTAATGCTTGGAATGTGTGTGTAGGACTGTTGTCTATCCCTCCCCACTGTTTTTGAGCTACTGTAGTGTGTGTGTGAGCTTGTAGGAGTTGTGGCGTGAGTGTGGGTGCTTCTCTCCATTCACTATTTTGGTCATAACTTGAAACAGGGTTGTCAAAATCGAGTGAAACCACTTCCAATAGATGCGTATTGTCGAGAGCTTCGAAATGAGTACTCTATTGACCATATTTAGAGTTCGGAGCTGGGAGAAATCATTGATTTACTGAAAACTGTTGTAAGAGGTATTGCGACAGACATTTTCAGTCTTTCAGTGAGTTTGAGAGGTGGATTAGTCTTTTCTCATGCATATCAGCTGAACCACTTCATTTTCCATCATGTGTGCACATGTCTTCATACACTTGGTTAGGTCGTTTGATCGGATTGACATATAAGCGTGTGTCAATTTCCCACTATATGCACTTGTGTTGCAAATGAGGTATAGTCTCTTTGGCACAAGTCCTTGAGTCTTCTTGACTTAGGTACACACGTTTTTGGCGCCGTTGCAGGGGAACACTCAACCAAGGTGCTTTCGTGATGGTTATAGATCAAGTGTGATGAAATCGTACTTGTAGAAGTGAATTCATTCCGTGGCAAGTAGTCAAGCACTTCAGCACTTGTTACTTCACATCCTGGAGGTGTGTGTAATGAGTTTTTGGGTTTAGAGTTAGTAGGAAGGAAGAGAAGGAGGAGTTAGGGTTAGGTCAGGAGGAGAGGATAGAAGAAGAGGAGTGAGGTAGGAGTAGGCCAAGATCACCAAAAAAACCCAAAAAATTTGCCAAAATTAGTGTAGTTCAGTTTTTGCCACCAAAAAGTATAAAAACCAAAAAATTTGACTTCATTTGACACTTTCCTGCATTTTGGTATCGTCGGAGAGCAGCGATCGGTATCGTGGGTGTAGTATCGCGCATTACAGGCATTTAACACTAGTTGTTGAGCTCAAGGTGCAATCAAGGCTTCACAAAGGTAAGATTCCATAAAATTTCTTTGGCAAAAACACAGGAAAAGTGCACCAAAACGTGATTAGTTGCGCAATCGGTATCGCAGGGGGAAACTGTTTGTTTGTTGAGCCTTCCTGACAGAGATAGTAGGCTAGGAGTAAAGAGGGGTGGGAGAGGAACAAGGGGGTGTAAAAATTTTTACATTTGGAGATATTTTGGCTTGAGTATCATGATTGGTTGAGTTTTTGGTATCACGATACCAAAAATTCCCTTGTATCGCGATACTCGCCGAAGTATCGTATCGTCGGTCACCAGCCTTGGTATCGCGATACCACTCGTGGTATCGTATTGCCGGGTTAGTATCGCGATCTTTCCTTGCCAAAGTGGTATCGTATCGCAGTCCACTTTTGGTATCGTATCACCCTCTTCCCAGTTTAGTATCGCGATACCATTCCAGTATCGTATCGTGCGGGTTTTGCAGTATCGTATCGCACAACTGCTGGTATCGTATCGTCAACCCCTAAAATATCGTGTCGTG
Organism: Ceratopteris richardii; assembly: GCA_020310875.1. Lineage (NCBI taxonomy): Eukaryota > Viridiplantae > Streptophyta > Polypodiopsida > Polypodiales > Pteridaceae > Ceratopteris > Ceratopteris richardii. The sequence continues at coordinate 74,106,394 of CM035439.1, forward strand.
ACTTGTCCTAGTTTAGTATCATGATACCATACCAAGTATCGTATCATCCCTTCATTCTATTATCGTATCGTGCAAGCTGGTAATATCGTATCGCCACTTGCATTGGTATCGTGTCGTGTGAGGGAATCAGTATCGTATCGTCTCGGTTCTCAGGTATCGTATCGCGAGGACCGTTGGTATCGTATCGTCTCATTTTCAGGCGTCGCATCACGATACCAATTTGGTATCGTATCGTTTCCCAGTTGTGGTATCGTATCGGCTATTATTCAGGTATCGTATCGCCTCCTTCTTGGTATCGTATCGTCCAAGAAGTGGTATCGTATCGTCGGTAGTTCGGTATCGTATCGTGAGAATCCTAGGTATCGTATCACGTCCAAGCGCAGTATCGTATCGTTTGCTACCCCAAGTACCGTATCGCCTAGATTTTTGGTATCGTATCGTGGCCAAAGTAGTATCGCCTAGTGCAGTATCGCCTGGAAGTGGTATCGTCCAGAGCTATTGTAGCATTTTGCAGGGCAAACTTGAGGTATTTGAAGAGCCACTCAAGGAGAGTTTTAGAGACCTAGAGAGCCTCAGGAGGGTGAATGAACTTGAGGTCAGGGAGAGTACTAAGTAGCCAAAGAAGTGTTGTATCCTCTGTAGGGAGTGCCGCTCAGGTCAGTCGCCACTCTATCTATTCAGATACCTCTAATGACTCCGAGGAGGAGATACCAATGGCCTCAGAAGATATGCATGGTCCAGCTCCAAGTAGAAACTTCATGACCGCGGTAGAGGGAGAGTACCGTACCTCCTTACAGTATGTTTCTACCAATGCCCAGGAGATTCCCATCTACCTGGATGGCTTAAACAGATCAGTGGCTAGGATGGTAACCTCTGTGGATGCCACGATTGTGCCTAGACTTGCTGTTAAGTACGAAGGAGGAGCATACATGGACAAGATAGGTCACATATACATAGTGACTGAATTTCCCGAGATGATCAATGAAAGGGGAGAGTTAGTGGAACAAGAAAATGCAGGAAGACCAAACCCTGAGGAGCTAGTGACGACTCCTAGAGGTAGATCCAAGGTAACATGAGTCTTGAGAGGAGACTTGATACCTCAAGATGACTACCTGTTGGAGGTATATATGATCCATGGATCAGATGTATTACTTCAAACAGACTTACCTGCGCCAAGAAGAGAAGAAAACCCGATGACGTTCTATGAGCTGAAGGATCCAGAAGATGAAACTAGAATCACATACTTGGACAAAAATCAGCGGAGATATTGGCCAGTTGGTGCCTTAGACAGAGCTCGATTGAAATACATGGGATTGCCTGTATTCCCTCAAAGAGATCAGGCAACTACTTCACAGAACCCCTTTGGAAATCAACAAGAGACAGAACACACCACGTCAGGACAAATTATCCAACGGAGTGTTCCAAACCGTACTCATGTACAATTTGCGACTCCAGGAGTGCAAACAAACAATCAGACCCACCCAGGAGTAGGGAATCAGTACCGACCACCGGTAGGAGGACAGCTTGGAATACCTCCAGTTAGACCAGCAGTTCCGGTCTTTCCCGTAGTACCTAGACCGCAGAACCCATGAGAAGATTGAGACCTATCCAAGTGGCCAAATGCATAAGAAATCATTATGACGGAATGGGAGAACCCTACGATCACATTGCTGAATTTAAACAAGTTCTAAGGGCAGAACAAGTAGACGACTTCTTTGTGCAGTATGAGTCTTTTGGACTCACCCTCACAAGAATGGCTCTGACTTGGTTCCAGCCATTAGATCCTAATCAGTTTGGAAACATGGAGCAATTTTTTCAAGAATTCATTGGGGAATTCACTAAGAGAGGGATTAAACACAATTCTGCTTCTTTAATCCATAGCTTTAAACATAACCCTGATGAAACAGTGAAAACAGCTGCACGGAGATTCAATCAGTATGTTGATAGATGCCAGCTGCCGAGAGGCCCACTCAGCAAAAAATGATCTCATTATTTTTGGATGGACTCACGAATGGAACCCTAAGAACTTTATTTTACGTGAAGAGGTTACAAACCCTGAGTGAATGTCTTCAGGAATGCATTGATCTGGAAGATAACCTAGCTGAGGACCTCAAGAGCATACCCAGCCCAACTAAATCAGAAGACTCTCGAAGTACCATTGCATCCAACTCTAGTAATATGGAAGAATTAGCGGAGCTACTAGCAAAGAAACTAGGAGTCCAGGGGCAAAGAACTTACCAACACCTAGCCCTAAGAGTGCCTATGTTACGAAGATGTAGCCTATGTGGAGGAGATCACCCCACTCACATGTGTGCACGAGGAGGGACAGGTGCACAACAGACATATCCTTACAACAGACATCACCAACAAGGAACCGCTTTGTATTGCCACCTAGAACAAAAATACACTAATCACACCACGGAGAACTGTCCATTCAATAGGCAGTCACGCCCCTCACAACCACCGCAGTATCGACCATACGGATATCCACCTAGAGAGCCAGGCAGAAAGATGCCCAGATACAATCCCTATCCAACACCAGTAGGAGCACCGAGACCTTATGAACAAGCACCATATCCACCACCCCAACCAGTGTTAGGGCTACAACTGTCCCAACCTCAACAAGTGGTCCCGGTGAAGTATGCTTAGCCAGAAGAAAATTTGGAAAGAGCCATAGTGCCAGCATCGACCACGATCAATGTGGAATCAACAAACCCTGGATACGAGTTGGCCCCAAGAGATTATTATGCATATGAAGCTAACACGTTAGAGTATGAATCAGCCTATGATTCGGCTTATTATGGATATGAAGGATATGATCAAGCTTATGGAACAGAGGTAGGAACTTTGATGTATACTGCACCTAAAGCACAACCACCCATGAGACCACCCATTAGACCACCTGTGCCGAGAGGACCTTGTTATAGATGCAGGGAGACCATTTTATTAGAGAATGTCCTCGGTCTTACAATCCATCACCCCCTAGGACTTGGGAAGGATATTGTAATGACTACGGAAAGGAACACCTTTTCAGGGACTGCCCTAAGAATCCAACCAAAGTCCAAGACACTGCGCCAATTAATGTAATTGAAGTGATAGAAGCATTTGGAAGTGATAAGGAATATACTATACCTTTAAAGGCCATTACTAGAGCTCAAATGAAAGAACAAAAAGGAAAACAACCAGAACAAGAATGAGAGAGCAAAAGAACGGTAAGTCCCAAGATTCAAATAGTTGAAGATTCTGAGGATCCACGTGAGAGTACCCAGACCATTAAAGCACAGAAATGGAAGGAAAGAAGAGAAAAACTCAAAGATAAATGGATGAAAAACAAAAGTCAAGATAATAAGAAACAAACTAGAAGCATGAAAGAACAAAAAGAATTGGAAATTCAGAAGGAAGTGCCCATTCCACGACCTATCCAAGAGGTAGAGCAACCAGAATCCATTTTAGCTGACCCAAAATCCGATGACCTAGACATGTGGTTGAAAGCTTACCAAGCTAGAATTAAGATGGGACCGAAAGTAGAACAACACGAAAAACTTTACCCACAAGGAGAATTAGAAAAAGAAAGGCTTGCATTATGTCGAAAGCTTATAGAGGTTGCACAAGCTACCCTAGAAAAGACTATTATAGCCCTCCCAAAGACGAGAATACCAGATAATCAATATAAAGAACACGTCGGAGCCTTGGATAAAGAACTTAGAGGGAAGGATGACAAGCGCGAGCGAACTAGAACTCAGGATGAACTAATGTCGACTATACCTGACCTAGAAGCTGAATGGCCAAAGGAGTTATGGAATAGAATCCGAGAAGAACAATGGAAGAAAAATGGAGTATCGAAGCCTCCTTTTGAAGAAATAGACGTGGAAGTTTATCAACCAAACCCCAATCTGGAAGAAGTATATGAGGTACCAAGAAAGTTTCTTTTGAAAACCATTGGTACTTACAATGCTTAGTAAAATCAAATATTATGGTTTAGAGAATGTTATGAAGTGATTGGAATGTGTCAAATCATATTCGTTAACTAAGTACCTCTCTAAGTTGATTTAAAAAGCAATCCCAAAGTAGAAACGTGAGAAAAAAATGGGTATGGGAGGTACACATGAAATTCTAAAAAAATATCAAAACAAATAATTCAAAATTTTGTATTTCAATAGAGCTTGAATGACAAAATAGAAGACCTCACCTCAACCTCTTGCAAACCATCTCATCAGCACTGGAATTTGGATTGATCCTTGTAAAGGGTACCAAAGAAAAATGTAGAGCTATAAGCTATCAAGAAGCTTATTGGTATTTAGTGATGTATCTGAGATGTTCCACATAGCTTGAGACTTCCTTATGCATGAGTTCTACCTCCTTTTTCACTGCATCACTCACAACTCCTCCTCCTCTCTATGTATGCAAAGATAAATTGGCTCTGATACCAATGTTATGACTCCTTAATTCACAAGAAATGACCTCTTTCTTACCATGCAACAAGCTATTATATAGCCTCTCTCATGAAGAGTCTCCCAAAGCAAGCATACACATCTTTGACATGTATCCTAGTTCTCCATGTAGCATTGCACACATCTATGATAAGTGTATGGGTGAATGCTTCTAGAATGCTCTTAAAATCAAATAATTATCCCACGTCTCCTATGGGATTTGAACCCAAGACATCCCCCCTCTCATCCATGAGTAATAACCACTAGGCTAAGCTCTTGGATAACCTTAACCATAGCTTGATTTTTGGTCTTATCAAGTCTTGCTTCACAACATGAATAGACTTCAGAGGCTCTCCTCACTTAATATCCTCTATAAGATCCTCTAACATTACATAGGTATTGCTCTAGCATAAGGAAAAATCACATAATCTCAAATAAAGTCTAATAATACAACACTTACATGACCAATTGTGAACTATCATGTGCACACATTAATATCCTTGTGATTATAATGGTGAAAACTATGTTAAGTCTGTGTCAAGTTGAATGTTTGCACTTACTAACTTCTTTTTTCTCCTCATACTCAAATTAAGAGTTATATCATTTCAATAATCATTGCTTAGTGAAAATATATTGACTTCTGAATATATGGTCAAGGAAACCCTTGGCTACCTTCGGATAACCATGTTGTCGATAGGGAAACTCTTTTATGGGCCTTCATGGATTTTATGCACATGTGATGTACTAGATGGTGGAGTGTTGGATGGGTGGCATGCTTCTAGAATGAATCAATGACCCATATCTTCTTTAATGATGTATTATTCAATCAATTGAATGAGATTTCCAATTGAAAATGATAGCTAAAAATTGATAGTTATATTATATCTAAGAGAAGTAACGAAAACGTACACAAAGTTCTTTGTTGTTTGAAAATGGGAACCAATATATTTAGATTCACTACGACGTTCTTTAATGGTGTATTATTCAATCATTTGAAGAATAACATCACATGACGCTCCCTAGCTATGTTTTGTAAGAGAATCAAAAGCTTCAAAAGAAAGCCTCCATTTAGACGCAATTTCACATCTTCCATGATTTGAAGGTAAATTGAAGGCCCATCGAAGGACAAGAGGTACATTATCTTACTTTGTATCTCTCTCCTTCGTGCTTGCAATCTTTCTTAACTATTATATGATTTACATCCTGAAAAGGAAATGATCATAAAGGATGTGAGAAAAGGATCATAAAGGATGTGCGTGCAGTAGGTGCATTGCTTGAGCTTTCGCCTCTTGAGGCGGAGGCCATGGGTTCAATCTCTGCTTCAGCTCCGATTGTTGGACATGTATGGGCCATAAGTCATCTTATTTCTTGATTGTAATGCCTTCAGGATGCTCAAACCAGATGCATTCGAGCAGTCCTTTCCTAGGGTTGCTTCAACAGTCTTAACCCGTGTTTGTGGGATACGGGGGGTCCCATGGGTACTATGCCCTTCACCTATACAATTGTTTTTTCAATCCAATTCAAGCAAGGGAGATTAGGCTTCGACCGAACTTCCTCTAGAAAAAAGGGGATGTGAGTACATCTATGAATCCATGTGTATAATTTGAACCATGACATGTTTTTCATGAAAATTTATCATGCTTCACGATCAATTTTAATATCTTTATCCGCTCATTGTGTATGTGAACTTGGTTCCCTTAATCTATAATGATCATGGGTTTCTCGTTTTCTTTTTTTTGGTGGGTCGCAACCTTCATCATCCATTAAAATGCTTCACTTTTCTATAAAACAAGAAAGAACCGTGTACTCCGACCTATAATCTACAAGTCCAAGATATAGATGAAGACAAGTACATCCATCTATTCAAGAGGATCACCGCATCATAATCCTTAGTTGACTCGGGGTAGATGTACCACATAAGGAGAAAGCAACAAAAGATGTGTTCAGCAAAGAAACAATAAATACATTACTCAGAATCATGGTGATCTTTACATGGACGTACCTGCCTTTGAAGTTTTTGCAGTGGAAAGACATATCCATTGGAAAACTCTATCCATATAATTTCCATATAATCTTGGCAGTGAGATTTTTTAATATATACAAATGAAGGGGAATTTGTCAATGGGCGAAGTGTCACACTTTGTGACGATGTTCACTCAAACAGACTTGGCTCAAGTAGCCTATTGCTGTCAAGGAATGGTTCCATTTTCAAGGCATGGAGATGACGATGTACTACAGATTAACTAATTGTCGAAGATATGCTGCCTTGTATGGTCTCTTCAATGGATTACGGTTCAAAGCTTGCATGTAAACATGTAACCATTACTCATTTCTTGAAAATAATGTGGAACATTGGATGAAAGAAGCGAAACACATGGATGACATAAGGACAGTACTGTCTACTCGAATGCTCGATGTAGGGGCAATGGCTGACAAACACGGAGAGTTGGCCTTAATAATGCTTGTAGATTAATATTGTTCCCTTTGATTGAGCAAGCTTGTTGTGGTTATCTACTCTAAAGAAGAAAATACAGGGACCAAATGGAAGCATTCATGGTCTTCCGTTCTCTCAACGCTTGGACAGAGCTGTAGGAGGTGGAACATAAAATACAGAGGACAGAAGGAAAGTTGGGCGGGTATTAGCTCTTCGCGGACCTGATTCCCCCTGCCATGAAGGCCAGTATCTCAATGATTCCTCAGATGCTGCAAAATTATCCCTGACATCGTAAACAAAATTGGATTTTCTACATTTTTTATCTATATTTTAGTTTCGACCTGAAGGGAAGGTGCACAATCCAAAGCAGGAAAGACGTGGATCAGCCTGAAGACCACGAGATTTCAATCTCCAAAACTCGAGGGGTTCCATCCTTGTTCTTTTCAGATTGCAAGGTGTAATTCCCCGTCACAGTCCCAAGGGCAATGACTCTGTCTACCTGGATCGTCAACTTCCCCATGCTTTTCTGTTCACATAGCATTAGAGGTTTGGTAAGACAAATAATGCAAAAAGGAATAAACTAGTATACATTTTTGTAATAGGAATAACCTTAACTAACATTCGCTGGTGACACAGTACTTACACCTACCTAAAGTTGGGAGTCTCCTTCCTCAAATATACAATCAGGCATTTGTGAGCTACTGAAACCAACAGAAACTAATGCTGCTAACAATTCTGCCTCTAATGCCAGGTCTCGGTGTCTAATATTCATATAACCAGGTTCTGCAATGGAAGCATCAAGTTTCTCCAAAGTGTAAAGTATCTTCCTCCTCCAAAATGTTGTTATTATAGTCTGCTCTCATGCTACTATCTTCTATCTAAATACTGCATACAAATGACCTTTTGTAGGAGTATTGTGCGCCTAACTAGGTTTGAATTGTGGATCAGGTGGTGTGCAGCTGTTGGATAATAAGTCTGGCTGGGTTCAATCCAGGATTGGGTATGATACGTTCCGCAGTTTTCCTGCTGATTGAACTGAATCAGATATTTGCAGTGAACCTAGCTAAAGCTTACCGTGTGTCCTATTCAATGATGTCTTAACAGTGATATGACAGTCTAAAACTCGTTATATACCCATTGTTTGAAGAAGTTTCCTAGAATACCTTGCTGAAGGTACTTTTGTTTCTGCAGTCAATGTGAACCTTTTGGCCCCTTGGAGCTCTCTCAAATGGCCAAGCAAAGACTTGACCCCACTCTGGATTGACATTATTGGAAACAACCTGCAGGAATCGTGTTAATTTAAGTACTTATGTTTACATGGTAACTCTGCCAATATATTACGTGTTTGGTTTTTATATCTGTGGAATTTTGTGTCAAGAGAAAGACCTTTGTTTCTTTAGGTGGACTATTTCCAAGCGTTAATTTGCAATAAGCATTGGTGCTTCCCATGCCTTGTTTAAGGTTCTTCCCTTGCTTAATCTTCACAGACAGGCTTCCGGGCAAGGACAAAAGAAGCGTCGTGGCTCTTTCATGGAACTTTGTTGTACCTGCTTTGATTAGGCTCTGGAGGATTGGAATAACATCTGCCATGGCCACAGTTTGAGCTTTGACCACTTCTTTGGGGCTTGCTGTCCATGTTTGTCGCATAAGGCTAAATATGTCAAGACCTGCATCTCGACTAGCATCTGAGCCTTCCTTCATCGCTTGTATGAGTAAAGGTATGCAGAGGGTTGCAGGTTCTGCTGTACAAAGTTTGGGAAAGTTTGTGAATATCACTGCGATGGCTCTCAAGATGTCATCATTTACAGATAATCCTTCATGCAAAGCATTTTGTAATGCCACTGCAATAAAGACAATCCATTTAATTAGTTGCAGACACACCCCAGCTCGGGAAATTAAGGTAATTATCTCATAAGCTTCAAAAAATAGAAGGGCAATTCACAATTCGTTCAATTTTGGCCTGTAAACATTTAATACCTGATAGTGCCTTGACTACTTCTATAGAGGCATTCTCCTCGACTGATTGTCCACAGCAAAGAAATTTCGCTAATGTTGCTGCTTGTGCTGCTGTGTCTCTGTCCCTCGAACATAGTAAACCACAGACAAGGTCAATCGCTCCAGCTTCAGACAAGGCTTGCCTATTTGCTCTACCATTTGCTAAAAGATTCTGCAAGGCTCTCAGTGCAACAGTTTTCACATCTTCATGTGAGTGACCCTGAAGGATACTCATGAGTGCCTTGCATCCAAGCACTACATCTGATGAAGGTGATGAAAACACAGGTCGTTGGAAAAGGTCCCCTAATGCAAGTGCTGACAAGATTTGGGCTCCTCTATTCTGTGTCTCTGGATCAAGAAGGTAATTCGCAAGTGGAGCTACTATTCTGTATGTTGTTTTCATGCTTCTTACAGTGCTATCATTCAGTAGAGTTTCTAGAACTTGGGCAGTTGCTTCTTCACAACGGTGACAGCTTAGAAGCTCCATGAGTGCATCTATAGCTCCACATTTGGCAAAGGCATCTGCATATGCTACATTCTCCTTCTGTAAAGTAAGCATGCCTTGAAGTGAGATCACTACTGTGCTTTCATTTTCTGAATGCAACATTCTCACAAAGGCTTCAGGTGGTACATGCCAAAAGAAAATGGGACCATATTGTAAAATATTGCATATAGCTGCAGATGCTGACTCCCAAAGTTCATGAGGTGGGAGAGGATCAAGTTGCATAATAACTTTAGAGAGCTCTTGGATTCCACCTGCTTCTGCCACTTCTTGAGGCAATACCGTTGATGCAGTTTCTAAAGCAAATACTGCTTTATGCATGCCTTGGACTGTGAGTTGGACCAATGCCAGCACAACCTTCTTGGTTATCACATTTTCATCGAGCTTCCTTTCTACGAGAAGGTGAGAGAATAACTCTGATGCAAGCTGTTGGACTTGTTGTGACGGTGAGTCTAAGAGCAGGATGAGGTTCTGAATAGGTTGATTTGGACTCAGCTTATAGTTTACAAGCTGTTGAGAACCTCCAATAATTGTAAGAAGGACATGCATAATGTTGTACTGTCCAGCAGTGCTCAGACCTGGCCGAGATAGAACTGATAACAGGAGCTCCACTGCAGTAGATGCTGGAATTTCTAAAACTCTTCCTGCAGTGGTCAATAGCTGCAGCAATTCCGCAGCTGAAGCACTTGAATAATCCGACAGGCTTGGGAAAAGGCGAAAAATTATCTCCATTACTCCATACTCTTCCATCTCAGCTCTACAATGATCACTTTGTCTGGCTAATTTCACGAGTGAAGGAAGAGAGACATCTGGAAGAAGATGATCATTTGTACGTAGCATATCCACAAGCATGCACACAGCTCCATGATCTAATGCAGTTTCAATCAAAGATGTATTGTCTAGTAGATGATTCAATGCATGCAGGATGGGTAACCAGATTGATTTAGCAGCTCGATCTCCCGCAAGCAAAATTAGTGGCTCTATGCAAGCAACAGCAGCAGGATATGCCCGAATTCGGGAGAAAGCAAATAATGTGAAGCATAGGCCTGCTGCTTCCTCCTTTAACTCCAGAGAACAGTCAGACCATAAGATCTTACACAGAAACTCCAGGCATTTGGAATCAGGATCAGCTATCAACATTGCTTTTGGCTGATTATCATATGACAGATTGGCTAATGTTTTCAAAGAAACCTTTTGCTCTTTTTCTGAACCTGTACGCAGCATTTCCATAAGTGGTGGAATCACTTGCCTCGCATTATCATGGTTTTTTATATGGTCGGCCTCAAACAGTTCTTGAAGGGCCCTAGCTGCACTGTATCGGGAATTCTTGCTCCCTAGTCTCAGGACTGCTATAAGCTGTTCAAGAGCCCCAAGAGCAGATGGATGGCACTTCAGTTCTCGTGTGCTGAAAAGGATTCGCATGAGGTCTGCAGTACACTCTTCCATGTTATCCTTGGGTCCCAAGGAGAGGTAACGAGTTAAAGCCTCCACTGCTCCAGCATCTGCCATGAGTACTTTATTTGTATCACTTCCTGTAGCCAGCAATGTCAATAGTCCTTCAGCAAAGAGTGGAGCACTTGGTCTCTCTGCATTCGGTGTCATAAGTTCAATCAGAGCTGGTATTACTTTCCTTGCTGTAGAGCCCATCTTAATATCATTTGTTCTGAATAGGTACTCTAAAGCTGTCTGTGCTGGATTCGGCACCAGGGAGAACTCTTGAACAAGGTCTTGAAAGTTTGTAGTGTCTGCATCAAAATTCCCAAGCAGATGCACCAGACCCACTGGAGCTCCTGAATTAGCCACGGCAAGGATCGTGCTACGGTCACCGGTCAGTAATAGATTTGTAATAGCTTGGCCAGAGAAGTATCTGGCTGCAGTATCATCTGACTGAAGTAGAGTTGCTAGTATGGGGATGGTACGATTAACTGCTGGCAGTCTTAAGACATCTTTATCTTGAAATAAAATTGACAATAAGAGGACACCTACCCACATCCCACCATTTTCTTCCTGATTTTTCTGCAAAGTAAAAAGGAAAATACTTTTATATAATATTTGACTTCACACCTGATAACACAGAATTATGAAGCTTATTTTAGAGAACCTTTTTCAAACTTGTATAGCACCCAAGCTCTCTGATAATGGCATCAATTGCACCTGCCTCTGTTATCACACATCGGATGTCATAGTCACATGAGGCTATGATTGAGAGCAACCATAAAGATACTATCTTCCTTTCTTCACTCAGATCATCTGTATCAATGAGTTTGTTAGATTGTCTTCCAACATGAGGTCCATTGTCTTTGTCTACGTTTGCCCAGTGAATTTCATCTGATAATGAAGCTTCTGTGCTGAGCATGCCCATCAAAGCCTGAATAAGCTCAAGCAAGCAGTTAATTTCTGTGATCACGCACATTGTTTGTTGACGATGCTCCTTAGCTGCACATATGAGGAGGGAAGCTGCTCCAATCTGCACTTCTAGGCTTGGTGATGCTATTACTCTATTTGCAAGAGCTGCAATACACTTTGATGTAGTGGTAATTTCTTCTCCTAATGCTGTTTGATGGTATTTGCAAAATTTGGAAAGAACTTGTACTGCTTTGTCCTGAATCAGTGGTTTTTCTATAGCAAGACAGTCAATGATCGGAGTGATGGTGTGACAAACCTGAAAGAGGATAGACCACAGGGGGTGATCAACTCTGATGGATCTTGTAAGTGACATAAGGGCTTCCAGTACTTGGTGTTTCACATTTGCATCATTGTCTGTGATGCTCAGGAGGCTCACAAGTGCAATGATTGTTCCGGACTGGCATAATCTTTCAGCAAGTGCATCATCAATCATATGTACTTCAAGGTGTCTGTAAATTGCCTTGGCTGCTTGGGCTTTTGCGTGAAGATTAGTACCTTCCCTTAAAACACGAGTCACTGGATTAATAAGATCACCAAACTTTAGTTTTGTAGACAAATCCTTCTCTGCAAAAAGATTTGCTAGTGCAGAAATGGCTTGTTCAATCACTTCAATGTTGTCTGAAGAGCACAAACGGAAGATTGGAGCTATTGTTGTTGGTGCAGCCTCTGCAACTAAAGTATTTTTGTCCATTGAATCAAAAAGAGCTGCAAGACATTGCACTGCATGCATGGCTATTCGCTCGTTCTTTATGAGTAGTATCTTGTGCAACGGTGCCATAATGTCAGCAATCATGGGATTCTGGCATAAATCTTTTCTTGCTTGAAGAAGCTTTGCAAAAGCTGAGGCAGCTTGTTCTTGTACGTCTTCTTTAAAAGAAGCCAACATCTTAATCAAAGCTTGGTATGCTTCATTTGTTGGCGAACCTTCAATAAGTATGTCTGCCAATGGGCAAACTGATAATAAGTGCCCTAGGGTGTCAGAGATGTAAAACTTTGATTCTGGAGTCTCACCTACAAGCATAGCATTCAGCTGGCTTATGATAATTGCATCAGATTTACTGACCAAATGCTTCAGCGTCCTTGCAGCTATTTCCTGCCCTCTTTTATTGGCATTCTTAAGAAGCCATAAAAGTGCAGGTACAGCACCTGCTTTCTCAACACATGATCGGATGTCCTCGCTGTGAGTGCACAGATTTTCAAGAATGGTGGCTGAATCCTCCTTAGCATTCATGGACCCAACTTCAAGTATTTGAACAAGAGGTGGTATACCGCCTGCTGCTGTTATGGCCCAGTTGCTATCTTCATTTTCTTGAGATATGAGAGAAAGGAGGGCAACTGCACAATCTTGCTCCTCTTCTGTACAGACTCCCAAAAGAGAAATAAGAAGCTGAATGCCCTGACGTTGCTGGAATGCATGCCATACATCTGTATTTCTGCTTGTTAGCATCAACAGTGACTTGAGCAGCTCTGTTTGGACTTCACCAGATGTCATCGTTATCAAATTGACAAGCAACTTTTTCACTTCTGAGTATGGGATGATCTTGTCAAGGTATTTGTTTCCATATAAACTAGCAAGGGCTTCGATAGACCTCTCTTGAATCAAGCCTTGTCCATGTACCTTAATTTGCCTTATTAGAGTGTCCTCCATATTATGCACTTCTACTGAGGATGCTGCAGCCATGTCCTTCTCATCAAGGACCATAAGAGCAGAAGCAAGAGCACCAAGAGTGTCAGAAATATGATGCTCTGATTTTCTTACCTCAAGGCTCTCAGCCAAACTCTTTATGATGGAATGCAAACCACCTGAGATGTTTGCCAAAGCTCCCATTGCATTTTCTTGCAGGGATTGAGCAACCGCACCACTCATACCCTCCTTGCAAGGTGCTACAGTCGCACGGATAAGTGCAGAAATACCATTTGAATTGATGATAGCATCCTTTGACTCTTCATTCACTTGAGAAAGGGATTTCAGAACACCTGCTGCCTCAGCACGGACACTTAGGTCATTTCCAGGTGACAGCAATTGAAGAAGTTGATCCACACATCCAGACTGTAGCATTTTATTGCAAGTGACCCTTTCCACCAGAATGAGGTCTGAAAGGAGATGACAACAATGAGCTTGAGCCTCAGGACTCCCTGAAAGTATCAACTTTAGAAGAATGTCAAGTGCTTCAGCTTCAGCTGCTACTTCCCAGAAGCCATGAGCATCCTTGCTGAGATTTCTCAATGTCCCAGTGAGAACTCCATCAAGGGGCCTAGCTATCTTCCGTGTTGTTTTCAGCAGCTCCCACAAGTACTGAACAATTCCCTCGGTAGTGAAAATTTTGGGACCAACTTTATCCTCGTTATTAGCCTTGGACAAAGCATATAACACCCGAGCTGCCGTAAATTGTAATTCTTGAGGACCAGATTTCAGCAAGGCAAGTAAAGCAGGTACTGATCCACCTAATAAAATCTTCGTTTTTGTCTCCTCATCACTGCTGAGGATCTCAATGATCATGGCAGTAAGATTTCTATTTGTACTGGAGCTGGACCTGAGAATTGTCACCAGTACTGGTATGGCTTGGGGATGACAACTAACTGCAGTTTTCGCATCTGCATTATTGCTTATAAGGTCAAGCAAATTTTGTAGATGGAATTCTTTTTGCTGGGGTCCTGTTGTGCTTGTACGTAGTTGTTCAATAAGTTGTGCAACTGTTGCCCAAACACCATCTTTTGCATCCATTACTTATAGATCGATACTGGTGACATCAAAGCCAATTATGAATTAGAGAAATCATCACGATTTCTTAGATTAGATCAGAATGACATGTTTTTTATAAATCCTATAGACAACTAAGAGACCATGCAGGTGGGATGTTTCATAAATTTTCCGAGTATATCATGCTTGATGCGCAAATTTTGTGTGTAACAGGATGCAGAAACCATAATGCACAGGAATTATAAGGTTAAACTAGTTCTGTTGTGACTTACTGGAGGATAATGAAATGTTCCAATGCTCAAGCAGCTGGAACCATCTGTTCATTTATTTTCTTTCCACAGGAGATCGAAGGTTTTGGATTTAACTACCTCTCCTTCATTTAGTAGGAATCAATACATATGGAGTGACTCATGACAACAATCTTTTTTTAGCCATTAGACACATTTCTACCAGTAAATGTGCAAGAGCATTCGGATCCGTCACTTTTGTTTTACATTCTATGTAGCATGATATGCCCAGCCTTTGAAAGGAACTGCTTATAATATCTATGTTATCACACACCACACTTAAAAGGAGTTGCAAGAGCAACTGGATAAATGGGCAATCTTGTTATACATGTAATGTCTTATATTGCATGGAATGTGAGTGCGTTTTAATAAGCAGGTTAACACGAGAGCTAGTTGTACGGTAGAGTAATTTTATCTAAAATTCTTCTAAATGAGACGTTTCTAACATAACCGGAACTCTCTCGTTGTTGTTGCCATTATTGCGTTCAGAACATAATGCTCAGATTTCTGCTTTGAAATCGGTCATGAGAAAACACAATACATATTGTAAACCCAGGATAAAACTCGAAGCATGGAATCCATATCTCAGGAGTAAATAGAGCTCGTACATTAGTTTTTTGGATGAAGTAACAAGAACAGAGAAAAAACAGCCCACAATGGATGAAACGGTTATGCACCTCGGAGAAGACCTTTGAGACCGAAAAGAAAGCCTCTGCCGATGGTCAGCACTGACTTGAAAGCGGATGGCGGAAAATGTACGAGCGGTGTACCGTGTAAGCTTCCGATGAGATATTTACGCCGAGAGACTGATATGATAGCAAAAGGTACTGACCGTAGAGTCCTGCCACTTCAAAAGACAGTTGACGTCAAAGTTTTCTGCAAACCATAATAAACTTGCGGGTCAAGAAGGTGCCGTAAACTGACCCTGTGTGCAAAAGATACTGACCGTCGAGTCCTGCCACTTCAAAAGACAGTTAGCGCTAAAGCTTTCTGCAAACGAGAATAAATTCGCGAGTAGAGAAGGTGCTGTGAACTGAATCTGTGTGCAGAGAGAAACAAGCTTGTAGTTTGAAGCATGGGCTTCGCACTTTCCCACACACTCAAACAAGTGGGAGGAGCCAGTAAGCATGAGGGTTTGCTTAAGGAGCAAACCATAAGAAGCAAAGCTTGTGTTTGGTGGGTGGTTCATTAGTTGCTTTGGCGGGGGAGTTCGTTCCCCGAAGATGGCAGTTGAGGAGAACATGTCACAGGGCTCGGACACTTCGTTCGCTGCAGTTGACGGCCAAACGCAAGTCGAGGGTTGAGAAGCTGCGAGCAGCTCAGTTGAAAGCTAAATCGGACCAAACATTTAGTCGTTTGCCCCACGCGAGAGGAGACCAAGGCTGGGACTGAACTGTTTATCCACCGGTTATTCCCGGTGGAAGGTCTTCAATGTAAGGAAATAGATGGTCTACTTTCCCTTGTAGGTCCCCTTAAAACGCATGTCTATAATGACAAATTGCTTGAAAGATTGATCATTTCAAGCTTTATTGAAGAGCTAAGGTATGCTTTTTTATTAGTCAACCAATTGCTCATCATATCGACAAAAGCAATTCACCAACTTTCATTTAACCTTCCCCATGCAAAAGCAAACACACCACCACCCAACACAAATCACATGTGCAAAAACCATGAGTGTTGGCACAAGATCATTCGCACAAGATACTTGATGCCCATTTTTACAAATCCCACTTTGTTGTCCTTGATGGCTCTATGTTGTTTTCCATGGAAAAGAGTAGTATATTAGTTGCATACTTTTTTATCAATTCAAACATGTCAAACTAGAATGCCATGTGTAAAGGTGTGGGCATTACACTTCTTTAGGGCTTTTTAGGACAATCATAGAAAACATGTATCTTTTGTAATTAGAATACTCTCCTCCTTCCACTTCTGGTGGCGTTGTTTGGCTTGTATGGGAACCATATCAAATGAAGGATTTCCATTACATTTATAGCATGGTCCTCTTGGTGCACTAGGCTTGAATAGGCTTCTAGGTGGAGACGGTCTCTTATTTTCATACATTAAGTTTGAATACTCAAAGTTTCACCTCTCCCCCATAATAATCTATGTGAAAAGGAGGATACGCATACAAGGTAGGACTATCACTATAGTCATCACAGTAGTAAGGTACAACCTCCCAATGATTCATATCAAAACTACCACCATTTCTTTTGATTTTTATGATTAGAGGCATAATTCAGACAAGTTCCCATTGTTGATATATTTCCGTTGTGATGTGTATGAACACACTAGGACTGCCTAGACACTTTTTTCCCTCTTCAGGAGGTTTTTTCCCCGGCTTCTATACACACCTATAACCCTAATGGGTCACTTATTCTTGTACATTCACATAGTAATACATTCAGTATTGTGTGTTGTGCTCCAAGCTTCTTCTTCTTCCATCTGTTGTTTGTGTGCTTCTGCAGACCTCGAAATCCAACAATTGGTATCAGAGCAGGTTGCTGCTTCATCTAGGGTGTCATCGACACCCCTCCGATCACAATCTCAGAATCACACAAAAATTGGTAAGCATACCCAGGGCGATAAGGAGTTCAAAAAAGCTTCACCTTCTGGTGTCAAAATTTGGATCTGAGCTCATTTCGACCTCTGAATGCACTATTGTAGTGCCTATGCAAGCAATTTCATCCTTTTGTGCCAAACAAATATACAGGTTTTGGTTCCCCAGTACAAGGGCGCTGAAATCTACTACACGTTTAGGAGAGCTCGACAAAGTAGTATTATCAACTTTTTGAGATATAATCATTTTTCGACATCAGGGTATTTTAGTCAGTGGCCATGGCCGAAAGCAATTATGTATTCCATATGTTGGTTGTTGAGGATAAGTTGGATGATACCAATTACCCATAGGGAGCATATATGATGCACCATGTATTGGTGGCAAAGGAATATGGAATATTGTGCAGGGTATTGAAAAATGCCCTTCTACACTTGTAAATACAGCTATTGAAGGTCCCTATTTAGGAGTTTTTTTTTTCGGCTTGTATATATGCCTATAACCCTAACGGGTCACTTTTTCTTGTACATTCACTTGGTAATACATTCAGTATTGTGTGTTGTGCCCCAAGATTCTTGTTCCTCCTTGTGTTGTTTGTGTGCTTCCAAAGACCTCAAACTCAAACACTCATTTGGGATTTACACCTATCAATGCAAACCTGGTACAAGTAGTTGTTGACCTAAGACGAGTTGGGTTTTATGTGTTCTCTAGCTTTTCATACCTTTACTCATGGGATAGGTAGTACTATTGTCTAGGGTAATAGACCTAGCTTTGTTGAGAATAAGGGTAGGATATAAATCGACAAGGGTGTCGCTGATAATGTTGATTATAGTAGGATTCTATCGAGACATGGCTTTTCCACTTCTACTTGTGGTGAAAAATTGAAAGTGCCTTGTTTTTTGTTATATTCTCTCCAAAGGAGGTGGAGGAGGGGCTCTTTCGTGCCCACTTGTCGGATGATCTCCACCATAGTTAAGAAATGATTGTAATGATTCAGCCCTTTGTGGTGCATTTGGATAGGTTCTCTGAACCTAATGGATTCCTAGTTTCTTGAGCAACAAATTTTGCTAATTCAGTAATTGATGAAGTTTGCGACCTAACACTACATGCATACTCCAACTAAGGCTCGTATTGTGTTAACTTTGAGTCTTTTTCTAGGTTTTCTTCTAAATCAATGCACTCCTTAATACACTTTTCTATAGATTTGGGTCTCTTGATATACACTATGGTGAGCTATCAAGCTCAACGTGTGATCTCATGAAGAAGGTTGAAAATGAAAAGTTCATGAGAAGACATAGAGAATGTGTGCTTCAAAAACAATCTCAAATTGCTACAAAATTTGGTGTGCATGTAGAGCTTGCCAAATTATTTTTGGGACTAATTCCTTTAGGGAACCTTGATTTTCTCTTTTTTTTCTTAGAGCCACTTTGACAAGTTGGAGAAGAGTAAATTTCATGCTTGGAGATTTAGTATGACAAAATTCTTGATGGGAAACGGCTACTGCAAGTACATCAAAAGAGACAATGAAAACCCCCCATAGTTACCAAAGGGGAATTGGATTGCAAACCAGTTAAGAGCATATGAAGAGTGGAATCAATGACCACAAAAAGGTAATGTATTGGATGTATGTTAGCATACAAGATAGCATGGTTGGGCACATACACAATGGCAAAAAGAGACTTGCAATAGCTTCATCGCATTGTATGAGACTAATACAAAGGCATTGAATCTACAACTCGAGAATGTTGCATGCTCTAGAGAAAAAGAATATGTTGGTAAATGACCACGCCTTAAAAATCAAAAGTATATGTGAGTCACTTGCATCTATTGGTTTCAATGTAGATGATGATGATGATGATGATTGTGATAAATTTGAAGTGTGCCTAAATGGTTTAGGAGATCCATGTAAGCAGATTATAACTTCTATTGAGACCAGTTTTGTTGATATTGTGTCCATGCCGAAGAAAAGAACCTTGGTGAAGAGTCAAAATCCCAAGGAAAATTTGGTCTTGAGAAGGTATTCAAATCTAGTAGAGGAAGAGGCCAAAACAGAGGATTTAGAAGTGGTCAAAGAAATAATAACCAAGAACAAGGTCAATAATAAACTAATGTAGGAGGTAGAGGATAGTTTCAAGGCAAGAGGAGCCAAAGAGATCGAAAAAAATTCCTAAGAAAGTATTGAAGTATTGATAGTAAGGGATGTTGGAATTTTTATAACCATGATTGTAGGTTGAAGAAACAAAACAACAAGAAGCAACAAACCAATTATGCATCCTCAAATGTAGATGATTCAAAGAAACTATTTATGGTCCAACATTATAACCAATTATGCATCCTCAAATGTAGATGATTCAAAGAAACTATTTATGGTCCAGCATTATATGATGAACACAATGTCTACTTATGTTTTTAAAATCAAATGATAAAGTCCATTATTTTGATCATGTGCTTCAAATCACATGACTAGCCATGCAAAATGGTTTACTAGTTTGTAGAAATGTTTAATTCCTAGATTTTTTGAAACAGGTGATGATTCATCACATCCTGTTAAGCATACATGAAACATATCACTATTTATTGAGAATGGGAAGGCAAAACTTCTTGTTGATGTATTGCATGTTCCTAACATAACAAAGGATGTAGTTTCTATTGGACAAATGGTTGACCACAAATTTCAACTAAAAGGTAAAACAATGCCTTCTGCAAGAATTTGACATGAAATATCTTGCTATGGTGCACTATTTTGGGCATTCAATTTATACATATAGAAACAACCAATATGCTTTAGTTTTTTGAAAAAGTATGGTACGACTGGTTGTAAGCAGGTCTCTATGCTAGTATATCATAATTTGAAGTTTGATGCTACATCAAGTGAACCATTGGAAAATTCCACCATCTACAAAGGAATTGGGGGAAGTTTAATCCATATCAGTATTACAAAGCCTGATCTTAGCTACACTTTGGGACTTCAGATTCAATTTATGTAGGCTCACAAGAAACCACATTGAGATTCTTTGAGATGGTATCTACATTATGTGAGTGCTACTTTGCATTGTGCATTTTTTTATGAAGCTAGTGTAGAATCACAGATCCATGGATACACTAATGGAGATTGGGTTGGAAGTGTTCTAGATAGAAGATCTACTAGTGTTTTTCTATTTTCACTTGGGAGTGTTGTTGTTACATGGAGCAACAAGAAGCAACACACACTTGATTTGTCAATTATAGAGGTTGAGTATAGAGGTGTTATAATGGTAGCATCTAAGGCATCATGGATAGAGATGATACTTGTAGATTTAGGTGTACAAGTATAAAAGCCTATTAGCATTTTTTGTGATAAGCTTAACAACATACAATTAGCATGAAATCTTGATTTTCATGATAAAGAAAAGCATAAAAAAGTACATTATCACTTGAAAAGGGAGGAGGTACTGGCAAGTGATATTGATCTTGTTTATGTGAGGATAGATGAGTACACTGCTGATCTTTTCACTAAAGCACTTGGAGCTGAGAAGCTGAAGAAGTTTCAAAAGATGCTTGGATTATAGGACATGACGTTGAGCTTGAGGGGGATTGTTGGGGTATCAAGCTTAACATGTGATGATCGGGGATGACACATGCCATTTTTTGTTTATCTCACATGTATAATGGTTATCCAGATATATATGTTAGGGATATTTTTAGTGAAACTTATCGGGTTTATCTAGCCAAGAGTGGTGGCACATTTTTTTCTTTCCAACTCACTCATTCACAGACATTAGGGTTTTCTCTATGTATTGCTCTTTATATATTGTACTAGTTGTATTGTTGTATTAAGCCATTCCAGTACATTCTCTATATGTAATAGAAGAAGTAGAAGAACATCATTCTTCCTTGCCTCAACATGTTTGTGCTCCTTGTTTTGTGTGTGGGAGCTCTCCTCCTTGTCTCTTTTTTGTTGACACACTACTGTCTTTAGATCATTGTTGTTAGATTTTATAAGGACACCATATTTTCTTCAAAGAGCAACTCCCTATCTAGGAATCAGTCACTTCATTGTTTAAACCTACAAGGGGCAAGCCTAATCATTTCCATGGTGGCTTGCTTGAAGCGATAGATTAGGGATGAGGTTTCATGTTTGATCCCTCTTTTGTAGAATTCACAAATGAATTCTTTAAAAAGATGGTCCATGTTAGTGAGTTGTTCCATATGCAATGG
Organism: Ceratopteris richardii; assembly: GCA_020310875.1. NCBI lineage: Eukaryota > Viridiplantae > Streptophyta > Polypodiopsida > Polypodiales > Pteridaceae > Ceratopteris > Ceratopteris richardii. The sequence continues at coordinate 74,127,900 of CM035439.1, forward strand.
ATAAAACCAAGCCAATGTGATGCTCCTTAAGGTAAGTCCAAAGTATTTCTATTATGTAAACTAATTTTCCACACGTTATAGAAGTTTCTTAAATTTCCCCACGTGGTTTCCAGGATCTCCTAATCTTTTGTAGTGCCCTTTCATACACTTGGATACTAGGGAAGGGCAAATTTTTTTGAGATGGACTTGCATTGGATAGGAAATAGTTTGAGAACTTGGTTGTTTTCTTATTTATGAACATGCCTATGTTGATTCTACTCTTCAATATCTCTCTAAGCTATTTTCCCTCGTCTAAATGTAACATTATGTGATTTTTTTAGGTCTTTTTATTATAGTCCTATAAAAATTTAGTGGTACTATTTTCCACTCGGATTTCTTATGTTCAAGGTGGTTTTGGTTGATGCTTGTAACTTCATTATTCCTGCATGGTTATAGGGTGGTTTTCCTAAGAGGGAACTTTTTGTCCCATGTAAGTGAACTTGGCTTTGTCATGTAATTTTCCCAAGAGCAGAAAGGTAGTTCACATGTAAGTGAACTTGGCCTTACCTATTTAAGTGAACTTGGACTTACCCATTTAAGTGCAATTGACCTTGTTAGCTTTCTCTAGAGGATAGTGTTCTCATCTCTTCTTGTCTAGGTAGTTGGGCCTACTTTGCTCCTTGGGCTATTTCAACTCATAAATGATAATTAAACTTGGTCCTTCCCCCATAAATGGAGTGAAATACCAAAGTAATTCACCTATACCCTTGATGAGATAGACTCATGCAAACTTACAATAATGAGCAACATTAGCACCACTTAAGGTTCTTATTAAAAACGACTTTCAAAAAGAAGTAGACATCAACTATTCAGGTACATAAATTCCTCTTTTGAGGGAACTTGATAGTCATTAATTACCTTTGTAATCGTTTATGTTTTCCAAGTTTCACACACTATGTACATGTCTCCTACATTGTTAAGGTAGCATCCTCCCTCAAATTTCATGATAGGTCTCAAGAAGGTAGTGCCTCCGTGAGCGCTTCTCAATTTCATTACCAACCCATTGAGTCCATCCAAATATATGGAGGCTCCTTACATGTTGATATAATTATATTGGAGGGAGGCAAAATCCTCCACCTCAATCATTTACATCCCTTCTTACTTTGTGGGAGGGATTTGAAGATCCTCAAAGTTGAACATGCTCTCCTCCTCACCTTCTAATTCAGTTAGAGATATAGCACTTAAGTGCAATACTTGAGGTTATTCTCCACTCTCTTTGGAAGAAATATGACTATGGAAAGCTTGTGATCTTAGGTGCATGCATTTTGAGTGAGTGGACTTCCTTTTTATTCAACCATTTCTACTTCTCCCATTTCCCCAGGGAGTGATGCGGTGAACAAGGAGCTGGCACTCATGTATAAGGAAGTGCCAAGCTATGTGGAAATCACTCCACAAAAGGAAGTAAGCCCAAAGCTTTGCGGAAAGCTTCAAACTTCTCCCTAGGTAGAGCCTTCATGAAAAGGTCTGCAATGTTCTACTGTGTGGGCACATATGCCAAGGTGATCTCCCCAGCAGAGAACCTCTCCCTGACATAGTGATAATGCACCTCAATGTGCTTAGTGTGAGCATGGAACACAGGGTTCCTCGCAACTGCCAATGTGCTCTAACTGTCAATGAAGATGGTGGTGGTAGAAGACTGGCCAACACCCAAATCAGCCATAAGGCGTCTGAGCCACACACACTCAACAGTAGCTGTGAAAGTTGCCCTATACTCAGCCTCACAACTGGAAGTGGCCATAGTAGGGTGCTTCTTGCTCAACCAAGATATACATGAGCTACCAAGCATGACGCAAAAACCACTGGTGGACACACGAGTGTCATAGCAACCAGCCCAATCTGAGTCAGAAAAAGCATGCAAATCTGGCCGTAGGGATCCCCCCTTGGGATAAAACAACCCAAGTAGCCAAGTACCACTCAAGTAGCGAAAGATGCGCTTAACCGCCTTCCAATGTGTGACTCCTGGGCAATGCATAAATGTGCTCATCTGTGAGATAACAAACTGAATATCTGGCCGAGTAATGCATAAGTAAATGAAGCATCCAACAGTTTGCTGATGGAGAACAGCATCAAATGCATCTTCAGCATCATGAACACTCAATCCTAAACCTATCTCCATAGGAGTGGCAATAGGGTTACAGTCTTCAAGGCCAAAACGCTGCAATAATGTGTCAATATATGTCGTTTGACACAAAGCCATTCCACCATTCAACTTGCATAAACTGAATGCCCAAATAGTGATGCAAATGCCCCAACTCAGACATCTCAAATGAGGCATGCAAATCATCCTTGAAGTCAACAATATGCTTCTCAATAGGACCAGTGAGCAGCATCTCGTCAACATAGACAACAATGATTAGAAGCACATCATTAGCATGCTTAACATATAAGGTGCTTTCAATTGGACTGTTCTCAAAACCATGTGCAACCGGATGGGCATGTATCTTCTCATACCAAGCACGTGGTGCTTGCTTTAAACCATATAATGCCTTCTTTAACCTGCACACCTAGTTTTCATGCCCTTTCTGCACAAAGCCACGAGGCTGAAAAACATACACTTCTTCATGCAAATCACCATTCAGAAATGTTGTTTTAATGTCCAACTGATGTACATTCCAATCATGATGGGCTGCAAGTGCACAAATGCTCCGAACAGTAGTCATACGACATTTAGGTGCAAAGGTCTCATCAAAATCAATGCCTCTTTCCTACGCATAACCCTTTGCAACAAGCCTAGCCTTATACCTGTCAACTGTACCATCAGGTTTACGCTTCAGCTTGTATACCCACTTGGTGCCAATGGCCTTCATGCCAGGAGGCAAGTCACATAAAGACCATGTACCATTCTTCATTATAGCATCATATTCAGATTGCATAGCAGCCATCCAATTTTCTGAATTCTGTGCTTCATCAAAAGAAACAGGCTCATTCTCATCACAGAGACTAGACACAACCATAGCATAGCAATCTGATGCAAAGGAGGCACTATGAGAGCCTGAACGAGTATGATATGACAAAGGTGCATCTAATTTGTTGTCAGGCAAGGTCTGCACAAACCATTTTGGCATAGTTTTTGCCTGCTCAATATCAGCTCTCTCATCAACAAGTGCATCATGTAAATCTGCATCAGAAATGGAATGATCTACATCATCATATGAAACCTGCAAAGGCTGAGAAGTTGCCTCATTAGGACCAGCACTAGACTGTCCACCTGTAAAAAGAGGCATCAAAGTATCATACATGTCTTTGGAGCTAACAGATGTCTCCTTAGTACATGAAAGCAATGGCTGAATAGCATCTTCCACAAAGAAAACATCACCACTAACCAGAATGTGTTTAGTCTGTGGATGATACAGACGATAGCCTTTACTTTCACAATTGTACCCAACAAAAATACATTTTACTTCCTTATCATCCAATTTTCTGCGATGTTGTTCAGGCACTAGTGCATATGCCAAACAACCAAAAACACGCAGATGAGCAACAGATGGCTTGCGGTCATGCCAAGCCTCATATGGAGTGGTAGACTGCAGTGCTTTAGTGGGACACCCGTTAAGTACATATGTTGCACACATGACAGCCTCAAGCCAGAAACTATGTGGTAAAGCCTGACTCTTGACCATACACCTCGCCATCTCCATGAGTGACTTGTTCTTTCTTTCAACAACTCCATTATGTTGAGGTGTATACGGAATTGTAGACTAGTGTTTTATCCCACGTTCAGCCAGAAATGCATTAAAATCAGAAGACGTATATTCCCCCCCTCGATCAGAACAAAGGGTGCCCATTTTACATGCTGACAGATTTTCAGCCAAAACCAGAAACTGTTTGAAGCACATGAATACTTCGGACTTTGCCTTCAATGGATATACCCATGCATGCCTAGAAAAATCATCGATGAAAGTCACGAAGTAAAGATAATTCCCAAAAGAAGGTGTCTATATAGGACCATAGACATCACTATGTACAAGCTGTAATTTCTGAGTAGCCCGAACTGAACCATCTTTTGGAAAGGATGAACGCTGCATTTTGCCCAAAATACAGCCTTCACAAACATGTTTTCTAGGTGCCTCAAGTTTGGCAGCGAGGAACCATTTCAGATTTCTGCAGGCGTAGCAAATTAGCAAAATTCAGACGACCAAAGCATGCATGCCAAAGCTTTGCATCTGACATAGCCTGAGAATCATTTACTGCACATGCCAAATCATTTATAGATCTTTCATAGTCTATGAGCTTATACAGCCCACGACATAAAATGCCAGAAGCAATAATCATATCGCCATTTGACATATCATGAACAGTACACCTGTCATCAACAAATTTCACAACCAAGCCAATCTTGGCTAATGCAGAAACTGATAGCAGGTTCTTTTTGATCCCTGGCACAAATAAAGCATCTGACAAGTGAAAGAACTACCATCAGCAGTAGTCAAAATGATCTTACCAACTCCCATAAAAGGATAAGAGGAGTTATTGGCGCATGTAACGGTATTCACTGTAGGGGCAAGCTCGAGTGAAGAGAAGAAACTGCACTGTGAGGTAATATGTTTGGTTGCCCCATTGTCAAAATACCAAACATCTGAGTCTACTGCAAACATGCACTGATCATGAGAAGATGGGTCAAAACTGCAGATAGTAGTAAACGCCCATTCTTCTTCCTGCACAAGATTTGCAGACTCTGTTTTTGGTGTAGAGGCCTCTGCAACAACCATTCCAGCCTCTTTCTTCTTTGCCTCTTTAGCAGCCAGTTTTGGACAGTTCTTTATGATATGATCATTCCCTTTACAGTACTTACAAAACAATTTCTGCTTTTATGATTTCTTCTCATCTTTATCTTCCTTCTTCGAATATGCAGAATTGGCAGATTTTTGCTTACTAGTTGAAGAGCTCCATATTCCTTTGCCCTTCTGACTAGCCAGGAAAGCTTGATCTGCAACTCGCATAATGGACCTATTTTACTTGGACTGATCTTCTTGCAACAGAACAGAGACTAACTCCTCAAATGCTAAGGCATTTGGATTGCCTTTCATCATCAACCGAAGAGTAGAAGCAAAACTCTGATATGAATCAGGAAGACCATTTAGAATGGTCTGCACAAGTGAGCTATCTGGTATAACCTCATCAGCAGAAATCAATTGTTCCTTCAAGTCTTTGATCTTCGTTAGGAAACTGTCCATAGAATCACCTTCATTCATGTGCTCACTCTCCAACTGTTTTTGGAGGTAAGCAACACGAGCCTCATTCCTAGCTTGGTACAATGTGGTAAGTGTATCCCAAGCATCATTAGCTGTTCTGCAAGAGCGAATGTGAGGAATAATGGCATGTTTGACAGACAAAGCTATCAATGCATGTGCCTTGGAATCTATGCCATCCCAACAAATCTGCTCTGCAGTAGGTGCAGCACAAACAACAGCATGAATAGGAATCTGTGAAATATCATCTTCGACACCATCTTGATTAGCTCCAGCACCTGTATTTGCAATACCTGTAGTCAGAGGTGTAACAGGATGTCTTTCAACACCCTGCACAATGTTCCACAATCCTTTTGCAACCAATACATGTTGCATCATATAAGTCCATAGTGGGTAGTTGGTACCATCCAACTTATCCTCAACAGCCAACATACGGAATACATCACTGCTTTCAGCCATGGCCGGTGACTAAAATAACTTGATGCAAAAAATTGACTGTATCTCAAAAAGTTGAATAGAACTGCCCCGACGAATTCTGCTAGACCTGTAGCAGACTTTGAGATGCTTATACTAGCGAACAGAAACTGGTATATACATTTGGCACAAAAAGATGAAATAGCCTACACAAGCGCTGCGATAATGCATTCGGTGGTTGAAACACGTTGAGTATGCTCACCAAAATTCGTGTGATTCTGAGACTACAAACGGAGGAGTGTCGATGGCACCCTAGATGAAGCGACGACCTACTCTGATACCAATTGTTGGAGATAGATGTCTGCGGAAGCATGCGAATAGCACAAGGAAGAGGAAGAAGCTTGGTGCACAACACACAATATTGAATGTATTACTAGAGAATGTACAAAGATAAGTATCCCATTAGGGCAATAGGCGTATATACAAGTCGGGGGAAAAAAACCTCCTAACGAGGGAAAAAAGTGCCCCGACGGTCCTAGTGTGTTCACACACATCACTACCTAAATATATCAACAGCTATGGAAGGCCAAATGGAAAGTCATATATCTCTATGAAAAATCATGATCTCTCATAAGAGATATCGCAATCTACTTTATGAAATGAAAAATTAGGGCTTTTTTATTTTGATTCCCCTTCAATGTTCATATAGCCTCTCTTAGCCTTATTCTTCAATACCTCCTCTTGAATTGATTCGTTATGTATTTATAAACCACCAAAATTGATAGAAAATGTATTAAAAGAGATCTATTACCTCGTAAAATATTTTCTAAAGAAGTTTGTTTAGACTTTTGGGGACCTTTTCCTGATGAACATGATGGTGAAGAGGCTGATAGGTGATGCATCAAGGGAAAAAAAGAAAAAATGATGTTCTGATTTTTTCCTAGTTCTAAGTTATGGAATTTGTGATAAAGAATGTCTATTGCAACTCAAACTCGTTAAAATTTAAAAAGAGTTTTCAAAGTGTGTTGGGGGATCCTTAGACAAGAAGGGATTTGAGTGTTTGTAAGAGAAAAGGGGAAGACCAGAAGAGAAAATACACACTGGAAGCCTCTATCGATTGATTACAGTAAGACAAATACAAGGTTGAAGCACCATACAACCAATACTTCTATGCAAAATCCCACAGAGTGTTCAATTACAAAATACCAAATACCCAAGGGACTTGTTGCTGCCTCCTGTGCACCAAACCTCCACCTTCTACAATCCTACTCTTGTGCACACCTTGCACCAAGCTTCCACTAAGGGGGAGGGATGGATACCTTTTGTCGGCACGTGCACACTTCAGTAAGACCTTGGGATCCTTGGGGGACAAGCTTAGCACTCCTCTGTACACTTCCTTGGTCACTCTTCATGCACACCTTGCACTTCACTTCTCTGCGTTGCACACTATGTCTCTTGCACTTCTCTCCCTTGCTCCACTTAGACTATGCTCACTCTTGCTTACTCTTAGGATGGTCCAAGAATAGTCCTTGCCTTGATTTGAGTGTGTCGATTCATGTACGCTCCTAACTGCAAGAGTATCTTGGTGCTCACTTTGATGTCCCAAGATTGTCTTCACAAGTGGCAGCCAACAACTCCCTGTTTTGTCCTGTAGTGACTTTAGACTAAAACCAAAAATTTTAATTGGGGAGCCATACTTTCACTTCTGCGTACGCTGCCGCTTCACATACCTTCATATTTTCCTTTTAAGTCTTCACTTTTTCACATAAGAGAGGGTTCACCTGAACCTTCCAAAACACTTTGAGCCTTAGGGAAATTAGAGAAAATACCTCTGCAACCTGCAACCCGCTTTCTCCAATTTACCCTTTGTGGACAATTAATTGTGCACTACTTGTGCACTTTGACACCTGCACCTTAGCACTTTGACTTTGCACTAATTGACTTTGACCTTGTTGACTTTGACCTTGTTGACTTTGGCTAGTTTGACTTTGACCTTTTGACTTTGACTGTGGTTGACTTTGACTACATTTGACTTTGACCATTATGACTTTTATGGGCTCAATAATTGCCCACCACCTAATGTGCTCTCCGTCCCAGAGAGCTACAGCCAAAACTCTGAGCATATAGGACACCATGATTCTGGAGCTACAAAATCGTGAAGAGGACACCTGAGCAGCAACCAAGTCCACCAAAAGCAGGATAGAACAAGCACCAGAGAAGAACCAAAAGTTGGATTTTGCCATGGAAAAGCAAAAGGGGGCAATGGGAGGATAGAAAGGAGTTGGAGGGGAGGGCTGAGGGGCGGAGATGGAAGGGGTTGGGAGGGTTAAGGATGTGGATAAAAATAAAAAAAAGAATAGAAATTTATATGTTTTCTAAAATAAAAATAAAATTTAAAAATATTTTTTTTGTCCCTTTTTCGAACTATAAAAAATAAAAAGAAAATAAGAAAATAAATAATAAAAACATATATATAAATAAAATAAAAAATAATAAAATAAAATAAAAATAAAATAAAATAAATAAATAAAAAGTAAAAAAATAAATGGGGGGGGCGGGGGATGTGTCAGAACGGGGGGCAGGGGGGCGGCGGGGGGGGAAGGGGGGGGGGGGAGGGGGGGGGGGGGGGGAAGGGGGGGGGGGGGGGGGGGGGAAGGGGAGGGGGGGAAGGGGGGGGGGAGGGGGGGGGAGAGAGTGGGGGAGGGGGGGGGGAAGAGAGGGGGGGGGGGGGAGAAAAAGGGAGGGGGGGAGGGGGGGAACACTTTTTTTTTTAACACCCTCAACCCGAAAATTCCAGGGGGGGCTTTTTTTTTTGGAAAAATATCCTAAAATAGAGAAAATTGGAGAAAAAATCCAAAAAAATACCAAAAAATTTCCAAAAAAATCTGAAAAAAGTCTCATAAAATTTTCTACAAGGCCAGGCTTAATTTCTGTACTCAAAACCACAAAGAGCTTCCTTTATTCCTCCTACTTGGCCAGAAAATGACATCAGAAAAGGATAAAGAAATGCTAGAAAAATGCTAGAAAAATTTTCCAAAAATACCCAGAAATTATACTTTTACAGAAGTTATGAAATGCCTTCTAGGTTTGCTAAAAACTCAAGGAACAAGCATGAATTTGATAAAGAAAACTACTAAAACTGAGCAAAATGAGATGAGAAAGCTATGTACAACCTGGACAGATTTTGCAGTTCCAGGTAATCCATACTTCTTCAAGTGTGTTGATGGTAGGCCTTGAGCCTTGATATGTTGACCAGGGGCAAGGCCTCTCCTTTCAGCGTCTCTAACTCCACAACACCCCAATTCAGCATTGTCTTGACTCGATAAGGTCCTTCCCATTGTGCAAGCCATTTTCCTCTCACTTGTGTCTGAAGAGGAGGTCTATGGAGGAGAACTAGCATGCCTGGCTCTATGTTGTTGTTCCACAGATTTCGATCATGTGCCTCCTTCCGCTTCATCTGAGTCTCTATCAATTGATTTGTTGCTAGTAGACGAATCTCCTCCACTTTATGTAGTGCTCCAAGCCTCTGAGAGACATCACTATCTTTCTTTCCCTGCATGCATGCTATTTTAGGTGATCCATGTAAAAATTCAAAGGGCTCGATTGGCAATATGCCATAAACTAGTTGGAATGGAGAATAGCCCGTGGCCTCTTTGTAAGCTAGCCTGTATGCCCATAGGGTATCTTGATAAGCAATGCCCCAGGAAGTGGGCTGTAACATACATTCCTTCCTTAACATGGAAATTAAAACCTTATTGGTTGATTCAGCTTGTCCATTGGCTCTTGGATAGTAGGCACAAGAGGTCCTATGTAGGATTCTATACCTATTGAAAATTTTCTGTAGGACCTTATTCACAAAATGAGTACCCTAGAATGTGCAAATTTCAAGTGGACATCCAAACCTGCAAATGATGCTACTGTAAATGAAATCAGCAACAGTTTGGGCAGTGCAGTCGGGGGAGGCAATAGCTTCAGCCCACTTTGTCGCATAATCAGTGGCTATCAATAGATACTTCTCTCTTTTAGGAATCGACGGAGGGTAGATGGGCCCTACAAAATCTAGCCCCCACTTCTCAAATGGTTGCTAGGAAGTGGAAACAATCAAGGGGTTATGCCTCTGCTTTGTTGGCTTAGGTCCACACCTCTGGCAAACGTCACATGCCTTTCCCCATTCATCTGCATCCTTAAATAGTGTAGGCCACCATAGACCAGCATCCAGTATCCTCTGACTCATAATATGCCCTGGAAGGTGCCCACCACCTGTTCCTTCATGTGCAGATTGAAGTACTTCTCTCACTTCTTCTTCTTCCAAGCACTTCCTAAACCTGTCATCCTTTCCCTATCTATATAATTTATCTTCAATGAAGGTATAGGTCTACTCTTGATTAGCAGTCTCTTCCTTTGCACGGCACTAGCCTTTTCTGGATACACACCAGTTTTAATGAAATTCTTGATATCATAATACCAACCTTGAGCTTGTACAACGAACAGATGAGCATCTAGAAAATCATCATTGATTCCACTAGCTTGATCCATCCTATTGATTCTGGACAGGTGATCCACCATAACATTTTCTTTACCTGGTCTGTGGACTACAGAGAAATCAAACTCTTGGAACAGCAATAACCACCTCCATATTCTACCAGTGGCTTGTGGTTTGTTGAGCAAGTATTTTAGTGGTTGGTGATCCGTTATAATAAAAAATTCTACTCCCAGTAAGTAATGACGAAATTTTTGGACAGTAAAAACCATGGCTAAGGCTTCCCTTTCTGTGGTGTTGTAATTCCTTTTAGCCTTATTCAAAATTCTACTGGCATATTGAATTGGTATGTCCACCTTAAATTCTTCACTGGGTTGTGTCAAAACTACCCCCACTGCATAGGCATTGGCATCTACATGTATATGAAAGATTTTTTACCACTCAGGTTTGATCAAAATGGAAGGAGACACTAACCTTGACCTTAATGTTTGATATGCTTTTTCCTCCTCTTCTTCCCATTTAAAAGGTATTTCCTTACCTGTAAGTCTAGCCAATGGTCTGGCTATCTGTGCATACATTTTTATAAACCTCTTGTGGTATCGAGTATGCCCCAAGAAACTCTGAATCTCTTTAGGAGATTTAGGTTTAGGCAACTTTAATATAGAAATGATTTTTTCAGGATCTGGGGCCATACCTTTAGCCGACACCACATGTCCTAAGAGAGTTCCTTCTGTCACAAGGAAATGATATTTGTTTGGATTGAGCTTTAGCTTAGTCTCCCTGCATCTCTTGAAAACATTCTGCAGCTGTCGCAAGTGATGGTCCAAACAATCTAAAGGAGTCTCCTTATGAGAACCTGAAAACGAAGAGAAGTCATCCATGAAGATTCTAAGTGATTCCAGCAATAAGGGGCCAAAAATGAGATTGACCGTTCTGTTAAAGGTGGCTGGAGCATTTCTGAGCCCAAATGGCATTTTTACATACACATATGTTCCCCAAGGTGTGATAAAAGCAGTCTTTTCACGATCCTCTAGATGTATTGATATTTGATTGTAGCCACTGAAGCCATCCATAAAGCTATATAATGCATGTCCAGCCACTTCTTCAATGACCTTCTCTGCAAATGGCATTGGGAATCCATCTGGGATTGTCACCTTGTTGAGTGCTCTAAAGTCAACACAAATTCTGATTTTATTGGTATTCTTCTTTGGCACTATAACCATAGGTGAGAGTCACTCTGAGTGTTCCACAGGAATAATGATTCCTGCATCCTCCATCTTTTGTATTTCTACATAAACAGCTTCGGCATATTTTGGGTTGAGTCTATAACTCTTCCCTCGTATTGGTTTGGCTCCCTCAACCATAGGGATTCTATGCTCTCCATAATTGGCAGGCACTCCTTCTAAGTCTTTATAATGCTAGGCAAAAAAATCTGTATAATGAGTCAAGAATGATCTTACCTTTTCAAGGAGCCCTGGGTGGTTCCACAACCAAGTGGCCACCAAAACTGGCCGATTATTGTCTTGAGTGTCTAATTGTATTTCTTTGAGAGGATTTCTCTCTACCATATTATCTTCGCACTCATCTCCTTCCTTGTATTCTTCCATTAGCTTTTTGTGCATTGCTTCATAAGCAGGTGTATTTTGGATTTCAATGTGTTCCTCCTTGTCCTGCATCCATCCTGCAGGTATTTCTTGAATTGGGAAAGAACACTCTTCACTAGAATCTTTTACCTTGCCTTTAGCTTTAATAAATTCCTTATCTGTGGTTGTCATATCCTCCTCCAAGTTGTATTTGAGGGGTGTCTTCCTGCCCCTTCTGTGGTCTATGATGGGCTCTCCCAATCCATCAACCTGGACTTTTTCCTCATCCTCATCATATCCTTCAGTCGTGCAAGAATTATTAAGAAAAATTCCAAAACAAGAGGAAGAGTTGCCTGCTTGGAGCCAATTTAGAATATGCTCTTCTTCCTCGAAATCTATTTGGGGTTGATCCTCTGATTCTGGTTCCATGCAAATGCCAACTGTTTGCATCATGCTGGTATTTCCTTGATTATCTGGCCCCTCTTCTAAATGAATCTGTGTCAGCTCTTGCCCTTTCTTTTGTACCCACATAGTGTCCTTGCCCCAATCATGAATGACACTTGCATGTCTCAGCCATGGTCTTCCAATTAGGAGGGGAAATCCTCCTTCAACCTGGGGCAATCTTAAAACCACAAAATCCAGAATGAATAGATTACCTTGTACTTCAAGTGGAACTTTTGGGATCACTCCCAAGGGCCTTACTTTGCTTTGATCTGCCAAAGTAATAGTGAAATTTGCAGGCCTTGAAGGGTGGAGTCCAATCTTTTCCATTGTATGTTCAGGCGTCAAGTTGATGCCAGAACCACCATCTACAATAACTCCTTGAAATTCATGACCTTTGATAGATACTGTCAGCTGAGGACTTTTATAATCTGTAAGGGGTGCTTCCCCTACACTTTTTCCTTTATGTAAAATAGCAGTCTTTGCTACCAAACTTGTAGTGGAAGCCTCATCAATTATCTGCAATAGTTCTGGCCTGAATTTCCCATCCATCTTTATTAAATAAAAAAATACTAACCTCCTTTTTCATGGACTTGAGTAGTCTTGAAGCCTCTGATTCCTTAAGAGCATGGGCTCCAATTGACTTACCAAACTCCTCTTGAGCCCTGTTGAATGCATGCCCAATGGCATCGCTGGTACCTATGGGATCTCCTTTTTGCCTTGTATCTGCACATGCAGTGGCCTTGTCTTCAGATGTCTCTTTGTCTTTGTTCAATCCATCAATTCTTGGTTGTTGAGCTATATCTACTTGAGCCTTTCCTTTATTTCTTGTCTGCACTGTAAAAGATTCTATTTCTTCTAAGTGCACCACCCTGGTAGATGGTGATGGCTCATTGACCTAATTTCTTCTTTGTGTATAGAAATCATTTGAATATGGGACCCGGATGGAGAGGCTTGATTCTTAGGATAACAATTTGTATAGTGGTCTCTGGCCTCTGGGCAGTTTCTAGGAGGGTCATTTTCTGGTAGAGTGCACCTACTTTGATAGTGCCCACATTCTCCACATCTGAAACAAATGATTGGCCTTCTAGGACCATTTGCAAATACAAGAATGACTGCATAACCACTGACTCCTCAACATCTAAATCAGCCATCCTATCAACCAAGGATGTGTCTAGTTGTGCATCTCGAGAGCTAAACTACTCTATCACACACTGTGTACCATGAGAGCAATCCTGCTCTACCACACCAACTGTATGCTCATGCTCCATATGAGCTAACTGCACAACATCAACACCAAGATCAAACTGATGATCACACTCTAAATGAGTATCATCATAATGCTCTACATGAGCATCCATATCATGCTCTAAAGCATCCAACTGATCATCCAAAGTGTGCTCCATATAAGCATCCATATGATCAATAAAATCCTACTCTACATAAGCATCACGAACATTCAACACATGCTCTACATGTGCATCCATCGAAGCATCTAAATCCTGCCATACATGTGTATCATGAATGTCAACAGACCTATCTGTAGGTAGATAAAATGAGACATGACGAGTCTCACATCGCACATAAGGATGAACTCCCACTGAGATGAGACTATCTCTCACATGAAGTACCTACAGTGGATACATGTGCCTAATCCTGGCACCTACCTTACCATCATATCTATGCTTGTGTGGATGAAAGGTTTGGTGCCTCATACCAACATAATCACATCCAACATAGTTATGGGGATGATTTTACCTTAAGTCCATATACGTCACTTCATCTATCTATAGAGTAATTTTTTATCATATCCTCAAAAAATACTCATGCACATAGTTAATCCATCTTCATTACTCTCTTGACCTTGTAGACAATTCCTATGTTAAGCGCAACTTTCTTGAGATGCACTAAGTTGACATACGTTCTAAAAGTCAAGAGATAACCACTAAGTTTTAACATTGCTAGGCAAGAGATGCTTCTTGATATGGCTCAACCAAGTTACTAACTTCCTCACATTTCTCCAACTAGAAGGGACATATTAGATTATTGTTGATATATTTAGGTAGTGATGTGTGTGAACACACTAGGATTGCCGGAGCACTTTTTACCCTCATTAGGAGGTTTTTTTCCACCGACTTGTATATACGCCTATAGCCTTAATGGGTTACTTATCTTTGTACATTCTAGTGGTAATACAATCAGTATTGTGTGCTCCAAGCTTCTAAGCACAAGCTTCTTCTTCTTCTTCCTTGTGTTGTTCCCATGCTTCCGCAGACTTAAACTCCAACAATTGGTATCAGAGCAGGTCGCCGCTTCATCTAGGGTATCGTTGACATCCCTCTAGTCACTCTCTCAAAATCGCACAAAATTTCGTGAGCATACTCAGGGTGATCATGAGATCTAAACAGCTTTACTATGTGGTGCCAAAATCGCGATCTAAGCTTGTTTCAACCTCCAAAAGCACTGTCGCATTGCTTATGTAGACTATTTTGTCTTTTTGTGCCATATATATATATATATATATATATATATATATATATATATATATATAGGTTTTGGTTCATCAATATAAGCATCTCAAAGTCTGCTACAGCTTTAGCAGAACTTGACAGGGTAGTTCTGCTCAACTTTTTGAGATACAATCAATTTTTTGCATCAGGGTATTTTAATCAGTGGCCATGGCTGAGAGCAGTGATGTATTTCGTATGTTGGTTGTTCAGGATAAGTTGGATGGTAGCAATTACCCATTTTGGTCTTATATGATGTGTCATGTATTGGTGGTAAAAGGACTGTGGAATATTGTGCAAGGTGTTGAAAAAATTCCTATTACACTTGCAAATACAGATACATAAGTTAATGCTAATGGCATCAAAGATGGTGATATTTTGCAAATTCTTGTTCACGCTACGGTTTTTCCTCCAGCTACTATTCAGCAAATGTGTTGAGATGGCAGAGATGCCCAGGCACATGCATTGATAGCCTTGTCTGTCAAACGTGCCATTATTCCTCACATTCACTCTTGCAAAATAGCTAAGGATGCTTGGAATATACTTATGACTTTATACCAAGTAAGGAATAAAGCTTGTGTTGCTTAGCTCCGAAAATAGTTGGAGAGTGAGCACATGAATGAAGGAGATTCCATGGACAATTTTCTGACAAAGATCAAAGATTTGAAGGAACAGTTGATTTTTGTTGATGAAGTCGTGCCTGCCAGTTCACTTGTGCATACTATTCTAAATGGTCCTCTCGATTCATATCAGAGTTTTCCTTCCACTCTTCGTTGGATGATGAAAGAAAATCCAAACGCCTTAACATTTGAGGAGTTAGTCTCTGTTCTCTTGCAGGAAGATCAATCTCGGCAGATCATGTACATTATGCATGTTGCAGATCAAGCTTTCTTGGCTGATCAAAAGGGCAAAGGTAAATGGAGCTCTTCTACTAGTAAGAAAAAATCTGCTAATTCTGTACAATCAAAGAAGGATAACAGAGCGACAAGAAAACAGAAAAACAGAAATTGTTTTCTAAGTATTGTAAAGCAAATGATCATGTCATAAACGAATTATCCAAAACTGGTTACAAAAGAGGCAAAGAAAAAAGAGTCTCGAATGGTTGTTGCCGAGGCCTCTACACCAAAAACAAAGTCTGCTAATCTAGTGCAGAATGAAGAATGGGCATTTACTATTATTTGTAGTTTTGACCCATCTTCTCCTAAACAATTTATGTCTACAGTAGACTAAGATGTTTGGTACTTTGAGAGTGGGAGAGAAACCAAACATATTACCTCGCAACACAGTTTCTTCACTTCACTCGAGTCTGCCCCTACTACATTGTCAGATGCTTTATATGTGTCAAGGATGAAGAAGAATATGTTATCAATTTTAGCTTTAGCCAAGATTGGCTTGGTTGTTCAACTTGTTGATGACAGATGTACAGTTCATGATCTGTCAAATGGCGATTGATTATTGCTTCTAATATTTTATGTCATCCGATGTATAAGCTCATAAACTATGAAAAATCCATGAATGATTTACATATGAAGTACATCATTCTCAGGCTATGTCATATCCAAAGTTTTGGCATGCATGCTTTGGTCATCTAAATTTTGCTAGTTTGCTACACTTGCAGAAATCTGAAATGGTGTCCTCTTTGCCAAAACTTGAGGCACCCAATAAACATGTATGTGAAGGCTGTATTTTGGGCAAAATGCAGTGTTCCACATTCCCGTGTTGGAGTTAGACGTCTGCAGAACCACACGAACAGCACAAGGAAGAAGAAGAAGCTTGGAGCTCAACACACAATACTGAATGTATTACCACTAGAATGTACAAAGATAAGTAGCCCGTTAGGGTATTAGGCATATATACAAGCCGGGGGAAAAAAACCTCCTAAAGAGGGAAAAAAGTGCCCTGACGATCCTAGTGTGTTCACACACATCACTACTTGAATATATCAACAAATCCCCCCTGGGAGTGATGCGGTGAACAAGGAGCTTGCACTCATGTATAAGGAAGTGCCAAGCTATGTGGAAATCACTCCACAAAAGGAAGTAAACCCAAATCTTTGCGGAAAGCTTCAAACTTCTCCCTAGGCAGAGCCTTCGTGAAAAAGTCTACAATGTTCTCCTTTGTGGGCACATATGGCAAGCTAATCTCCCTAGCAGAGAACCTCTCCCTGACATAATGATAATGCACCTCAGTGTGCTTAGTGCGAGCATGGAACACAGGGTTCCTTTCAACTGCCAACACGCTCTGACTGTCAGTGAAGATGGTGGTGACAGAAGACTAACCAACACTCAAATCATCCATAAGGCATATGAGCCACACACACTCAACAGTCGTTGTGAAAGCTTCCTTATTACTCAGCCTCACAATTGGAAGTGGCCATAGTAGGCTGCTTCTTGCTCAATCAAAATATACATGAGCTACCAAGCATGAAGCAAAATCCACTAGTGGACACACGAGTGTCATAGCAACCAGCCCAATCAGATTCAAAAAATGCATGCAAACCTGGCGGTAGTGATCCCCCCTTGGGATAAAACAACCCAAGTAGCCGAGTACCACTCAAGTAGCGAAAGATGCGCTTAACCGCGTGCCAATTCTTGACTCTTGGGCAATGCATAAATCTGCTCATCTGTGAGACGGAAAACTAAATATCTGTTCGAGTAATGCATAAGTAAAATGAAGCATACAACAGCCTGGTGATAAATAACAGCATCAAATGCATCTCCAGCATCATGAAGACTCAGTCATAAACATGTCTCCATAGGAGTGGCAATAGGTTTACAATCTTCAAGGCCAAAACGCTGCAATAATGTGTCAATATATTTTGTTTGATACAAAGCCATTCCATCATCAACATGCATAAACTGAATGCCCAAATAATAATGCAAATGCCCCAAATGAGACATCTCAAATGAGGCATGTAAATCAACCTTGAAATGAGCAATATGCTTCTTATGAGGACCAGTGACCAGCATGTCATCAACATACACCACAATGATGAGAAGTACATCATTAGCATGCTTTATATATAAGGTGCTTTCAATTGGACAGTTCTCAAAACTATGTGCAATCAGATAGGCATGTATCTTTTCATACCAAGCACATGGTGCTTGCTTTAAACCATATAATGCTTTTTTTAACCTGTACACCTGATTTTCATGCCCTTTCTACACAAAGCCACGGGGCTGAAAAACATACACTTCTTCATGCAAGTCACCATTCAGAAATGTTGTTTTAATGTCCAACTAATGTACATTCCAACGATGATGAGCTGCAAGTGCACAGATGCTACGAACAGTAGTCATTCAACAAGTAGGAGTCAAAAGGTTTCATCAAAATCAATGCCTCTTTCTTGCGCATTACCCTTTGCAACAAGCATAGCCTTATACATGTCAACTATACCATCAAGTTTACACTTCAACTTGTATACCCACTTAGTGCCAATGGCCTTCTTTCTAGGATGCAAGTCACATAAAGACCAAGTACCATTCTTCATTATAGCATCATATTCAAATTGCATAGCAGCCATCCAATTTTTTGAGTTTTGTGCTTCATCAAACGGAACAGGCTCAAACTCATCACAGAGACTAGATGTAGCCATAGCATAAGAATCTGATGCAAAAGAGGCACTATGAGAGCCTGACCGAGTACGATATGACAGAGGTGCATCTAATTTGCTGTCATGCAAAGTCTGCACCAGCCATTTTGGCATAGTTTTTGCCTCCTCAATATGATCTCTCTCATCAACAAGTGCATCATGTAAATCTCCATCAGAAATGGAATGATCTGCATCATCACATGAAACCTGAAAAGATTGAGAATGCCTTATTAGGACCAGCACAAGACTATCCACCTGTAAAAAGAGGAAGCAAAGTATCATACATGTCTTTGGAGCTAACAGATGTCTCCTTAGTACATGAAAGCAATGGCTGAATAGCATCTTCCACAAAAATAACATCACAGCTAACCAGAATTCGTTTAGTTTGTGGATGATACAGACGATAGCCTTTACTTTCAGAATTGTACCCAACAAAAATACATTTTATTGCTTTATCATCCAATTTTATGCGATGTTGTTCAAGCACTAATGCATATGCCAAACAACCAAAAACACGCAGATGAGCAACAGATGGCTTGCGATCATGTCAAGCCTCATGACTGCAGTGCTTTAGTGGGACACCTCTACAGATGGCTTGCGATCATGTCAAGCCTCATGACTGCAGTGCTTTAGTGGGACACCTCTTAAGTACATATGTTGCACACATGACAGCCTCAAGCCAGAAACTATGTGGTAAAGCCTGACTCTTGACCATACACCTCGCCATCTCCATGAGTGACATGTTCTTTCGTTCAGCAACTCCATTCTGTTGAGGTGTATACGGCACTATACACTAGTGTTTTATCCCATGTTCAGCCAAAAATGCATTAATATCAGAAGACATATATTTCCCCCTCGATCAGAACGGAGGGTGCCCATTTTACATGTTGATAGATTTTCAGCCAAAAGTAAAAACTATTTGAAGCACATGAACACTTTGGACTTTGCCTTCAATGGATATACCCATGCATACCTGGAAAAATCATCGACGTAAGTCACGAAGTAAAGTTAATTATTAAAAGAAGGTGTCTGCATACGACCACAAACATCACTATGTACAAGCTGCAATTTTTGAGTATCCTAAACTGAACCATCTTTTTGAAAGGAGGAACGCTGCATTTTGCCCAAGATACAGCCTATACAAACATGTTTTCCATGTGCCTCAAGTTTGAACAGAGGTACTATTTCAGATTTCAACGAGCATAGCAAACTAGTTAAATTCAGATGATCAAAGCATGAATGCCAAAGCTTTGCATCTGACATAGCCTGAGAATCATGTACTGCATATGCGGAATCATTTACAGATCTTTCATAATAGTCTATAAGCTTATACAGCCCACGACATAAAATGCCAGAAGCAATAATCACGTTGCCATTTGACAGATTATGAATTGTACATCTGTCATCAATAAATTTCATAACCAAGCCGATCTTGGCTAAAGCAAAAATTGATAACATATTTTTCTTGATCCCTGGCATAACCAAAGCATCTGACAAAGTGAAAGAACTACCATTAAAAGTAGTCAAAATGATCTTACCAACTCCCATAACAGGATAAGAGGAGTTGTTGGCGCATGCAACAGTAATCCCTGTAGGGGCAGGCTCGAGTGAAGAGAAGAAACTACGCTATGAGGTAATATGTTTGGTTGCCCCACTGTCAACGTACCAGACATCTGAGTCTACTACAGACATGCACAGCTCATGAGAAGATGGGTCAAAACTGCAAACAGTAGTAAACGCCCATTCTTCCTGTACAAGATTAGCAGACTCTGTTTTTGGTGTATAGGCCTCTGCAACAACCATTCCAGCATGTTTCTTCTTTGCCTCTTTAACAGCCAATTTTGGAAAGTTCTTTATGATATGATCATTTCCTTTATAGTACTTGCAAAACAATTTCTTCTTTTATAATTTCTTTTCATCTTTGTCTTCCCTCTTCGATTATGCAGAAGTAGCAGATTTCTGCTTACTAGTTGAAGAGCTCTATTTTCCTTTGCCCTTCTGACTAGCAAGGAAAGCTTGATCTGCAACTCGCATAATGGACCTGTTCTGCCTGGATTGATCCTCCTGCAACAGAACAGAGACTAACTCCTCAAATGACAAGGCATTTGGATTGCCTTTCATCATCAACCGAAGAGTAGAAGCAAAACTCTAATATGAATCAAGAAGACCATTCAGAACAGTCTGCACAAGTGAGCTATCTAGTATAACCTCATCAACAGAAATCAATTGTTCCTTCAAGTCTTTGATCTTTGTTAGAAAACTATCCATAGAATCACCTTCATTCATGTGCTCACTCTCCAACTATTTTCGCAAGTAAGCAACACGAGCCTCAATCCTAGCTTGGTACAATGTGGTAAGTGTATCCCAAGCATCCTTACCTGTTTTGCCAGAGTGAATGTGAGGAATAATGGCACGTTTGACAGAGAAAGCTATCAATGCGTGTGACTGGGCATATCTGCCATCCCAATGAATTTGCTCCATAGTAGGTACAACAAAAACCGCAGCACGAACAAGAATATTTAGAATATCATCATCTTGGACACCTTCTACATCAGCTTCAATACCTGCAGTTGTAACAGTTGCAAGTGTGATAGGACGTTTTTCAACACCCTGCATAATGTTCCATGGTCCTTTTGCAACCAATACATGTCGCATCATATAAGCCCACAACAGGTAGTTGGTACCATCCAACTTATCTTCAATAGCCAACATAAGAAATACATCATTGCTTTCAGCCATGGCTGGTGACTAAAATACCTTGATGCAAAAAATTGAATGTATCTCAAAAAGTTGAACAAAACTGCCCATACGAATTCTGCTACACCTGTAGCAGACTTCGAGATGCTTATACTGGTGAACCGAAACTGGTATATACCTTTGGTACAAAAAGACAAAATAGCCTACACAAGCACTGCGATAGTGCGTTCGAAGGTTGAAACACGCTCAGATTGCGATTCCGACACAGCAGAGCGAAGCAGTTTTGATCTCGGAAACACGCTGAGCATGCTCACCAAAATTTGTGGGATTCTGAGACTACAACTGTAGAGGTGTCGACAACGCCCTAGATGAAGCGAAGACCTACTCTGATACCAATTATTGGAGTTAGACGTCTGTGAAAGCACGCGAATAGCACAAGGAAAAAGAATCTTGGAGCTCCACACAATATTGAATGTATTACCACTAGAATGTACAAAGATAAGTAGCTCGTTAAGGCAATAGGCGTATGTACAAGCGGGGAAAAAAAACCTCCTAAAGAGGGAAGAAAGTGCCCGGCGGTCCTAGTGTGTTCACACACATCACTACCTAAATATATCAACAAAAAGATGGTTCAATTCGTGCTACTCAAAGATGACAGTTTGTCCACAATGATGTTTGTGGTCCTATGCAGACACCCTCTTTTGGGAAATATCTTTACTTCGGGACTTTCATTGATTATTTTTCTAGGCATGCATGGGTATATCCATTGAAAGCAAAGTCCGAAGTATTTATGTGCTTCAAACAGTTTTTGGTTTTGGCTGAAAATCTGTCAACATGTAAAATGAGCACCCTTAGTTCTGATCGAGGGGGGGGAATATATGGCTTGTGACTTTAAAGCATTTTGTACTGAACGTGGCACAAAACATCAATGAACAATGCCATATACACCTCAACAAATGGAGTTGCTGAACAAAAGAACAGGTCACTCATGGAGATGGGGAGGTGTATGGTCAAGAGTCAAGCTTTACCACATAGTTTTTGGCTTGAGGCTATCATGTGTGCAGCATATGTACTTAACAGATTTCCCACTAAAGCATTGCAGTCTATCACTCCATATGAGGCTTTGCACGGTCGCAAGCCATCTATTGCTCACCGATGCGTTTTGTGTTGTCTGGCATATGCATTAGTGCTTGAACAACGCAAGAAATTGAATGATAAAGCAGTGAAATGTATTTTTGTTGGGTACAGTTCTGAAAGCAAAGGCTATCGTCTATATCATCCACATACTAAACGCATTTTGGTTAGCTAAGATGATGTTTTTGTGGAAGATGTTATTCAACCACTACTTTCATGTACTAAGGAGACATTTGTTAGCTCCAAAGGCATGTATGATACTTCTGCCTCTTTTTACAAGTGGACAGTCTAGTGCTGGTCCTAATGAGGCAACTTCTCAACCTTTACAAGTTTCATGTGATGATGCAAATCATTCCATTTTTAATAAAGATTTGCATGATGCACTTGTTGATGACAGAGCTAATATTCAAGAGGCAAAAACTATGACAAAATGGCTGGTGCAGACTTTGCGTGATAGCAAATTAGATGAACCTCTATCTTATCGTACCCGTTCAGGCTCTCATAGTGCCTCTTTTGCATCAGATTGCTATGTTATGGTTGCCTCTAGTCTCTGATGAGAATGAGCGTGTTTCATTCGATGAAGCATACAATTCAAAAAATTGGATGGCTATTATGCAATCTGAATATGATGCTATAATGAAAAATGTTACTTAATCTTTATGTGACTTGCCTCCTTGCAAGAAGGTCATTGGCACTAAGTGGGTATACAAGCTTAAGGGTAAGCATGACGGAACAGTTGACAGGTATAAGGCTAGACTTGTTGCAAAGGGTTATGCTCAAGAAAGAGGTATAAGGCTAGGCTTGTTGCAGAGGGTTATGCTCAGGAAAGATGCATTGATTTTGATGATATCTTTGTTCTTACTTGCCGAATGACTATTGTTTATAGCATATATGCACTTGCAGCTCATCATGGTTGGAATGTGCATTAGTTGGACATTCAAACTGCATTTTTGAACGATAATTTGCATGAAGAAGTGTATGTTTTTCAGCCGCGTGGCTTTGTGCAAAGGGCATGAAAACCAAGTATGCAGGTTAAAGAAGGCATTATATGGTTTAAAGCAAGCACCACGAAAAGATACATGTCTATCTGATTGCACATGGTTTTGAGAACAGTCCAACTAAAAGCACATTAAATATTAAG
This sequence comes from Ceratopteris richardii, assembly GCA_020310875.1. NCBI lineage: Eukaryota > Viridiplantae > Streptophyta > Polypodiopsida > Polypodiales > Pteridaceae > Ceratopteris > Ceratopteris richardii. The sequence goes on from CM035439.1 coordinate 74,151,117, forward strand.
CGTGCTAATGATGTGCTTCTGATCATTATGTATCATTATGCTTCTCACTGGTCCCCATGAGAAGCATATTGCTAATTTTAAGGCTGATTTGCATGCCTCATTTGAGATGTCAAGTTTGGGGCATTTGCACCATTATTTGGGCATCCAGTTTATGCAAGTTAATGGCGGAATAGCTATGTCAAACGAAATATATTGACACATTATTGCAGTGTCTTGGCCTTCAAGAGTGCAAACCTATTGCCACTCCTATGCAGACAAGTTTACGATTGAGTCTTCATGATGCTGGAGATGCATTTAATGTAGTCAATTCAACAGGTTGTTGGATGCTTGATTTAGTTATGCATTAGACGATCAGATATTCAGTTTGTTCTCATAAATGAGCAGGTTTCTGCATTATCCAGGTGTAAAGCATTGGCAGGCGATTAAACACATCTTTCGCTACTTCAATGGTACCTGGCTACTTGGATTGTTTTATCCGAAGGGGAGATCACTACCGCCAGATTTACATGCTTTTTTTGACTCTGACTGACTGGTTGCTATGACACTAATGTGTCCACCTATGGTTTTCGATTCATGCATAGTAGCTCATGCATATCTTGGTTGAGGAAGAAGCAGCATATTGTGGCCACTTTCAGTTGTGAGGTTGAGTATAGGGAAGCTTTCACAATGACTATTGAGTGTGTGTGTGGCTCAGACGCCTTATGGCTGATTTGGTTGTTGGTCAATCTTCTACCACCATCTTCACTGACAAACAAAGCGCATTAGCCGTTGCGAGGAACCCTGTGTTCCATGCTCTCACTAAGCATATTGAGGTGCATTATCATTATGTCAAGGATAGATTCTATGCTGGAGAGGTCAACTTAGCATATGTGCCCAACAGGAGAACATTGCATACCTTTTCACGACGGCTCTGCCTAGGGAGAAGTTAGAAGCGCAAAGCTTTGGGCTTAGTTCCTTTTGTGGATTGATTCCACATAGCTTGGCACTTCCTTATACATGAGTGCAAGCTCCTTGTTCACCGCATCACTCCCAGGGGGATTTGTTGATATATTTAGGTAGTGATGTCTGTGAACACACTCGATCCACCGGAGCGCTTTTTTCCCTCTTTAGGAGGTTCTCTCCCCCCCGTTGGTATATACGCCTATAGCCCTAACGGGTTACTTATCTTTGTACATTCTAGTGGTAATAGAGTGAGTATTGTGTGTTGTGCTCCAAGCTACTTCTTCCTTCTGCTGTTCGCATGCTTCCACAGACCTAAAACTCCAACAATTATTTCTACCTTCCACTAACTTGCTTTATTTCAGAGAATTCTACATCTTAATTCTTTTTCATGATGTTTCATGTTTACGCAATAACATTATCACTACATTATCTAACCAAATAGATATTTATGATATGAACTTGCATTTGAAGCTTATGTCTAATGATTCCTCTAATTCTCTCTAGCCCTATCAAGTTTTAGTATTTTCCTTTCTCCTCATCCTCTGTTGACATAATTTAGCTATCCACATCCATCAATTAGTATTTGAATGCCTTTGCACATGGTAACATTTACGCTTCAACCCTCTAGCCAACGCTTTGCCCTAAACTCCTAATAAATAAAACCTTTAGTTTGTTTTTTCTTGACTTGATATCATTTCTACATCAACACTTCAACCGAATAATTTTCTCCAGACTACACACACCTACACCAAATGAGAAATCTTCAATATACATAGATGAAAGATAGTACAATGATGAGACGGTTCAAAAAGCAATGGCCTTAACAAGTCCCAACCACACACTGCATAGACATGGCACTCATCCCCTTTTTATTTACTGAGTTGGTCCCCATATGTAAACCGAAACAAAAAGAACTCATAACACTTTGAAACATTAAGCCAAGGTTTCAAAAGGTTCAAATCTAAGTTCTCCTCCACTTGCTCACACAACTATATATAATCCCACTTCCTCCCCATTGCGAGTCCCACACTTACCCATCTGACAGCCAAATGCTTCACCACTTCAAAGTCTTCCCATGATAATCGTTAGGGAAGGACTATCTAGCATTGAGCTCAAAGCCTCTTTCCTCTTCATAGAACGTATGAGCAAACAGAAAAGAGAAGAGTGCAGCCCATCCCAGTTATATGGGTCACCTTCTCTCATGTGCCATTGTCATAAAATGTGGTGAGAAAATAGCTGAGGAGCTACACTTCAAGATCAGTGTCAGCAATCATGCTTTCAAATGGAGAACCACGTTATGTCATGACATCATTCTTCTCTGATGATCTATGTGTTCACTATCATTGAAATATCTTGGGACTGCAAAACAAAATTCAGTGTTCAAATTTATGCCTAAAAACAGTCCAAAAACGAAAACACTTACAAATATAGGCATTTAACTAATATAACAAATCCTCTGATTCTGTGAGTGCACTTGAAAAGACATGCATCCATGAACTATATGGAATCAATACACATCAGCAAAAATCATCTTAAACAAATACCTTTCAAATGTTCAATTGCATGATACACTCTATACTTCAGTACCAGAAGCTCGAGACAAGACAGTTCAAAGGCCCCTTCACAAGATAGAATCAACGTCAGAGGATTTTAATAATCAGAGTATTTGCCAGAGCATTTAAACATCTTCTCAAACATCTGCCCTTCTATGGAGATCATTGAATAATTATTTCAAGCATGTTTCAGATTGAAACACTAGAAACACCATCGAAGGTGAATAATTATGTTTGCTTGCATCTTTGATGTGAATAAGCATTGATCCTGTGTAAGATACAGCAAGTGCAACCTTGCAACCTTGAAAATGTACCCAAGAACTCGGGGCGAATGGTCATTCCTTGGAACTTTACCCTTGACGCCAAGACTGGTGGCATCTTATTGAAGAACAAAGTACAATGGGTCCCACTGCTAAACGTACCACAAATGAGATGCTTCAGAACATAATGTACAGAAATTCCTGATTTCCAGATGCAATCACTGCACTTAATCATTTTCACCTGGTATCAAGTGCAAGATATTCTCAGAAGAACACTCTACTAAGAGATTTCATGTGTTCACATACTGAGAATGAGATGCAGCCAAAAGAGCAGCCCCTATGCCAGACCCATCTTTAGAAAGTTCCACAGACACATTTGCAGCAATCTCTTCTCCTAGCAAATGTGCAACAGTTTCTTGCAGATATTTTCTAAATTTTGGATAATGCTCATAAAGGCCACCATCCATGGCAATTGTGGTGTGCCTACCTTCTCCTTGGTCACATTTCGATCTGTTAGACAAACAACTTCCATCTCTACCAATCTTTTTTAATATACCAACAATGCCTGCAGCAGCCAAACGAGCTCCACGTTCAGCAACGAGGTCACACAGCTCCACAACTAGCATGCGAACCTTAAGGGGTGTGCTTGAAACCTGTCAAGCACACACTCCCAATCAAAAATTCACAATGCCAGAGGAAAAAAAACACGGGCCAGAGTGAAACAATTAAGGTAAGAAATCTACAATGAATGCACCACACTTACTCCTAATATAGACTTCAAAACTTTTGCAACCTCTCGCAAATCAGCTGATTCATCTTGATGCATTTTTGATATATCTGGTGTTCTGCAAAGAAGGAAACTTTATTTGTTAAGCTTGACTTTTTGCTGCAGATTGAGAATAAATGGTTTGATGACTGGCAATCAAATCCTTCAATTAATCTAAAAGGGGGGTGCATATAAGATTGATTTATCAAGAGACTCAACTCATTTCATGAAGAAAGGCCTACAAGATCAATGGAATGCTAGTAACATGAACTTGGAAGAAGTACAGTGCATAAATACATGAACGTGGAAGAAATATGAGTGCATAAATGCATCATACACTAGCCAATATTCCACCTACAAATTCAAAGATATTGTTTTCAGTGTGAATTCAACTGTAAATTCCTTTAGCCTTTTTATTTTTTTCTTTGAATACAAAAAGCCATCCAAATAAAAGAATCAGTACATTCCTCATACATCTCTTCTTCTACACCATGCACTACTAATTACCAAGAATGAATCCTGTGAGCAGATATCATCTCGAGTACATTGTAGTTTGATATGCTTCCTCTGGCTGACATGCTAACAAGTCTAGTCTTCTTCATGCTAACAAGTTTCATCGGCAAACAATACTAATTTGGTATATCCATACGTAACCAGAAAGAACGCAACCTTAGAAACAGATGGGTGTGTGCCCACGTATGTATGTATATATGCATATATGTGTATGTGGATGTGTATATGTATATGTATATATGTCTATATGTGTGTGTGTGTATATATATATGTATATATATATATATATATATATATATATATATATATATATATATATATATATATATATATATATATATATATATATATATATATATGTGCGTGCGTGGGTGCGTGCTTGCGTGGGTGCATGCTTGCGTGGGTGCGTGCATGGGTGCGCGTGTTGGTGTGGGTGTGTGTGTGTGTGTGTGTGTGTGTGTGTGTGTGTGTGTGTGTGTGTGTGTGTGTGTGTGTGTGTGTGTGTCTGTGTGTGTGTGTGTACATGTATATGCAAAGTTAGTAAGCTACGCTCCGTACGATTTGTATGGTACATATTAATACCGTACTATGTATGTACCTTAAGATTTGGGGCTACTCGTACGATATTCGTACGTTCATAAATACCATGCCAATAAATGTGTAAGCGAGTGTACATATATAGAGTACTATTTGCCATGAATATGCACGATATTGTATTTATGCATAAAGATAATTGTTCTCTAACTAGTATAGATGCAGAACCAATGTATCTCCTTAATAAATTCTAGTCGAAATGGAAAATAAAACAAATAGGTATACTTTTTTGGTACGAATTGGTATGAATACGTACTAGTACCTACAGTATGAAACATACATGGGAATGTGTTTGTACTTGTACAAATAGAAACTGTGTATATGTATATGTATATGTATGT